>CM034390.1:37500-637500 GCA_019925095.2 Dendrolimus kikuchii
GGGAAATGAGTTACCTCACCGTCAGCCGCGTGGGGATCGCCGCGGCCGGTGTGTGGGACTCCCCGACGCCGATTAATCAATACGACCGGCGCCGGTATACCCACTAAAACCCCATGGGAGCCTTCTTCCGCCTAGGTGCCGGGGTCACGGTACACAGCGTGAGCCTTACTCCGCGACCCCGGCGGGCGGTGGGCCGCCCCATAAGCAGGGGCGGCCTCTCCTGTGTGGGCCGGGTAAGAGTTACCCGGCCCTGAGAGGGTCGCGCGGCTGCCTCTCGCGCCCTCTCGCGGCATTAGTGCGGGCGGAGGCCTGTTGTGATCCCCGTGGCCTCGCCGCCCGCTGCCGCTCGCCCGTGGCATTACCGCCACGGGCGTCACTCCTTGCCGCTCCCCGCGGCGGCTGATGGTGTTGCCGCCGCGGCCGCGGCCCTGTCCGGCGCTATCCGGCTGGCCTTACTCCTGGTGGGCTTTTTGGCCCCGCAGGGCCTCGAGCCCAGCTGGTGACCGGCCGGCCTGCCCGCGGCCTCGCACACAGGACAGTGCGGCTTCGCAGAGCAGGGGCCGGTCACCAGGTGACCATCTTTACCGCAGCGGTAACAATTACCGCTGCGGTCTACCTCCGAGGTGCATTTCGCCGCCACGTGGCCAACCTCGTGGCAGCGATAGCACCTCTGGGTGCGATGGGGGAGGGCCTCAACCGTAGCCGAGGCCCAGCCCACCAGGAGCTTCGTCTCAACAGCAAGGAGCTGTTTGGCGGCCGCCACCGGGCAGGCCACCACCGTCTGGCCCATCCCGTCTGGACCGGGACGGACCTTCGACGCTTTGATGCTCTCGTAGGAGCATCCGGTGGTCCGCGCGATGGCAGCGGCCACGTCCTCCTCGTGCGTGGTGTCGTCCAGGCCCGAGACGCGAAGACACACAGTCTTCTCGGGCCTGGAGATACGCACGTCCTCGGGATAGAGGTTTATCCTCAACTGTTCGGCTAGGGCGTCGGCCTTGGAGGCGTCACTGGCGCTGGGAAGCACCAGTATCCGGCCCCCAGTGCGCGCCTGCCTTAGCCGGAGGCCTCCCTCTATCCCGAGGTCGGCCAGCCGGATTCTGGACTTCGCCTTGGAGAAGAGGTTCGCATACGTCACCCCTCTCTCCGCCGCGCCTGGCTGAAGCGTCAGGACGACGGCGGCGGATTTTGGGGGACGCAGACGCGGAGACCTCTTCTCCTTGGCGGCTGTCTTCTTTTTGGGTGCGGGGGGTGGAGGAGGGGGGGGCTGCGAGGCCGGAGCCTGCGCCACATCCCCCTGTCCTTTCCCCCCGCGTCCTCTTCCTCCTCGCCGCTGCGCGCGGGTGGGCTGCGCTACAGCGGCGGCCGTGGCCGGTTGTGTGCCGGACGACGGTTGGTTGGCCCTCCGTTTGGCCTTCTTCTTACGGCTGACCGTCGTCCAGCCCTCCTCGGCCACAGCCGGGAGGGGAGGGGCGCCGGACAGGCGGGCGGTGGTGGCGCAGAAGCCAGACGACACCGCCGTCTCCGTGAATCCCTCCTCGAGGGAAGCGGGGGGAACTCCTCGGCCGAGCGCCCAAAGATGAGCGAGGGGCTCGGCGGGGGTGTGGGTCTGGCTCGAGGAGCAGGGCTCGACGTGGGGGCTGGCCCCGGTTGGGGGGCCAGCCGGGCCGAGCGCATCTGCTCCTCCATGGCCGCGAACCTGCTCTCCATCGCGAGAGTGAGTTGGTTCAGGCTCGCGGCCATCGTCTTCTCTATGGCGGACGGTGACTCAGCCGGCGGCGGCGCAGGAGCGGCACGCGGCCTGACGAGATCCGTCTGAAGGCTCCTCAGTTCCTTCCGGAGGTCAGCGATCTCTACCTCCATGCGGCTATTTGCCGCACGGAGGAGGGCGACCTCCTCGGAAGATGTCCGACTGAGGAGCTCTTCTGAGGCCTCTTGGATGGCCGCAGCCGCATCCTTTAAGGCCTTTTGAAGGGTCCCTTTCAGACCCTTCGACACCTTGAACCCCATGGGGGCCTTCCTCCGCATTGTTGCCGGGGTCACGGTATACAGCGTTGGCCTTAGTCCGCAACCCCGGCGAGCGGGTGGGCGCCCCGTAAACCGGGGCGGCCTCTCCTGTGTGGGCCGGCTGAAGGATACCCGGCCCTGAGAGGGTCGCGCGGCTTCCTCTCGCGCCCTCTCGCGGCATTGGTGCGGGCGGAGGCCTATGTGATCCCCTGGCCTCGACGCCCGCTGCCGCCAGCCCGTGGCATTACCGCCACGGGCGTTACTCCTGGCCGCTGGGCGCGGCGGTTGGAGTCACCGCCGCGCCTGCGGCTTCGCCCGGCGCCATCCGGCTGGCCTGGACGTTCCTCCTAGTGGGCTTCTTAGCCCCGCAGGGCTTCGAGCCCAGCTGGTGCCCGGCCGGTCTGCCCGCGGTCTCGCACAAGGGACAGTGCGGTTTCGCCGAGCAGGGGCCGGACACCAGGTGCCCATCTTTACCGCAGCGGTAACAGTTTCCGCTGCGGTCAACTTCCGAAGGGCATACCGCCGCCACGTGGCCAACCTCGTGGCAGCGGTAGCACCTTTGGGGCCTACGGGGCAGGGCCTCAACGGTTGCGGAGGCCCAGCCCACCAGGAGCTTCGTCTCAACAGCGAGGAGCTGTTTGGCGGCCGCCACCGGGCAGGCCACCACCGTCTGGCCCATCCCGTCTTTGCCGGGACGGACCTTCGACGCTTTGATGCTCCCGAGGGAGCATCCGGTGGTCCGCGCGATGGCAGCGGCCACATCCTCCTCGTGTGCGTGATCATCCAAGCCCGAGACGCGAAGACACACAGTCTTCTCGGGCCTGGAGATACGCACGTCCTCGGGATAGAGGTTGATCCTCAACTGCTCAGCCAGGGCGTCTGCCTTGGAGGCGTCACTGGCGCTGGGAAGCACCAGTATGCGGCCCCCAGTGCGCGCCTGCCTGAGCCTAAGGCCTCCCTCTATCCCGAGGTCGGCCAGCCGGAGTTGAGTCTACGCCTTATAGATAGAGTACTAATACTTTACCCCTCTCTCCGCCGCGCCTGGCTGGAGCGTCAGCACAACGGCGGCGGATTTTGGGGGACGCAGACGCGGAGACCTCTTCTCCTTGGCGGCTGTCTTCTTTTTGGGTGCGGGGGGTGGAGAAGGGGGGGGCTGCGAGGCCGGAGCCTGCGCCACATCCCCCTGTCCTTTCCCCCCGCGTCCTCTTCCTCCTCGCCGCGGCGCGCTGGTGGGCTGCGCTGCCGCGGCAGTCGTGGCCGGTAGGGTGCCGGACGACGGTGGGGCTCTATTTTTGGCCCTCTTCTTTCGGCTGACCGTCGTCCAGCCTTCGGCCGCAGTTGCAACGGGAGGAGGGGGCGCCGGGCAGGCGACATGTGGCGGTCCAGAGACCGCGGTCTCCGTAGATTCCCTCCTCGATGGGAGAGGAGGGAATTCTTCCGCCAAGCGCCCAGAGATGAGCGAGGGGCTTGGCGGGGTCATCCTGGGAGGAGCGGGTCGCGGCGATCTGACCGGTCCCGGTGACGGTGCCGGTCTCGCGGGCGGTATCCGCTCCTCCAGGGCCGCAAACCTGTTCTCCATGAGGAGAATTAGACGGTCCAGGTTTGCGGCCGTCGTCGTCGGTGGTGTGGGCTCTGGCGGGGGTGGTGGCGCGGAACGGACTGACCCGGCGCGAGCCTCGGCGAGCTCCGACCGGATGCTCGCCAATTCGCGGCGCAGGTCCGCCAGCTCCGCCTCCATGCGGCGATTCGCCGCACGGAGCAGAGCGACCTCTTCGGTGTCGGTGCGGCCCAGGAGCTCGTCTGAGGCCTCCTGAACCGATGACACCGCCTCCTTAAGGGCCTTTTGGAGGGTGCCCTTAAGGCCCTTCGACACCTTGGCCACTCCGGCCACCACCGCCAATGAGTCGGCGATCTGCCGTTGGAGGCCCTCGGCATGCTCCGTGCGGGACTCGGGAGGGGCCTGGCCCGCGAGGGTACCACCGGTCTTAGACCTCGTAACCCTCGCGGTCGCCATAAGTCGGGCCTTCTCCACGATGTCCTTCTCGCACTGGAGCTCCAACTCCTTGCGTTGGGCCTCCACGAGCGCCTTTTTGGCGTCCGCCAGACCCACGTATTCTCCGGTAGTTGGAGGGCGGCCTCTGCCCCGCTTAGCATCCGGCGCTTTTGCAGCAGCCGTAGGCTTGGGCGGGGGCTTAGGGGAGGCCACCCTCTCGTCGTCCTCGTCGGTGCTCGAGGCCAGAGGAGATGAGTCCTCGAACACCATATCCGGGAGTCTGAGCCGCATCCGATCTCGGCGAGCGGCCGACTTACTCCTCTTGTTGCCCTTCCCCTCCGGCCTTTTGGGGGCCGGGGCCTTTGGTGGGGCCTGGACAGGGGGGGGCACGATAAGATCATCGTCCTCCGAGGAGTCGGAGGACAGATATTCAACCTCTAGTGGCTGCGACCGCAGTGTGCGGGAGCCAACTTCTTTTGAAGTACTTGGCACTTCCGTCGGCGTAGAGATCGCCGACAGGAAGCGCGAGTACAGCGACTTCTCACCGCCCTTCGCGGGCCCTTTCGGGTTGGTGTTTGGGCCCTTCGCGGGCCCCTCTCCTACATCTGCTCCGCCCGTCACAGGCACTGCGTCAGTTTGGGGTTTTTTATTGAAAGCATCCATATTCTGTTCCCACGAGTAAGTCAACATTTTAAAAAGAAAAACGGGGTGTGGTCCGCAGTAGCGACCGGGTTTACCCCCCCGGCCTCAAAACCTCTCGCCCTGCGCCGCAGCTTAGGTATTAGGGGTTTTTTATTGAGGTTTTCTCCTCTTGGGCCAGCCGACTAAGGCAAGCCCCGCGGTCCCGTGCGGCCGCGAGACGTGACCACGACACCGCACGGGGAAACGCTCGGCGGTAGCGCCCAGTGGCGAGACTCTCGCCCCACCACTGAGCCCGCCGCCACTGTCAACGTCGGTGGGGCGCGCAGGGCAGAACTGCGCACCCTCTCCTGGCAACGGCGCCAGCGGAGCAATGTGCGTCAACGCTGGGCCGGTGCCCGCCGCTCCGCCACAAGACCGGCAGAACGGCGCCCCTCCTTTTCTACGGATGGGAGGGGTGTTTGGGGAGGAATACGTTTGGAAGGATGGGAAGGAATACAAGGATTTGGAGTGGATAGGTGGGACACCACTGTCACGGAGTGAAGGGGGGAATGTGACAGTGGCGGCTCGGGGCCCCGGGGACGCATCCCCTTGTACCACTACCTGGACGGAGAAGAGTCCAGGGTGGCACCCCCTGGGGGAACCTAACCTAACCTAACCTAACCTAACCTAACCTAACCTAACCTAACCTTTTTTTTAACCTAACCTTTTTTTTTTTTTTTTTTTTTTTTTTTTTTATTACATGGGGAAATGAGTTACCTCACCGTCAGCCGCGTGGGGATCGCCGCGGCCGGTGTGTGGGACTCCCCGACGCCGATTAATCAATACGACCGGCGCCGGTATACCCACTAAAACCCCATGGGAGCCTTCCTCCGCATTGATGCCGGGGTCACGGTATACAGCGTTGGCCTTAGTCCGCAACCCCGGCGAGCGGCTGGCCGCCCCGTAAACAGGGGCGGCCTCTCCTGTGTGGGCCGGGTGAAGGATACCCGGCCCTGAGAGGGTCGCGCGGCTTCCTCTCGCGCCCTCCCGCGGCATTGGTGCGGGCGGAGGCCTATGTGATCCCCTGGCCTCGACGCCCGCTGCCGCTCGCCCGTGGCATTACCGCCACGGGCGTTACTCCTGGCCGCTGGGCGCGGCGGTTGGAGTCACCGCCGCGTCTGCGGCTTTGCCCGGCGCCATCCGGCTGGCCTGGACGTTTCTCCTGGTGGGCTTCTTAGCCCCGCAGGGCTTCGAGCCCAGCTGGTGCCCGGCCGGCCTGCCCGCGGCCTCGCACAGAGGACAGTGCGGTTTCGCCGAGCAGGGGCCGGACACCAGGTGCCCATCTTTACCGCAGCGGTAACAATTACCGCTGCGGTCTACATCTGAAGGGCATACCGCCGCCACGTGGCCAACCTCGTGGCAGCGGTAGCACCTTTGGGGCCTACGGGGCAGGGCCTCAACGGTTGCGGAGGCCCAGCCCACCAGGAGCTTCGTCCCAACAGCTAGGAGCTGTTTGGCGGCCGCCACCGGGCAGGCCACCACCGTCTGGCCCATCCCGTCTTTGCCGGGACGGACCGTCGACGCTTTGATGCTCCCGTAGGAGCATCCGGTGGTCCGCGCGATGGCAGCGGCCACATCCTCCCAGTGCGCGTGGTCGTCCAGGCCCGAGACGCGAAGACACACAGTCTTCTCGGGCCTGGAGATGCGCACGTCCTCAGGATAGAGGTTGATCCTCAATTGCTCAGCCAGAGCGTCTGCCTTGGAGGCGTCACTGGTGCTGGGAAGCACCAGCACGCGGCCCCCAGTGCGCGCCTGTCTGAGCTTAAGGCCTCCCTCTATCCCGAGGTCGGCCAGCCGGATGCGTGACTTCGCCTTGGAGAAGAGGTTCGCATACGTTACCCCTCTCTCCGCCGCGCCTGGCTGAAGCGTCAGCACAACGGCGGCGGATTTTGGGGGACGCAGACGCGGAGACCTCTTCTCCTTGGCGGCTGTCTTCTTTTTGGGTGCGGGGGGTGGAGGAGGGGGGGGCTGCGAGGCCGGAGCCTGCGCCACATCCCCCTGTCCTTTCCCCCCGCGTCCTCTTCCTCCTCGCCGCGGCGCGCTGGTGGGCTGCGCTGCCGCGGCAGTCGTGGCCGGCTGGGTGCCGGACGACGGTGGGGCTCTATTTTTGGCCCTCTTCTTTCGGCTGACCGTCGTCCAGCCTTCGGCCGCAGTTGCGACCGGAGGAGGGGGCGCCGGGCAGGCGACATGCGGCGGTCCAGAGACCGCCGTCTCCGTAGATTCCCTCCTCGATGGGAGTGGAGGGAATTCTTCCGCCAAGCGCCCAGAGATGAGCGAGGGGCTTGGCGGGGTCATCCTGGGAGGAGCGGGTCGCGGCGATCTGACCGGTCCCGGTGACGGTGCCGGTCTCGCGGGCGGTATCCGCTCCTCCAGGGCCGCAAACCTGTTCTCCATGAGGAGAATTAGACGGTCCAGGTTTGCGGCCGCCGTCGTCGGTGGTGTGGGCTCTGGCGGGGGTGGTGGCGCGGAACGGGTAGACCCGGCGCGAGCCTCGGCGAGCTCCGACCGGATGCTCGCCAATTCGCGGCGCAGGTCCGCCAGCTCCGCCTCCATGCGGCGATTCGCCGCACGGAGCAGAGCGACCTCTTCGGTGTCGGTGCGGCCCAGGAGCTCGTCTGAAGCCTCCTGAACCGATGACACCGCCTCCTTAAGGGCCTTTTGGAGGGTGCCCTTAAGGCCCTTCGACACCTTGGCCACTCCGGCCACCACCCCCAACGAGACGGCGATCTGCCGTTGGAGGCCCCCGGCATGCTCCGGGCGAGACTCGGGAGGGGCCTGGCCCGCGAGGGTACCACCGGTCTTAGACCTCGTAACCCTCGCGGTCGCCATAAGTCGGGCCTTCTCCACGATGTCCTTTTCGCACTGGAGCTCCAGCTCCGCGCGTTGGGCCTCCACGAGCGCCTTTTTGGCGTCCGCCAGACCCACGTATTCTCCTGTGGTTGGAGGGCGGCCTCTGCCCCGCTTGGCATCCGGCGCTTTGGCAGCAGCCGGAGGCTTGGGCGGGGGCTTAGGGGAGGCCACCCTCTCGTCGTCCTCGTCGGTGCTTGAGGCCAGAGGAGATGAGTCCTCAAACACCATGTCGGGTAGTCGGAGCCGCATCCGATCTCGACGAGCGGCCGACTTGCTCCTCTTTTGGCCCTTCCCCTCCGGCCCTTTGGAGGCCGGGGCCTTTGGTGGGGCCTGGACAGGGGGGGGCACCATTAAGTCCTCGTCCTCAGAAAAGTCGGAGGACAGGTACTCCACTTCCAGTGGCTGCGACCGCATTGTGCGGGAGCCAGCGTCTTTGGACGTGCTCGGCGCTTCCGCCGGCAATGAAATCGCCGACAGGAAGCGCGAGTAAAACGTCTTCTCACCTCCGCCCTTCACGGGCCCTTTCGGGTTGGATGGTTTGGTTGGGCCCTTCTCGGGCCCCTCACCTACTTCAGCTCCGCCCTTCTCGGGCACAACGTCGGTTTTAGTTTTGTTAGCTTGCATCTTGTTCCCACGAGTAGTCTTCGTTGTATGGTTGAAATGGGTGTGGTCCGCAGTAATGACCGGGTTTACCCCCCCGGCCTCAAAACAGATCGCCCTGCGCCGCAGCTTAAGTGTAGGGGATTTTTTATTGTGGTGCTCATCCACTTGGGCCAGCCGATCAAGGCAAGCCCCGCGGTCCCGTGCGGCCGCGAGACGTGACCACGACACCGCACGGGGAAACGCTCGGCGGTAGCGCCCAGTGGCGAGACTCTCGCCCCACCACTGGGCCCGCCGCCACTGTCAACGTCGGTGGGGCGCGCAGGGCAGAACTGCGCACCCTCTCCTGGCAACGGCGTCAGCGGAGCATGATGCGTCGACGCTGAGCCGGTGCCCGCCACTCCGCCAAGAAGACCGGTGAAGTGGCGCTCTCCTTACGTCGGAAGGGAGGGGTGTTTGGGGAGGAATACGTTTGGAAGGAAGGGAAGGAATACCAGGATTTGGAGTGGATAGGTGGGACACCACTGTCACGGAGTGAAGGGGGGAATGTGACAGTGGCCGCTCGGGGCCCCGGGGACGCATCCCCTTGTACCACTACCTGGACGGAGAAGAGTCCAGGGTGGCACCCCCTGGGGGAAACCTAACCTAACCTAACCTAACCTAACCTAACCTAACCTAACCTAACCTAACCTTTTTTTTTTTTTTTTTTTTTTTTTTTTTTGATAACGCAGGGGGAATGTCTTTTCTTGTGACACTGCCTCGGGCCCGGGGGGGGGTTGACCGAGGGGTGTGTGAGACTCCCAGCGGCCGGAATCTCCACGCATGGCTACGAGAGCGTAGCAGTCGCGAGATTCCGTCCGCCAGACTACCCACTAAACCTAACCTGCGCCCCTAATCCCTCGCGCTTTTACGGGGCGTCACAGGATATAGACCAGAGGTACACAACTGTGACGCCCCAACGCCTGGCTTATACCCCAGGATGGCCCTCGGGGTGGACCATCCTCTTCATCAGTAGGGGGGGAAGCCCCGTGGGTGCCCCCGGACCCACGGGCCCCTACGATGGAAACCTAGGGGGGGAGGAGGTGAGCGTACCTGCGCAGTCGGCGGCCTGTGCGCCGCCGGCGGACAGGGTCCGCTAGCGCATCCTCCTCCCTCTCCCTTTCGGCGACCTCCTTCTGGAGCATTACCGCTTCACAGAAGGAGGCCACTGCCGCCCAGTTGTCCTCACTCCGCAGCATGGCCGTAACCATGCTTTGGAGTGAGTCAATACGCCCCGCCACGCTCTCCATAACGTGACGCTGAGGTCCCCATGCGGCGCACTCTACCAGCGTGTGTACTGCTGTATCAAGAGGTGCGCCGCAGTGCTTGCACTCCGGGTTTGGCTCCCGCCCCGCAACACGATGCAGATACTTACCGAAGCAGCCATGCCCGGTAAGTATCTGCACCATCCTGTACGTCAGGGTCCCCCTATTTCGGGAGACCCAACGCGACAGGTGGGGGCGGATTGCCTCCACCGTCGCGGATCCAGCTACTGGGGACCTCAGGTCCTCCTCCCACTTCAGGGTCAGGGCCGCGGTCGCTTCGACCCTGACTCTCCTGATTTCAGCCAGGCACGGCCTCAGGCCTCTCTCCCGGGCATCCTGCCGGTATTGGTACACCCTGGCGAGCGTCTCCGCCTGGAGCGCCCAGGGCGGATCGCCCGCCAGAAGCGTAGCAGCCGTCCAGGACACCGTACGGTATCCCCGAATGGCCCTCACCGCAAGGACGCGCTGACAGCACCTCAGCAGCGTCCTATTCTTGCGGTGGAGGGCTTGACTCCACACGGGGGCACCGTACAGTGCCATGCTCCGCAGAATGCCCGAATACAGCCTCCTACAAGCCGCGCCTGGCCCTCCCACGTTTGGCAGGAGTCTGGCCAGGGCAGCGGCGGTCCTCAACAACTTCGGGGCCATCTGGGTAAAGTGGGCCCCGAAGTTCCACTTACCATCCAACGTAAGGCCCAGATAGCGCATCTGGGCCTTGACCGCCACTGCCACTCCCTGGACATCGACGTGCGTGTCCCGGGGTGGTCTCCTACGACGCCCGTGGAACATCAGGGCCTCAGATTTCTCAGCCGAGACTCTGAGGCCCAAACGCTGAACCCTACTGACGACCAACGCCACTGCGGCGTTGGCCAGCTCCACGGACTCTTCGTACCAACCACCCCGGGCCGTGATGAGGGTATCATCTGCGTAACAGATGACCCCCATCCCGGGCAGGACTGGCTCTCGGAGGAGCCAGTCGTATCCGATGTTCCACAGGATCGGACCCAGAACCGATCCCTGTGGAACACCGCACGCAACACGCCGACGCCCAGCAATCTGGCCAGAGCCGCCCTCCCAGAGGACGAATCTGTCCCGGAGGTATGCCTCCAACAGCCTCATCAGGTACCGAGGCACTCCCTGAAACCGGAGTGCCTCGATAATGGTCTCAAAGGGGAGGCTGTTGAAGGCATTTTGGATATCCAAAGATACCACCAGGACAGACTCCTCGATCTCCTCTGCCTCTCTCGTGAGGCACTTCAACGCACTCAGGGCGTCCAGTGTGGAACGCCCTGCGCGGAACCCGAACTGTGCCTCAGAGAGGCCAGGCCCTACGTCATTTAGGTGCCTGACGAGGCGACTCGCCAAAATCTTTTCAAAGACTTTGGCCACCTCGTCAAGCAGCACGATGGGCCTGTAGGCAGAGGGATCTCCTGGGGGGCGACCTTCCTTGGGGAGCAGGCACAGCCGGCCCTCTTTCCATGGCTTCGGGAACTCACCTGTTCTGATGCAGGCATCATACAGTCCCCGAAGCTGGCCGCCTAGATGTTTGGCGGCCAGGAAGAGGGCCCGGCCTGGGACCCCATCAGGTCCCGGTGCCGTCCGACGGCCCCGGAGACGGTCCAGGGCCGTCTCGAGCTCCTCCTCTGAGACGGGGGGAGGTTCCGTCTCAGAGGCTACGATTCCTGGAGGAGGATCCATGACGGGAGGAGTATGGACTCCCGGGTCTGGGAAGAGACCACTGATGACCCTATCGAGGACCCCGTCCGGAAGGGACTCCGTTATCGGGGCGGCAAAGGCGCGTAGCTTCTTGCGCGCCGCCCGATACGGACGTCCCCAGGGGTCCCTATCGAGTGATTCCAGTAGCTCTTCCCTAGCCCGGGCCTTCGACTGGCTGATTGCCAGCTGAAGGGCTTTCTTAGCAGCCCGATACTCCTCCGCCAACCTAAGCTCCTCCTCCAGCTCCGGAGGAAGCCGACGCCTGCAGCGCTTAAGAGATCGGTGCACCCTTTGAGCTGCCTCTCGCAGGGCACCGATCTCTGCAGTCCACCAGTGGACGCCTGGCCGCTGCCAGCGTCGGCGCGACCGTGGCATGGAGGCATCGCAGACTCTTCCCAGGGTACTGCGCATGCGCTCCGCCAATTCCTCCGGAGAACCATCCACCGGATTGGTCCAGCCCTCAACGACCGCCGTCTCGGTAGCCAGCTCGGGATCGAGCCGGCTGACGGCCCAACGCGGGAATCGCCCGTGGCTGCGTGGGGGGTCTGTCGTCCTGGGAGGAGGGGAGACCTCGAACCTGATGTACAGGTGGTCCGAGAGTGTCTCCACCTCCTCCTCAACCATCCAATTTACCACCCTACGTGCGATCGCATGGGTTGCGAACGACAAATCCACAATGGATCCTCCCTGCGATCGCACGCAGGTGTGGACCGACCCTCTGTTGAGGATCGACAGACCACTTTGGAGAGCCCACGCTTCCACGAGCCTACCCCGCGCGTCGGTGGCGGTGTTCCCCCAGGAACGGGATTTTGCGTTGAAGTCGCCGAGGACAAACGTTGCCCTCGGCGACTGTCTCGCCACGGCGGCCCTGACGGAATCCAAGAACGTCTCGAACTCCGCCAGGGATCGGTTTGGGGAGAAGTACACCCCGATGATGATGTACTCTCCCCAACCTGCCACCGCGTAACCCCGTCCCCTCTCGATGGAAATGAGAGGGGGGCTAGTGCCTGATCTAGCAACCACCGCCACCAGGCCGTCGAGATCCCCTACCCAGTTCTCCTGGGAGGGGATGTGGTATGGCTCCGAAACCACCGCTGGACCAATCCTCCACTCCGCCAGGGACTGCAGGAATAAGTCCTGAGCCCCGGCGGAGTGATTCCCGTTCGCCTGCAGGAATCTCACATGCTGCTGTACAGGCATCAGTCAGACATGTGAGATTCCCCGGCACCTACTCCAACCGACCCTCCTGACCGAAAGGCCGGGGGAACAAATTTGGGGCGCACCGTTCCAGGCCGGCAGTGCCTGGACATGGTGACGTGGTCTGCCCGACGTCCCGATTCGGCGCACACCACGCAGTGCGCCTTCTCCGACCTGCAGTTAATCAGCAAGTGGCCAGGTTTGCCACAGCGATAACAGAGGTCGGATTTGTCCCCCCGGCCGTCTGGGCACATCGTGGACGAGTGCCCGGCGGCAAGACACCTATAGCACCTGACTTGGCGCTTCTCATAGGCTTCCACGGTGACCGACGTGAAGCCTATGAGAAGGTAGCCAACCTCAGCCAGGCGCTTAGCCACCGGGATCGGGCACCTCACCCACGACGAGCCCAGACCCCCTGATCCCACACCTATCCCCGCGGCCCTGATTTGGGATCGGGGACACTCCCCGATCCGGGCCACCTCCTCCACGATCATCTCCGGCGTGACCGAGTCGTCCAGACCCGTAAGACGGATTTCGGCCCTCTTGACGGGCCTGGAAACCTCGGCCACTCCGGTCAAGGCTCCCTGGAGGAGCCCGGCCACCCGGTCCGCCAACGCCGCACTCTCGGCGCCGGGCGGAAACTCCAACATCCTGGAGTCGTTGAAGGCCCGGATGACGCGGAGCCCCCGCTTTAATCCCAGGGCGACGACGTCAACGACGCCCCTGGCCATTTTGAAGACGTCGAAAAACGTCGTCCCCCTTTTAACGGCCTCCGGTAGCAGGCTGACCCTTACTACCGGAGCCTTTTCCTCCACGAGCGTCCCGGGGTTGATCCTCCCCGGGGGGCCACGGCGGCGTTCCTGCCGGGGTTGTTGCCGGGAATCCCGGCGCTCCTCCCTACGAACCTCCCGGCGGGAGGTGCGTGTTTCGCCGGCTTGGGGTTGGGCGGACTGGAGGGGGGCCGAAGGATTCGGTCCCCTGCCCACTCCCTTCCCCTTGCCCTTCCCTTTGCGGCCCCCAGCCACCACGGTCCACTCATTGTCCGTGGGGGGGGCGCTGCTCTCCGTAGGGGCGGAGAAACCCTTGATTTGGGACCTCGGAGCCCTCAGGGAGGGGTACTCCTTGGTCCCAAGACCCGAGGGGCCTGCAGACCCCACCTTTTTGGGCGGCGGGCGAGGCTGCCCGGCCTTCGGAGGTGGGGGGGGAGGCATCTCCACCCTCTTCTCAACCACCATCGCCTCCGTGGGGACGGGGGCGGCGACAACATCCGAGGGGGGGTTGGAACCCCCTTTTTTCCTTTTGTCGCCCGCTAGCGGCGGACGGACGGTCCTGGGCGGAGGAAGACGGTCCTCGAACACCGCCAGGCGGGCGTCAATCAACGTCCCCACGGAGACGATGATGGCCCTCTGTAGAGCCTCCATGTCGAAGTGGGGGGGGGGTACATCCGCAGGGGCAGCGGCCTGCTTGGCCGCTGTCCTCATATCACAGAACTCCCTGCGGTGGGCCTTCAGCTCCGACCGCAGGGAGTCTATCTCCCTTTTTAACCGGAGGTTTTCTACCGATAACCTCCGGTTTTCCGCGTCGAGGGACCTCGCCGACAGAGTGTCGACGACGTCCGCGAGTGTCCCTGCCGCAAGCTTGAGCTTGCGGATGTAGCCCCCCTTCAAATTCCCCGACGTCTGGGCAACCCTAAAAATGGCCGCCACGTGGCCTTTGGCCAGCGTGAGCAGTTCCTCCGCTCCCATTCTGCCCATGTCCAGATCCCTGGGGTCGGCCTCCCCCAGAAGTTCCACCACATCGGGGGAGTCATCCGACTTCCCCTTGCGGTATGACTCCCCCTTGGACCCCTTGGACCCCTTGGAGCCCTTGGAGCCCTTTTGACCCCCTGTCCGAGGACGAGGAGGCCCTAACAATCTCCGCATTTGTTTGGAGTTGTTGCTGGACCTCCTTTAGCATGGCCTCCGTACGGGCCATGATGTCCTCGGAGGTTCCCCCTCGCGAGCCGAACTTAAGAACGGCCCCGCGTCCACCACTTCTAGGTCCGCTGCGGCCCTTGTAGACCCGCCGAGCGGCTGCGACCACCTTTTTGGCTGACACATCCGTGTCAGCCCCTGTATCCCCCTCCTCATGCCTTCTTCGGGACGACTCATCAGAGTCGGGTTCCGAACCCCCCCGCGAGCGAGCGCTAAGCCTCCTGCGGGTGGAGATCTTCCCCGCGATAGCCCCAGAGACCGTCCCGGAAATGGCGCTGAGATCAGGATCCGCCATTATCACGGGCCCCCCACAAGGGGGGGGGGCACCCCCTGAGTCCAAGAAGCAAGCCGGGTCAACGTACCAGATAGCAACAGTCCAAGAAACAAGCCAAAAGTCAAAAGATTAGAAGAAACAAAATCCGAGTGAAGCCAGGTCAAAATACTAGTATAGAATCCAGAAGTCCTTAAATCAAGCCAAGTTGTTGTTAAAGAGATCCAGAAACCACATAGAGAACCACAAAGAATACCACCGAAAAAACTCCCTAAAGGTAAGTCCTTAAAAGGTAAGTCGAATTACTCCACCACGTTCCGTGTCCGTGCAATGAATCTTCAACTCCTGGCACGGTTGTCCGGGCCCGGGCTTCCCCGGGTAAGTTATATCAACTCATGGACACGGAAAACGCCACGAATTGACTCCCTACGTCACTCCGGTTAAGGTAGTGCCGTTGACTCCCAGTGCGCATCGTGGCACGGCTTTCCGTCGAATGAATGTTTTGCACACCCATCCAAGTACTGACCGCACCAAGCGACGCTTAACATTTTTTTGTTAACGCAGGGGGAATGTCTTTTCTTGCGACATTTCCTCGGGCCCGGGGGGGGGTGACCGAGGGGTATGTGGGACTCCCAGCGGCCGGAATCTCAGCGCATAGCTACGATAGTCGTAGCAGTCGCGAGATTCCGTCCGCCGGACTACCCACTAAACCTACCTGCGCCCCTATTCCCTAGCGCTTTTATGGGGCGTCACAGGATACAGCCCGTAGGTACACAACTGTGACGCCCCGACGCGTGGCTTAACCCCAGGATGGCCCTCGGGGAAGGCCATCCTCTTCACCAATAGGGGGGGAAGTCCCGCGGGTGCCCCCGGACCCGCGGGCCCCTATGATGGAATCCCTAGGGGGGGAGGAGACGGGCGTAGCGACCCCTGCGCCGGCCTATACGCCGCCGGCGAATCGGGTCTGCCGCCGCATCTTCCTCCCTCTCCCTTTCGGCGGCCTCCTTCTGGAGCATTACCGCTTCACAGAAGGAGGCCACTGCCGCCCAACAGTCCTCGCTCCGCAGCATGGCGTCTACCATGCCTTGGAGCGAGTCGACTGGCCCAACCACGTTGGTCATCGAGTGACGCTGAGGTCCCCAGGCGGCGCACTCCACTAGCGTATGGACCGCCGTGTCCAAGGGTGCGCCGCACTGCTTGCAGTCCGGTGAAGACTCCCGTCCCGCAACACGATGCAGATACTTACCGAAGCAGCCGTGCCCGGTAAGTATCTGCACCATCCTGAACGTTAGGGTCCCTCTATTTCGAGAGACCCAACGAGACAGGTGGGGGCGGACCGCCTCCACCGTCTCGACTCCAGCCACTGGGGACCTCAGGTCCTCTTCCCACTTGAGCAGCAGGGTCGCGGTCGCCTCGACCCTGACTTGCTTCACTTCTGCCAGGCACGGCCTCAGGCCTCTCCCCCGGGCATCCTGACGGTACTGGTACACCCTGGCGAGCGTCTCCGCTTGGAGCTCCCAAGGCGGATCGCCCGCCAGGAGCGTAGCCGCCGTCCAGGACACCGTACGGTATCCCCGAATGGCCCTCACCGCAAGGACGCGCTGACATTGCCGCAGCAGCGTCCTGTTCTTGCGGTGAAGGGCTTGACTCCACACGGGGGCACCGTACAGTGCCATGCTCCGCAGAATGCCCGAATAAAGCCTCCTAGTGGCCGCGCCTGGCCCTCCCACGTTCGGCAGGAGTCTGGCCAGGGCAGCGGCGGTCCTAATCAACTTCGGGGCCATCTGAGTGAAGTGGGCCCCGAAGTTCCACTTCCCGTCCAACGTGAGGCCCAGATACTTTATCTGGGCCTTGACCGCCACTGCCACTCCCCGGACGACGACGTGCGTGTCCCGGGGCGGTGGCCTACGACGCCCGTGGAACATCAGGGCCTCCGACTTTTCTGCGGAGACCCTGAGGCCAAGATGTTCTACCCTGCCAACGACCAGTGAAACAGCGTCGTTGGCTAGCTCCACGGACTCCTCGTAGGTACCGCCCCGGGCCGTGATGAGGGTGTCATCTGCATAGCAGATCACCCCCATCCCGGGCAGGACTGGCTCTCTGAGGAGCCAGTCGTATCCGATGTTCCACAGGACCGGACCCAGAACCGATCCCTGTGGAACACCGCACGCGACACGTCGACGTCCGGCGATCTGACCAAAGCCGCCCCCCTCCCAGAGGACGAACCTGTCCCGGAGGTATGCCTCCAACAGCCTCATGAGGTACCGAGGCACTCCCTGGTACCGGAGTGCCTCGATGATGGTCTCAAACGGGAGACTGTTGAAGGCATTCGCGATGTCAAGCGATACCACCAGGACAGACTCCTCGATCCCCTCTGCCTCTCTCGTGAGGCACTTCAACGCACTCAGGGCGTCCAGCGTGGAACGCCCTGCGCGGAACCCGAACTGTGCCTCAGAGAGGCCAGGCCCTTCGTCATTGAGGTGCCTGACGAGGCGACTCGCCAAAATCCTTTCAAAGACTTTGGCCACCTCGTCAAGCAACACGATGGGCCTGTAGGCAGAGGGATCTCCCGGGGGGCGGCCCTCCTTAGGGAGCAGGCACAGCCGGCCCTCTTTCCATGGCTTCGGGAACTCGCCCGACCTGATGCAGGCGTCGTACAGTCCCCGAAGCTGGCCGCCGAGGTGTTTGGCGGCCAGGAAGAGGGCCCGGCCTGGGACCCCATCGGGTCCCGGTGCCTTCCGACGGCCCCGTAGACGGTCCAGGGCCGTCTCGAGCTCCTCCTCTGAGACGGGGGGAGGTTCCGTCTCAGAGGCTACAATCCCTGGAGGAGGATCCATGACAGGAGGAGTATGGACTCCCGGGTCTGGGAAGAGACCGCTGATAACCCTTTCAAGGACCCCATCCGGCAGGGACTCCGTAATCGGGGCGACAAAGGCACGCAGCTTCTTGCGTGCCACCCGATACGGACGTCCCCAGGGGTCCCTGTCCAGCGACGCCAGTAATTCTTCCCGAGCCCGGGCCTTCGACTGGCTTATTGCCAGTTGAAGGGCTTTCTTAGCAGCCCGATACTCCTCCGCCAACCTAAGCTCCTCCTCCAACTCCGGAGGAAGCCGACGCCTGCAGCGCTTCAGAGATCGGTGTATCCTTTGAGCTGCCTCTCGCAGGGCACCGATCTCCGAAGTCCACCAGTAGACGCCTGGCCGCTGCACGCGTCGACGCGACCGTGGCATGGAGGCATCGCAGACCCTTCCCAGGGATCTGCGCATGCGCTCCGCCAGTTCCTCCGGAGTTCCACCATCCACCGGATTGGTCCAGCCCTCGACGACCGCCGTCTCCTCAGCCAGCCCGCGATCGAGCTGGCTGACGGCCCAGCGCGGGAATTGCCCGAGGCTGCGTGGGGGGTCTGTCATCCTGGGAGGAGGGGAGACCTCAAACCTGATGTACAGGTGGTCCGAGAGGGTCTCCACCTCCTCCACAACCTTCCAATTTACCACCCTACGTGCGATCGCATGAGTTGCGAACGACAGGTCCACGATGGATCCTCCCTGCGATCGCACGCAGGTGTGGACCGAACCACGGTTGAGAATTGACAGACCACTTTGCAATGCCCACGCATCCACGAGCCTACCCCGCGCATCGGTGGCGGTGTTCCCCCAGGAACGGGATTTGGCGTTGAAGTCGCCGAGGACGAACGTTGCCCTCGGCGACTGTCTCGCCACGGCGGCCCTGACGGAGTCCAAGAACGTCTCGAACTCCGCCAAGGATCGGTTTGGGGAGAAGTACACACCAATGATGGTGTGCTCTCCCCAACCTGCCACCGCGTAACCCCGTCCCTTCTCGATGGAAATGAGAGGGGGGCTAGTGCCTGAACTAGCGACCACCGCCACCAGGCCGTCGAGGTCCCCTACCCAGTTATCCTGGGCGGGGATGTAGTACGGCTCCGATACCACAGCTGGACCAATCCTCCACTCCGCCAGGGTCTGCAGGAACAAGTCCTGAGCCCCGGCGGAGTGATTCACGTTCACTTGGAGGAACCTCGCATGCTGTACAGGCATTAGTCAGACATGCGAGATTCCCCCGTTTCAACCCTCTGTGCACCTCCGGACCTACTGGCCGGGGGGACAAATTTGGCACGGACGGTGCCGGGCTGGCAGCGCCTCGACATCGTCACGTGATCGGATCTTTTCCCCGCCTCGGCGCACACGACACAGTGCGCCTTGTCCGACCTGCAGTCTATCAAGATGTGGCCTGGTTGGCCACACCGATAGCACAGGTCGGACCTGTCCCCCCGGCCGTCTGGGCACATCGTCGTCGAGTGCCCAGCGGCGAGACACCTGTAGCACCTGACCTGGCGCTTCTCATAGGCCTCCACGGCGACTGAGGTGAAGCCTATAAGAAGGTGGCCAGCCTCAGCCAGGTGCTTCGCCACTGGGATCGGGCACAACACCCACGACGAGCCCAGACCCCCCGCTCCAATGCCGATGCCCGCCGCCCGGATTTGGGAGCGGGGGCAGTTCCCGACGCGAGCCACCTCGTCTACAATCATTTCCGGGGTGACCGAGTCATCCAGTCCCGTGAGTCGGATTTCGCCCCTCTTCACGGGTCTGGAGACCTCAGCCACTCCGGATAACGCCTCATGGAGGAGTCCGGCCACCCGGTCCGCCAAATCCTTACTCTCGGCGCCGGGAGGAAACTCCAGCAGCCGAGAGTCGTTGGCGGACCGGAGGACCCTGAGCCCCTTCTTAAGCCCAAGGGCGACGACGTCCACGACGCTCCTAGCCTTGGCGAAGACGTCGAAGAACGTCGTCCCCTTCTTCACGGCTTCCGGTAGCAGGGTTAGCCTGACTACCGGAGACTTTTCCTCCTTGAGGCTCGCCGGGTTTATTCTTCCCGGTGGCCCGCGTCGTCTCTCCTTCCGTTCCTCCCTACGATCCTCCCGGCGGGAGGTGCGAGGTTGGGCTTGGGGTTGGGCGGGCTGGAGGGGGGCCGACGGGTTCGGTCCCCTGCCCACTCCCTTCCCCTTGCCTTTTCCTTTACGGCCCCCTCCCACCACGGTCCACTCGTTGTCCGTGGTGGGGGCGCTCTCAACAGGGGCGGAGAACCCCTGGATCTGGGATCTTGGAGCCCTCAAGGAGGGAAACTCCTTGCTCCCAGATCCCGAGGGGCCCGCAGACCCAACCTTCTTCGGCGGCGGGCGTGGCGGCCCGGCCTTAGGAGGAGGGGGGGGAGCCATCTCCACCCTCTCTTCAACCATCATCGCCTCCGTGGGGACGGGGGCGGGAACAATTCCCGAGGGGGGGTTGGAGCCCCCTTTCTTCTTCTTATCGCCCGCTAGCGGCGGGCGAACGACCTTCGGCGGAGGAAGCCGGTCCTCCAGTACCGCTAGACGGGCGTCAACCAACGTCCCCACCGAGACGATGATGGCCCTCTGAAAGGCCTCCATGTCAAATTGGGGGGGGGGCACATCCGCAGGGGCAACGGCTTTGGCCGCTGCCCTCATATCACTGAACTCCCTGCGGTGGGCCTTCAGCTCCGACCGCAGGGAGTCTATCTCCCTTTTGAGCCGGAGGTTTTCGACCGATAACCTCCGGTTTTCTGCGTCCAGGGACCTCGCCGACAAATTGTCCACGACATCCCCGAGAGTCCCTGCCGCAAGCTTTAGCTTGCGGATGTACCCCCCCTTCAGGTTCCCAGAAGTCTGGGCAACCCTGAATATGGCCGCCACGTGCGTTTTGGCCAGGGAGAGCAGTTCCTCTGCCCCCATCCTGGCCAGGTCCAGTTCCCTGGGGTCCACGTCCCCCAACACCTCCACCACGTCGGAGGAGTCATCCGCTTTGCGGTATGACTCCCCCTTGGACCCCTTCGACCCCTTAGAACCCTTGGACCCCTTGGAGCCCTTTGAGGACGAGGAGGCCCTAGCAACCTCTGCATTTCTCTGCAGCTGCTGCTGGACCTCCCAGAGCAGGGTCTCCGAGCGAGCCGTGATGTCCTCTGAAGTCGAGAGCCCCCCCTCCTTTCGAGAGCTGAACTTCAGCACCGCCCCGCGTCCACCACTTTTCGGTCCGCTTCGGCCCTTATAAATGCGCCGAGCGGCTGCGACAACCCTCTTGGCTGACACGTCCGTGTCAGCCCCAGTATCATCCACATCAGCCCGTCTCCGGGACGACTCGTCGGAGTCGGCTTCAGATCCCCCCCGCGAGCGGGCACTGAGCCGCCTGCGGGAGGCAATCTTCCCCGCGATCGCCCCGGAAACGGCGCTGGTGTCCGTTTCCTCCATAGTCAAGGGCCCCCCACTAGGGGGGGGGGCGCCCCCAGAGTCCAGTAAGCGAGCCGGGTCAACGTTTCAGCAAGAAACAGTCCGAGAAACACGCCAAAGTCAATAAAACACGAAGAAACCAAATCCGAGTAAAGCCGGGTCAAACCAATAGTGCAGAAATCAAAAATCCTTTAAACAAGCCTAGTCGTCGTCAAAGAATCCGATATCAAGCACAAAACAACAAAAAAGAAAAACACAAAAAGCACGAAAAAATTCGGCATAGATCCCCCTGCATGGACACGTCCGCTCCCTGCGACTGCCGGGAGCATACTAACCTAACCTAACCTAACCTAACCTAACCTAACCTAACCTAACCTAACCTAACCTAACCTAACCTAACCTAACCAAACCAAACCAAACCAAACCAAACCAAACCAAACCAAACCAAACCAAACCAAACCAAACCAAACCAAACCAAACCAAACCAAACCAAACCAAACCAAACCAAACCAAACCAAACCAAACCAAACCAAACCAAACCAAACCAAACCAAACCAAACCAAACCAAACCAAACCAAACCAAACCAAACCAAACCAAACCAAACCAAACCAAACCAAACCAAACCAAACCAAACCAAACCAAACCAAACCAAACCAAACCAAACCAAACCAAACCAAACCAAACCAAACCAAACCAAACCAAACCAAACCAAACCAAACCAAACCAAACCAAACCAAACCAAACCAAACCAAACCAAACCAAACCAAACCAAACCAAACCAAACCAAACCAAACCAAACCAAACCAAACCAAACCAAACCAAACCAAACCAAACCAAAGCAAACCAAACCAAACCAAACCAAACCAAACCAAACCAAACCAAACCAAACCAAACCAAACCAAACCAAACCAAACCAAACCAAACCAAACCAAACCAAACCAAACCAAACCAAACCAAACCAAACCAAACCAAACCAAACCAAACCAAACCAAACCAAACCAAACCAAACCAAACCAAACCAAACCAAACCAAACCAAACCAAACCAAACCAAACCAAACCAAACCAAACCAAACCAAACCAAACCAAACCAAACCAAACCAAACCAAACCAAACCAAACCAAACCAAACCAAACCAAACCAAAGCAAACCAAACCAAACCAAACCAAACCAAACCAAACCAAACCAAACCAAACCAAACCAAACCAAACCAAACCAAACCAAACCAAACCAAACCAAACCAAACCAAACCAAACCAAACCAAACCAAACCAAACCAAACCAAACCAAACCAAACCAAACCAAACCAAACCAAACCAAACCAAACCAAACCAAACCAAACCAAACCAAACCAAACCAAACCAAACCAAACCAAACCAAACCAAACCAAAACAAACCAAACCAAACCAAACCAAACCAAACCAAACCAAACCAAACCAAACCAAACCAAACCAAACCAAACCAAACCAAACCAAACCAAACCAAACCAAACCAAACCAAACCAAACCAAACCAAACCAAACCAAACCAAACCAAACCAAACCAAACCAAACCAAACCACACCAAACCAAACCAAACCAAACCAAACCAAACCAAACCAAACCACCAAACCAAACCAAACCAAACCAAACCAAACCAAACCAAACCAAACCAAACCAAACCAAACCAAACCAAACCAAACCAAACCAAACCAAACCAAACCAAACCAAACCAAACCAAACCAAACCAAACCAAACCAAACCAAACCAAACCAAACCAAACCAAACCAAACCAAACCAAACCAAACCAAACCAAACCAAACCAAACCAAACCAAACCAAACCAAACCAAACCAAACCAAACCAAACCAAACCAAACCAAACCAAACCAAACCAAACCAAACCAAACCAAACCAAACCAAACCAAACCAAACCAAACCAAACCAAACCAAACCAAACCAAACCAAACCAAACCAAACCAAACCAAACCAAACCAAACCAAACCAAACCAAGCCAAACCAAACCAAACCAAACCAAACCAAACCAAACCAAACCAAACCAAACCAAACCAAACCAAACCAAACCAAACCAAACCAAACCAAACCAAACCAAACCAAACCAAACCAAACCAAACCAAACCAAACCAAACCAAACCAAACCAAACCAAACCAAACCAAACCAAACCAAACCAAACCAAACCAAACCAAACCAAACCAAACCAAACCAAACCAAACCAAACCAAACCAAACCAAACCAAACCAAACCAAACCAAACCAAACCAAACCAAACCAAACCAAACCAAACCAAACCAACCCAAACCAAACCAAACCAAACCAAACCAAACCAAACCAAACCAAACCAAACCAAACCAAACCAAACCAAACCAAACCAAACCAAACCAAACCAAACCAAACCAAACCAAACCAAACCAAACCAAACCAAAACCAGTGATATTTAGTTTCTGGTGTATTGCAAACCATACCACTACAACTTTCAGCACAGCGACATCTGTTGTGTATCGGCAGGATTCGTACGGTCGATGGACGTTTACGGGGCCCGAAACACTGCGATACTACGATCCGATAGGCGCAGCGACTACGGGTCGTCAGGGCGATAAAGGAACGTACCCATCATACTACGTGAGTTTTTTTTTTTTTTTTTTTTTTTTTGGAGTAATTCATAAGTATGGTATATAATATGCATGACGGCACACCCACAGGTTTTAGTGGGTATTCCTAACTGGGGCATGGCACCAGTTCCGACTGGGCATGCTGTATTTCACATATTTTGATGAATATGAACTCATTTATTGATTACAAAAATATAACAAAGTTGCACACACACGCACGAGCTACCTACGCATCGGCATCGACCGCGAGGGTCCGAGTGGGGAAGGGTCGGGGGGTCGGGGACTTCGGGGCTGGGCACCTTCCTGACTCCTGTGTCTTCTTCACGTCGCCTTTCGGTGTGGGACTGGGGGGACCTTTAGTTTTCGTTGGTTTGTTGACTTCCTTGTTCTCTCGTGAATCGCATGTGTCGTCCTTCCGACGGCATCCACTGATTTTCTTTTTAATCTCCTCAATAGACAGCCAGGAATCGCGGCGCCCGCCCGCCTCGGAGGTGCTCATTGTCGCGAGAGTGGAGACCGGGCGGTAGTTCGCGTCTCCGGCGAATCCCTCGGCGGTCCTTTCGAGCGACACGGCGACCGTGACGCGCCGCGCCCCCTCAGGGATGTCGAGGTCGAGCCGCCCGCCGCTCGTGCTCCGGGGGCGGCCGGGGCGCGGCACCACGCGGCCCTGCCCCGCTTCTTTCAGCCGGCTCCTGTCACTCATGATCGTCGTCACTACGTCGGCAGTCGTACCTGTCTTCTTGTCGTCGCCGGTTGGAGTGCATTTTCCTCCGTTTGACTTTTCACTAACACGAAGGTGAGCGGTCGAAGTGTGAAGATTTCGTCCGCTAGGAGGTTTCTTCGAGACGGTCGCCCTACTTCGGAGACGTTCAACGAGGGTCTGCGGGCGACACCGGACGGGCTCAGTGATCCTTTTCGGCGGGTCGTTGCACCAATTTTGAACACCTACGGGGTGGCTTCCGGTGACGGACGTCAGAGCCGCCAAAGTGCGTCTGTTCTCAGACCGGGGGTCAGGGAGAGAGTCGTCGCCGCGTCTGTCCACTTCGAGCAAGACACGTGGCCGATGTGCGCAGGGATCGACACGGCTCCCGTCGTATATCTGGCAACCGCGGTCAGGGGTGAGCGTGACGCAGCGGGGCGCGGGCGGCCGCCGACCGGCCCCGCAGTGCACCCGCTCCCCTGCTCGCGTCGGCTGCACCGTGTATTGGCGGGCGTCGGTGGCGACTGCACACTCCCGCTCGGTTCCCGGCGAGTAGGTGGCAGCGGGGGCGGCGGGGCGCGGGGCGGCCTCCTCGGCGGCGACCTCTCGCTCGTAGTCCCGACGGCGAGCGAGCTCCGCGGCTGCGAGTCGCCTGGCGACGCGGTCATTTTCCTCCCCGCAGCCGCCCTCTCGTATCGATGCGGTTTCGTTGTCATCGTGCAGCTCGCAGCCAACTCTCGCCACCTTAAATGCCACGCAGTTTTATAAGTTAAGACATTCAATATTATGTAGTACGAGGCTACCGCGGAAGCGACCGTTACTGACCGGCCGAGTGATGTTGGCGCGATCGCAGGTGAGCGGGGGTTCGGGCACGGGGTCGGGGCACGGCGGGCGCCGGGAGCGTGCCGGCGGGCAGCACACGACGCGCAGCGCGCGCGCCTCTTGCTGGGCGCGGGCGCGGCACTCGGGTTGCGCCTTGGGCGCGTACGGCGGGCAGACCGGCGTCGGGCGCTGCGCACACCCGCCGCTCGTCAGCCTCACCGGTGTGCCCTGCGCAAGTTTTGTTTGAAAGTGAGGCACGATGGTCGATGAGTACGTCGGAATCGTACGCACCTGTGCGATTCTCTGGATAACTCGTGCGGGTGCGTGCAGCTTCATCGCGACGCATGTTCTGAGTGCGATTTCACCCGCGACGGCCATGGCCGTCGACAGGTGCACTCACGGTGGTCACGCCGGGCGCCGCGATCGCGTCGGTCGCGTACTTCATAGACACGCAAAAAAATGAATACAAGTGCGTCGGTCGGAGCGCATCGATACAATCGTGTTCCGCCAGATTCATGTCGAGCAATGAATCGACGATCGTCCATGCTCCGTCGTCTGGCCACGAACGCCAGAACAGTATTTAAGCCAAAATATTGTAAAAACTTGTAGGAGTCGTATTTGTTATTATAAATGAACCATATGACAGAAGTAGTCCATAACCGTATATTCTTTGATCTAGTAATCGGAAGTCATATAAGTGGATGTCAACGTAGTTAAAGTGGCATTTATTATCAAGCTAACGATTATCGGAAATGGAGTAACCTAAAATAAACGGAAGTTGCAAGTTAATGCGGATGGCGGATGTTGGTTTGATGAAGGAAGTGAAGGGCCAAAGCATTGCCGGATGGTGTCACTGCGGCGCGCTACGAGGACCTTTCAAATATGCGGTGTTCGGGCAAAGGGGGGACAGTCTACAACCAGTAGTCCACAACTACAGTCGTCTACACGGGTAGTCTGAAGCAGTCTTGGACCAGGAGCACTTACTATATTGTGGTCGTTAATTACTATCTGATAATCGCAGTATACTTTGAGGGCAAATTGCACGAGTATGACACTTAGTAATGATGTTAAAAGACATTTTTCAAACATTTTTTTTTTTTTTCAGCAAAACGAGCAAGTGTCTTGGACGCGGTCAAATGGCGGCGAGCTCCTTCTTGACGTGCTGCAGGTACTGTTGCGCGGCTTCGGCCAGGTCGCGGTCCCCCAGCGTCGGCTCCAGCTCGCCGACGGAGCCCTTGGGGCTGCCCTCCTCCGCCTGCCGCTGCTTCAGGCGGATCTCGCGGAGGCGCGCCTCCAGGATGCGCTCGCGCTTCGCCTCGCGCTCGAACATCGCGGTCAGGAGGACCTTGTCGTTCTTCTCGGACTGCGCCATGTTCGCGGACACCTCTAGCATGTACACGTTGCCCTTCCGGCTGCCACACGCGACGAGGGTGCCGGCTTCGTGGACTTTGACCCTTAGGAGCGGCTCCTCGCACACTTGCATCGTGAGCACCGGCTCGTGCTGGCGGCGCAGCAGATCCCACAGCGCGATCACGCCGTCCCACTGCGTCAGCAGCATCAGGGAGAGCCTGCGAACATTATTACACCGAGAAAGAAAAACGAGCGGAAGACTTACTCGGTGGATAACCACCTACCACATAACGTCGCCTGTTCTGCGACACCAGAGGCAAGAAGTGCGAACCTGGTGGGACTCCAGGTGCCTGAAGTTATCTTCATTCGGTGCGGCGGTGACCACACGATGGCCGATTCGCGGCAGTCGTCGCTCCACACGCGCGCCGTCCAGTCGCCGACCGTAAGGAAATTCTTTAGAAATCCGGGGTTGCGCTCCAGAGACCACACCGGCCCCAAGTGGGCGTGGAACTGAAACACAATAGTCGAGGGCAAAGGCTGCCAAATACATAGGAGTGGCTATGTCAGGAGAGGGCCTCACCTTGGCTGGAAGTTTCTCCATGGGGGTCTTCCCTTTTCTGTTGCCGGTGATGACGTAGCCGTTTTCTGTGCCTACCATGAAGCGAGTGGGGATGGTGGGCTCGAACTCGAGGACGCTCGCTCCGTTCGCGTTGGCCATGCTTTGCACGTCGAAGGAGGACTTCACCACGTCCATGATCATTTCTTCGGTGGGCTCGCTCATATCGCGCATGTCCCACCATTTGACGGCGCCGTCGGGCCCGCTCGAGAAGAACTCCCGCCCGGACTTGGCGTTGATGAAGACGACGCTGCGCGCGTACTCCCTGTGCGCCGCGTGGGGCGCGCACAGCAGTTGCGGCGCTCCCCCCGTGCGCTGGTCCCACGTGCACACCTGCCCGTTCATGAGGCCCCCTGCGAGCACGGTCGGGTCGCGCGCGTTGTACTGCAGGTCGAGGAGGGAGCAGGGCGGCTTGATCGTCACCTCCGGAAAGTTAGCGTTCTCCAAATCCCAAACGTACGAGTCGACAGGTGCTCGAGGCCTGCGATTGAAGTCCACGTCCAGGTAGGCGACCGCAAACCGGTGCCCGCTGTCGGGTTGCCAGCTGATGGAGCTGACCGGCCTGGTGGGCCCGACGCCGCCGCCGTCGCGGTACACGTTCACCGTGCGGCAGCTGTTCCGCTCGAGCGCCGGCTGCGCCGCCATCTCCGCATAGTACGTCTGGTACATGTCGATGGCGTTGTTCTGCAGCACGTAGTGGTCCACACCCTGCGAATGAGTCCGATTAGCGACGCGCGCTCGGTGCGAGTGAACCGCGAGAGAAGTGCAAAGCCCTCACCGGCGCGCACGCCATGACGCAGTGAATGTAGCCGTCGTCCTTCTCGATCTTCCTGCGGTAGCGCTGCGTGGCCTCGGGGTCCAGCACGTTCACGTCCTTGGGCCAGCCGCCCTCCGCGTGGTTGGCGCCGGTGTTTGCATACTCCGCCCTGATGGTGTTGACCAGGTGCTCGGCGAAGTCGGGCGCGTGCTGCGTGGGCTGGTGCACGGGGTTGCGAAGGATGTACTGCCGGTGCTCGGCCGCGTTCACGTGGACGGAGTCGCACAGCTCGGGCCCCTGCTCGCAGAACATCGGCTGCCGCCCGAAGTCGCACCGCAGCTTTGTGTACGAATACGCTATGTCCATTTCGCTAATTGGGATTATACAATATTAATACTTTTCTATTAAAAATACACCACAATATTGTATGACTATGATAGAGAAGTTGACAGCATGTTTGATACAGACAGTCTATCAAACATATTGTCTTTTCATATATAAAAACATAATCATAGATAAATCTTGTATATATCAAAAACATAACTGTCTGGCATTTCGATTAGCGGTAAGAGTCACAATATATAAGTTTTATCTATGGTCACAATAAGAATTGATTTCTGTCGTCGTAGTAAAAAAAAAAAAACGACCTTAAACCTGTTAAAATGGCGCCAATAGGCGTACTGTCACCTTATTTTAATTTGATGCTGCGTACGCAACGTTCGACGGCGATCAACTCGACCGTTAACGCCGTGTACACAACGGTCCTGACCTTACCTTCTTCAGTTTCTAATTATAAGTCGATACATTCTAACATAATCCATCAAACATTCCACACGTTGTTTTATCGTGTTACATAATTTAATTCTTGCTTATTAATTCCAAATCGAGGCTTTATGCTTTTAGTACCGTTGCCTCACTTTAGTGCAATATTAAAAAATCTATAGCTTTGTTCTCAAGTTCAAATCGGCAAACGTAATTTGGAGATTCTTTCGTTTAACGTGATTGGTTAATCATCAATATCTTTCACCTGTTTGGTGTTAGGCTTGTCCTAGTAGAAGTGCTAAAGGAAAACGGACAAGATGATCCGCCACTCTTCGCAAGCTGGCTATCCACGGACAAAGACCTCTCCTATAATCCTTATTTATTCGTCTGATAGTGAGTACCAGCAAATCGTAAGTATCTCTTATGATCTTGTCATCGTTCCTCTAGTCCTATAGGCGAGAGAATTGATGATTCCATTGTTGCAACATCTTCTTCTTCTCTTCAACACTTCGCCACGCCCCCTGATGGCAGACGAGGCGTACATCGTTAACTGACCTTCGTCGCTGCCTCACAATCCAATATCATTCCCCGTAGTTGATATTGTGTTAATATCGTTTTCTAACCTAACATTTTGATTCGTATGATATCACGATCTACCCACTTGCGAAGGGTAACCGTTTCGACCGGTATTGTACCGATCGTCACCGTCGCCTCTGAAAATCAGCAGGTTTGGCAAACCTAAATCTAAGACATTTGTGCGTGGACGCGTTCCCACGCTGTCGCACAATTCGGGCGCCTGCTCGCAGACCAGCGGCTGCCGCCCGAAGTTGCACCGCAGCTTCGTATACTGGTACGTAATATCCATCCCGCGACGCCGCTCTCTATATTCAACTCGTAAACAGAAGTAAAAATATGTATATCTTTTAGCAATATAATTAATACAAGTCAATAAGATCATTCTTAAACAAATATAACATTCCCAAAGACAATTTTTTTTTATTGCAGGAGTTCAGCAGACAGGCAGACGGCCCACTTGGTGGAAAGCGGTTACCATCGCCTATGGACATTTGCAACAGCAAAGGTGCTACAAATGCGCTGCTGCTCTCTTAAAGGAGACTGGGACCTGGTCACTAATGCCGGAACACAACACAAGGTTGTTATGGCGGCATACTCTAGACCAGGGGTGGTCGCCATCCAGTCGAGCAAATACTCTACCACCTGGCTGTGGGTTGTTTAGTCGCCTCTTACGACAGGCCGCCCCAAAGCAGGAAATTGTATTCTTTCTCCGTTCCTGCACGGATAAAAATGGTACATCTTTCTTAATAGTCTAAACATATAACTTATAAGAAGAAACTTCAAAAGGAGATTAAATTACGCAACAAGCTCGGGATCTCATTTCAAGGCCCAAGCTATTAAGGACTAAGTAAACTCTGGCCTGACCGTCTGTCACAAACTCTAACCAAATATTTATTACATGTTATACTAACTGTGCCCGAGACTTCGTCTGCGTAATTGTTTTTCACGGAACCCTAATTTAAAAAAAAAGTCGCCTAAATTACTCCAGACAGATAAAAATGTTAAAAGCAAGCTTTCATAATATGCATTTAGTGAAAATTGTTATTTTGACATTACAAACAGACATTTGAATTTTATTTATCTGTATAGATTTGGATGCTTGTACCATGAAAGGAGAGCTTAAAACACGCTGATTACAATAACCAGGTGTCTAAATTGTATTTATAATAATATAAATAATATCAGCCCATAAATGTCCCACTGCTGAGCTTGGGCCTCCCATTATACGGGGGATCGGACAGTTTACCCGCCACGCTTGTCCAAGGCGTCTTGGCAGGTTTGACACATCGGGTATCTCGATGTGCAGGTTGCATCACGATGTTTTCCTTCACCATTATTAGCACGTGGTAATTGTAACAATATGCACATTAGGTCAGAAAACTGCCTAAGCGGTGCATGCATTCCGGCCAGGATCGAACCCGCGCCCTTCGAGTCTGGGACGCGTGCGCTAGCCATTACGCTACCACGACTTAAATTGTATTTGATAATCAATATTCAAGTTCAGTTTTATCAATGCATATGGAGTTTAGTTTGTTAGATTTATCAAGAGATGGCGCCACCGTCGTTTTGCATCGCGGTATGATTTCTGTATTATGTATTCTCTTATCTTATTGGATTTTATCAGTAAAGATTTTCTACGTTTGCATATCTAAGTGCGAGTGTTTGAGTTTTTAATCCCTGTGTAAAGTGATTTGTGCGGTGCTAACACCAGGCATGTGGTGGTGTGTTGGACTGGACATATGAGTTATCTCCTCGACCGGCAAGGGTGCCAACAGATTTTCGGAGGCTCGAGCCGACGTGGCCAATTGGCCAATATCCCGGGCGCCACGCCATATGTTCTTGTGATACTGCAATTCATAGATTGCAGTGTCACAATAACGTCAAAATGACAGTCCATTAATATAATAGTAGAATGAAATTCGTTCGTTTGCTTCGGGTGAATACTTGCAAAGTGATCTTGTATCGTGAGCCGGTGGAGGTGGCGCAGGATGGTGGGCGGCGACCAGTTCCCGCTGTTCCGGTTAGGGACGCTGGTGGTGCGGCAGCTGAGCGCGCCCGTCGCAGCGCGCATCAAGGTATCGTACGGCGTGCGCCATCAGTATCATCGCACCCTCGCGCCCTCCTTTATGATGCTCCGTCGGCATTTGGTGTGCGCAGGAGTACGCGCGGCGACACCCGGCGTTCAGCCGCGCGGTTTGCATGCGCACGGCGCGCACTTACCGCGCGGGCGAGCTGCGCCTCAAACTGTGGAGCCTGCGCTTGAAGCAGCCGCGCCACCTGCCGCCCATCTCCGACCGGCAGGCGCTCGACACCGGCGCGGACATCCTCGGTACGCACCCCCCGCCCGTGGCACACGGCGGCGTCGTGCCGCGCAGTCACTGATGTGCGCTTCGCTCTGTGCAGGTGAGGCGGTGGTCTTCGGGCTGGGCGCCGTCGCCATCGTGTTCGAGGTGAACCGCCAGGCGATGAGGCAGGAAGCGAAGGTGGGCGTGCGTTCTCTGCATTTGAATTCTGTCTTCTGTCACCTTGAGCACATGTGCTGAAGGATGAGCGCTCTTCCCACCGATAAATTATTAATGTGGATGATGGTCGCAGGCGTTGGAGGTGCGCTCGCACTGGGAGGCGCTGCTGCTGCAGCTGGAGGAGCTGCGGCGCGAGGTGGCGCTGCAGCAGGCCGACCTGGAGCGGTTGCACGCCGAGCTGCAAGCGCGCGTCACGCTCCTGGACGACACGCACGCACCAATTCCTCACTTATAGTTCACTAATTGAATTAAATATAAAATTGATATGTAATCGTGTTTTTGTAATATTCTTTTATATGGTATTATGGGTCCCACACTGCTGTTGTGCTTTGCTTGTTGTCAACATCTGATGAATGTTGTTTATTAAATTCAAAACGATGTCGTTGATCTGAATTGACGCCATCATTGAAATTATGGATGTTGTGCGTTTGCAGAAGACATGAATCTAACTTCAATTCTCATTGAGTGTTTTTAGAAGATGAAGCACTCATCTAGCTGTTACGTGAGCCATCGACGAGGCTACGAGTCTGCCTGCTGCGGGTGCGTAAACAAACTACGAGTCATGTCGACTAGAAGTCTTGAGATTTATTTATTTATTTAGTAGTAATTCGTGTGAACCGAACATGCAATTTGTAAACACATATTATTGTCATAAGTAAGTTATTTAGCTATTTGCATAATACTATCATCGTCGCCGTCGGTGCGGGTGGCGCTAATGAGGAATTCACTCCACGCAGATATTCCACGCATCTTTCTTATTTGGATGTGCTTCCAAAGACGCGATACGTTCACCGGGGTTTGAGACACGCACCGCTGAGGCTAGAAGCGGAGTGCGAATGAAACGACGGCTTAAGCGTAAGTTGATGAGTTTAATCGCGTGGGCTGATGAGGAGGGGGGCGTCGGGGGCGTCCGCCGACTCGGGCCCGACGCAGTGCACGGTGACGCCGAGCTGGGCGCTGGCGCGGACGCTGCCGCGGCGCTCCACCACCGCGGAGTGCATCGAGGCGAACGTGACAGCCGGCGCCTCGTCCACGGCGCACGCGTCCAGCGTCACGCCCGTGGCTCCCTCCCGCGCGCACGCCTGCGCCTGCAACCGACACATTCATAACATAGGTTTTAATATCATACTCTAACATACAAAGAATATTTTAGGTATTACATTTTTGGTAGATTTTAGGTAGACTGGGACTCGTAGGAGGTAAAACATGAATGCCAACGCCGGACCCTGGTTACTCCGGGTGTATATTGTCATATATTATTTAGTTAATATTTTGAACGTACAAATGCAAATTCGACACATCACAAGCTATTTCCTAAGGCAAAAAGGGATACCTACCGCAGGGATTTGCACGTTGTACGCCTGGACGCCCAGCGGCAGCGACGCCGACGGCAGCTGCACGGCATACGCGCTCTTCGCTCCTGTTTACGACATACGGTCATGTTAAATAATACGATGGTGGGAACTAAAGAAATTACAGGCGTAATTAAACATAGAAATAACCGTATGTCTTGGAGGTGCAGCTGGCGCGGGCGTCGACGCCACCGCGCCCCACCAGAAGCAGCAGCAGCGGAAGGACGAGCAAACCGAGACGCGCCATAGTGCCGGGAGAATGCCTCGTCCGCAGTCTGCGCGCCCTTATAACCGCCGCGCAGCCGCGGCGCGAATTGCAGCGTGGCTCGATTCGTTGCGACCGATAGCATCGTCCACGGCTCGATAACCGAGGAGTACCAGTTGTGGTTGGCTTTTGGCTGCCTGGCTCAGAATTATTAACCGAACATTCGATAGACTTCATCAAATGCTCTTCGGCGCTACGGGTCTTTACGGGATTTGCTAGTTTATTTTAAAAAATATAAAAAGTTATTACTTGCCTACACTGTGGGTATCCTTGTAGTATGTTGAACGAGAATGGCAGTATATTCTTCGTAAATCCAAAGGCAGGGAGCTCAGCAACTGCGAGAAGAGGAGATAATAGTCTCGACCACTTCAACCGCAATCAGCTCGAGCTCAACGAGGACTATATTATGCATTTTTAAACCAGCTGAGAAAGATTTAAGCGTTGGGACAACTCAAGTTGATTTAAATATTTGATTTACCCGACCGATCCTTTGGCTTACTATCGGTTAAAATTTGACATAATCACTATACAATTATGGCCAAAATTCAATCGGTTGTGAGGCAATTGAATGAATAATAAGACTTAAGAACCGTCCATAAGGGTATAAAGAATCCTTAACACACTTGTTCATAATTTATCTTATAAATCGTGGACACTTTATTTTACGTATATAAAATTTATATCGGAGAATATGGTTGGTTTATTGATAATTTGCATTTTCAATTATGCATATTCTTATTAGAAATGTATAATTGCAACAGCGCTCCGGGCACAACTTGGTCGAGGTTGAAACAACTTTTGTCTTTTTTCCACTAGGCGCTGCATTTGGCTTCCCCCGTGTCCTGGGCCCGAGAGTGTGTCACCGGAAAAGATATTCCAAAGAAAAACCTTCTATCCTTTACTATACAAGAACAATACTAGGAACGACAAGCGCCCACCGAAAGAAAGAGAGAAGAAAGTACAAGATGGCTTCTCTCGCTTTTTAAATTTTTAATATCTCAAACAGTTTTGACCAAATCAGTAAAAAGAAAATATTAAGACATTTCATTCTTAACTGATTTGCTCTGAGTAATCATTGTATTTTATATAGACAATAAAACGCCAAAAAGCAAAGAAAAACGTGGCGCCATCTAGTTTCAATGAGTGTATTTACAAAGTCAGGTTTTACTAATCGATTCTCATTACTGCTATACTGTTTTATACTGAATTTGCTTTCATAATTCAACTGAATAGTTAATTTATGTATCTCGTTTTATTAACCGACTTCAAAAAGGGAGGAGGTTCTCAATTCGTCGAGATCTTTTTTTTATGTATGTTCGCCGATTACGATCCGATTTACGTGATTCTTTTTTTTGGTTCGACGCGGAATAGCTGCCATTTGGTCCCTTAAAAATTTGACATAATTTGACCCAGTAGTTTTCATTTTATAAACATTTTTTATGAAATTTTTTCCATTCCGTTCCATATGTACACCGATTACGCTGAGATTTATGATCCGATTTACGTGATTCTTGTTTAGTTTGATGCGGAATAGTTGCCATTTGGTCCCCTAAAAATGTAACATAGTTTGGCCCAGTAGTTTTCATTTTACGAACATTTTTTTGTTCCCGTTTCTTGGGACCTATATTTTTTAAGGACGCAGCACCTTTCGTTGGTTTATCCATACATAGCTAGACACTAAAATATAACAAAAAAATATAAAAAACTGCGTTTAAAAAAACCGACTTCAAAAACTAAAAAGTATAAAATAACTTATTTCTAAAGCTATTATTATTAATATATATTATCTAAAACATCTTGAAGTCGGTGCAAAGTAAAACATAAAAATTACTAAGCACCGACTTTAAAATGTTTTAGATAATATATATTAATAATAATAGCTTTCGAAATAAGTTATTTTAAACTTTTTAGTTTTTGAAGTCGGTTTTTTTAAGGGTATCACCCCGACTCGCACACGAGACGCCTGACGCCTGGCGGCCGAACAGCGAAGCTCGTCGCGCGCTGGAGCCCTTCTTGCACTTGCTTATTTCAAATAGGTGGCGCTTCAATTACTTCCAGCCAAAACAGCGCTGGACACGTGAGCAAGCATACAAGACATAGTTGCATACAGTTCTGCATATACTAACGCTATTACTATGCAGTCTGCGACGGCACTATAGGTGGTAATATTCGCACGCACTTCTCGTCCTTATCAAACTTCGTGACCTGCTGAATGCAGGGCGATACTTGTATTTATGTGAATAAAATGAATACTTACAAAAATCAAAATGTTCCGCGCTTGCTACTAAACCTAATTCGGGCATTTAACTTAGACTTGTTTACTTTATTTATTATTTTTATGTTGTTTTCTTTCAGTCTTTTCAGTGCATTACTTTTACATTGTCTTTTCTGCAGTCCTGCTTTAAATTACTTATTCTATTTTTGACTTTTTAGTGAGCCTACATCCTCTTATGAACAAAACTGTGTTACTCATACCTACCACCCCTGGTCTAAAGTATGTCGCCATAACAACCTTGAGTTGTGTTACAGCATTAGTGGCCAGGTTCCAGTCTCCTTTAAGAGAGCAGCAGCGCATTTGTAACACTTTTGGTGCTACCAATATCCATAGGCAATGATAACCGCTTTCCATCAAGTGGGCCGTCTGCCTGTCTGCTGAAATCCTGCAATAAAAAAAATAAAAAAATCTCATATAAGCCGGGCGAAATTTAGAGATGATTGATTGCATGCAAAACAATATAGACAAAGGAATATTACAATTTACGTAAGCGGTTCAATTCTTCAAGAGAATTTTCAACCTGGTGTTCATGTCGAAAATCTCATATATTTATACTTAAGAAAAGCCTAATATAAAGATTTAAATCTTCACATTTATGATTAGTACGTACGCCACTAGATGGCGTTGTTCATTTTAGATACGCGCAATAGTTTAATGATCGCCATCTCTTTGGACTTCGGATATTTTTCATAAAATTGTGGCAATATAAGTTTTATAGCAATTTATTTGTGTACGAAGTGAAATCAACAGTTCATGTAGTAACTTTCTAGGATCTATCGAACATATGATAGCACGACGTCCCACACAAACAACCAATTTATTCCTAATTAAATTTAAACATATAGGTACCTTATATATTTGTAATTCCATGACATTTAGGTTTTTAAGACGAATATCAAGCCGTTTGGTAGATACTGGTATTAATAGGGGCGGATTTAGAAGTATGACGCCTGTAGGCTATTCAAATTTTACCGCCCCTACCGATAAATCGATACCCTAATTCACAATCATATTAATTAGATCATTGTTCTGTCAATGAAATTGTAACTTTATGATTTGTGTACATATCGTGAGACGTGTATTTCCGTTTGGGTTGTAGCCGAGGGCAGACGCTCTAATATGTAAAGTTTACTATTACAAGTTTTTCACCATCTAACAGTGTTTAACTCCCACGACTACATCAACCTGGGTATCCTGGAACCACCACCATCAGCGTGCACCACAAATATATATATTACAGGCGCGACGAGATGCGCGCATGTTGGTGATGTAAAGTGGTAGAAGGCAGCGCGTGTTACGGCGCCCTCATTAGGGCAAGACGACGCCCCCCTTTGTGCTCTAGTGCTCCTTCTTACCGTAGTTTGAAGATTGTATAAGACATAATGTATGGTTTAGAATGCGGAATTTGGAAAAGGCCAAATGCACAACCACTTACCTTGCTTGCTGTGCTGCGGGAACCCTTCGATCGTGGATTGTAAATCACATTCACTGGCACGATTTCTTGATTTCTTGAACACTTGAAAATGGACGAAAAAACAGGAAGGTCGATGCGGCGCGTGCGGTGTAGAAAGTTGCACTGACTGTCCGCGTGAGGGTAGCATCGGCGTCAATAGCTCACACGGGGTGGCGATGCATTTGTTTTTAAATATACTAAAATTGGAAGTTATGAAATACGCGGAAAAATTTATTGTGCTAATATTACGGAACACATAATATATAAAAAAATTGGCCCCAAATTTGCCGCCCCTCCAAATTCTGCCGCCCTGGGCTCCAGGCTACTCAGCCTATTGGTAAATCCACCACTGGGTAATAAAGTTTACAAACGTACAAGACACGCGCCAAAAACAAGTCGGGCAAAAGTGACCGTTATGGCCTCGTTTCTGTCCGTGTGACACGGTTGATTATTTCGGAAACTATTGAAGCTAAGGACATGATATTGGACACAAAGTTAAATACCTCGTATGAAGGAATTATTTATTATTTCTAAGATTTAGTTTACGACCATTAGCACTTCGACAGGTTTAGATTGAATTTTGAACTGTGAACTAGAAAATGACTCATGACTAAAAAGTCTGTGGCCGCCTGCCACCGCTCTTACTATGCCTACACGTCGACGGGCGCCCTTGGCCGGCGGACGGACATCAGTCTCGACTTATTTGCATACGTATATATTAGTATCGTAGTTGAAGTGTTGCGATTGTCGTCAGTTATCAGTTAGTCAGTGTGATGTAAAGTGGTAGAAGGCAGCGCGTGTTACGGCGCCCTCATTAGGGCAAGACGACGCCCCCCTTTGTGCTCTAGTATTTATTTGCGCCTGTCGAGGCGCAACAATGGCGCATTGTGACGCGCCGGACGCAATCAGCCGTCCCGCCGACGCCCCGCACCGCGCGCCGCCGTGACGTCGCGCTGCGTCGTATACATCGCCGGCCTCGCCCTCGCTTGTGCGCGATCCTCTCGTTCGCCCCGCAATGGACTCGATGCACTCGCAGACCACGGCTTTCGACAAGTTCAAGCCGAAATGCAGAATGCGCTCCGTCATTGATTGTTTCGAGCGGCAACGAATTAAGTTTCATTTTTCTGCCCCGTATTTTGTTAGCACGCATTCAGGTCGTAGGCGCGCGACGTTTTCGGCCTCCGGAACTCCGGCCCCCGGACTCCGGCCCCCGGCGATGCTCGTTAATGCGATTCGCGATACTTTGACGCACACAACTCTTCTCCGACAAGCTGCAGTCCTTCCGCAAATGACTCCTCTCTGTCTTGTATTTTCGTGCGGATATTTCGATATTTAAGAAAATGTTTCTTTAATACAGACGACGCCATGGTTATATTCCTCGATAAAGGTCCATCATACATTACCGGGTTTCTCAGTATACAAATTAACTTTTTCAGTCCACTATGGCACCATAAAGAAATATGGCTTCTTGAACTATTAAACACAATTACGCTAATTATAATTATACACACTGACTTTGATGTTAAAGAAAGAAAGAAAGAAAGAAAGAATAAATTTATTTGAAGAAATAGCGACATACTTACATTGCTAACATGTATCCTAAAAATAAAAACATATTTTGAGAATTTGTACGCCGCATTTTCCGCAAACAAGATTTGCACTCAGCTTATTGCTGTGCCGGCTTAATATCCGACACAACGCTGATTTTCAGTGCAAACCTTCCTTTTGAACTAATACTAAAACATAATGGTTAACATAATGGTTCATTTAAACCCCGATAAAGTTGTAAGGTCTTCGGACCAACAACATAACGTCAAGTCCAATAAAAAAAAAATGGTTCATTTTAGCATAATTAATGAAATAAAGCAATCAGCATTTCAGGAATCAAGCTGTGTGTAAGCCTTAAATTTTTCAACAGTAACTAAGCATCTCAGTGCCTTTTTAACCGACTTCAAAAAAAGGGAGGAGGTTCTCAACTCGTGTTCACCGATTACTCCGAGATTTATGTTCCGATTTACGTGGTTTTTTTTTTGTTCGACGCGAAATAACTGCCGTTTGGTCCCCTAAAAATTTGACATAGTTTGGCCCGGTAGTTTTCATTTTATGAACATTTGTTATGAAAATTTTACCATTCCGTTCCATATGTGCACCGATTACGCTGAGATTTATGATCCGATTTACGTGATTCTTGTTTAGTTTGATGCGGAATAGTTGCGATTTGGTTCCCTAAAAATTTGACATAGTTTGGCCCAGTAGTTTTCATTTTACGAACATTTTTTGTTCCCGTTTCTTGGGACCTATATTTTTTATCTACCCATACATAGTTACGACACTAAAAACTAACAAAAAAAAACTTCGTTTAAAAAAAACCGACTTCAAAAACTAAAAAGTATAAAATAAATTATTTCTAAAGCTTTATTTAATTATTATTAATATATATTATCTAAAACATCTTGAAGTCGGTGCAGAGTGAAACATAAAAATTACTATATTTTTTTTAAATTACTAATTGACGTCTGCATTCTGCATGTTACTTTTAACCAATAGCTTATTCGTGGAAACCTGTCATTGGCTTTCTTTTATTAATCATAGTTGTTTAATCAAATTGTTAAATAAATAAATAAAATAATTATAATTATTTGCTACGCTCTCTTCTTCTTGTTCAATGCTGGCTTGGCACGTTGCTACGTTTTATCCTGTGAGCTCTGCGTGGTTGGACTAACCGATGATGCTGCTGCAGCAGTCAACGCCGACCCCGCCACGGCCACTATAACTAAAAACCGCTGACCGGTAAATAAGTTACCGGAGGGTAACAAACAGTTCTTCGAGCTGCAGCCGGGCCAAGAACTCGCGCTCGACCCCCCACCGAAGAGCCGAAGAATGCCGTCCCTTTAGCACGGTATCAGCTGACCCCAGCATGAACCATTAGTCTCAACTGTTTTAGGGTTTTGGAGCCAATTCGGCAAAAACGGAACTTGTGTACATGTGACTTGTCCGTCCGTCTCTGCGTCTGCAAATCCAATTTGAGAGGGTCACGTTTCCTATATATCATACCCAACAAACTGACCTCTGTGTTAGTTATTAACGGCGAAACCACCTAGTGTAAAATCATTACTTATATGTAGCGCAATAATGAAGAATTTGGACGTAATTTTACATTACATCATTGACAAATGTAAAATTTTTGAATGTATTATGAGTGGAATACTTCTTTTATAACTGTCTCTCGAATTGGGTTATTATTATTGTTGGTAATGAGGTTGTTACGCAGCAGAAGCGCGAGGCGAGGAGGGAGTGGTTACGAAGTGAGATTGATCGCGGCTCACGGTGCTGCGCCGCTGAGTGCTTCTCCTAGTATGGAGTTAGTACCTCATATTTAATATATACACTATTAACAAATCTCTAATTCAAAGAATACTTAGTGTAAATCAGTCACACTTTATAATATTTCATTATAAAACAGTGAGTCCAGCGCAGTGGGCACTTCGGATGTTAGCACCTTAACTTGATTCCAAAAACTTACTTATTAATTTGCCAAAAAGTAAACCCACTTGCATTCGCATAGTACAATGGTTGCGGTGGCAGTGGTCGCAGATCGGAGGGGGGGGAGGCGAGTGAAGCATTCCGTTGAGATTGCAGCCCCAGGAATGCTCTCGAACTGTCGGCCCCCGACACGATCCTCGCGCGCTTCAGCACTCCTCTAATCGAATCCAAACCGAGCACTTAGTTCGCAATGCAGGTGCTGCTTCTGTAACCTTCGTAGAAAAAAAAACCGCTAGTTGGATTAAATACTTACATAAGTAAGGTGGCGCCGAGAATTCTTAAACAGAAACAATTTCTTAAGACAAATCTATACTAATATTATAAAAAGAGTTTGTTGGTTTGAACGCGCTAATCTCAGGAACCGCTGGTCCGATTTGAAAAATTATTTCAGTGTTGAATAGTAATTTTATCGAGAAAGGCTATATTACATTTTCAAAAAATTAGGGATCCTTACTAAAAGTCCAATAATGTAAACCCAATGTGTAAAAAAATGACCCGAAAAAATCCTTAGTTAGTGTTTTCTTTTATTTTTTTAAATAATTAAAATGCCGTCGCTTCAAAAACTCTTTATTTTGTAAAAAAAAATACTCCATATTCAAGACGAATTCAATACCTTTCTAGAACTTTTTGAATTATTCAATTCGGACGTTTCATTCAAAAGATATCGCGATATTTATAATGTAAGTTTGAAAAATCCTTACAGTGTTAGATAGCCCATTTAACGAAGAAGGCTATAGGCTATATATCATCACGCTAAGACCAATAGGAGCGGAGCGCCAATGAAGAATGTTTCAAAATCGGAAGGTTTTGAAAGCAAATTCCACGCGGACGACGCCGCGGGCACAGCTCTAGTATTATATAAGCGAAATCCTCTAAAGCTGTTTTAAACAGCTCTTTTCATCCAGGCAGTGGCATAATCTGTGCATGAGGGCCGGGGGGGGGGGGGGGGGGCGGAGGGGCGCAGACTTACGACTCGACGCCGCGCTTCATCCGCTCCGAAAGATAACGTACTACTTCCCATTCCACGGAAACACTTCTAAAGAGCAGTTACTTGCGAAAAACAAGTCTATAAAAGCAATTTTAAAAGAGTTTTGGTTCGATTATGCGCTTTGTTAATCTGTTGATTATGCCAGTGGATGCCGCCGACGCCCGTTTGCGCCCGAGGCGGGTAAATGCATAATTTTAAATATTCATGTGGCGCCAGTTAGCGGCGCCATTATGCGCCATGAATATGCGCGAAGACTCGCCGCGTCACTCTCCACCTAAAACACTGCATTATTTATAGTGACGTCACTATTCCAAAATAATTTCCATTTTATAACCAAAACGTTTCACCTCTTGCCATTTAAAGACGGACGAGATATTGCTGATTTTTTACTTCTTCTCAAAATTATCTCCTCCCCTCCAATATTGATTGTCCAGATCTTCTAAGCAAGGTCCACTTTAATATTGTTGCGAAGTTTATACTGTTACGTGCTGTGGGTGCCGAGATTGGAAGTAAACACCGATTTAAAGAGAAAATGCCTTTATTAAATAAAAATACCTCTTTAAATTATGCACACGCTTTTTCTCGATTGACTCACGTTCCGATCTGTGCAATCGACGTTCCGGTGTCTCGCCAGTGAACGATCTCGAAGCTTCATGTCTTGATGCTAGTCTGAAGGCCCTTTTGATCCCTTTTTTTTCTCTTTTCGTTGCTTTCGGTTCGCTAGCCCGTGCGAGTCTGCCGCCGTGCGCAGATTGTCGCGCTTATATACCCGGCCGACGGTCTAGAATGAGCTTTTTGACGTCATTCGATTATATGTCTATCCTTGTTCAACAAATACTCCCGTCCCTGTTACTTATTACGAGTTTGTTCCGGTTCCTTCTCGAATATATCCGTCTCGTTTTAACATTCGTCTGAACGTATATTTCCATCCTGCTCTTTCGTGTCCTTGTATTGCAACATTGTATTGTGTTATTGTTAAGGCGAAGACTACACGCTATTTTCTTAAGGAGAATAAATTCTGCTACGCGTACCCGTCACAATACGATTTAATCAACCCATATATGTACTAATTACAGACAAAACTCATTTCTGATGCGAGCAAGTAACTATTTAAATAATGTACGTAAATACGATGACATCGACCCGGTGTGTAAGCCTTAAATTTTTCAAGAGTGACTAAGCATCTCGGTGCCTTTACGTCTGCCTGTTACTTGTAACCAATAGCTTATTCGTGGAAACCTGTCATTGGCTTTCTGTTGTTAATTATAGTTATCTAATCAAATTGTATATAGCTGTAGGTTTTTCATAATTAAATAAATAAATAAAAAACCTTGACAGCTGTCAAGTTCCTTTCGATTCATTAGTGAAGGAATTGTAATAAAATTTTATTTTTTTTAAGTTATAATAATATTTTTTTTATTATTAACGAATATAATGTAATATAAAGTTAATAATGGTAACTGAAGTAGGAAACATATGTTTGGGATTCTATTTTTTATTATGTACAAAAAACCTGTATACACTCAAGAAAAATAATCGTCGCGACACCACACTGTTCAATGCGAAACAGAAAGACGAAACGAAAATAACTGGCTTGCTTTCTATAAGAGAGAGAGATACAGACAGAGAAACACGCGCACGCCGCACGGCTTACAACTATAGCAAAAAGTGTCCTTACAACTTTTGCTCTTCATTTTTCTCCGTCTAGCCCCCTTTCGCAACGCGCGGTAAAGAACTTCGTTCCAATAACATAATGTTCAGAAAGAGAGAGAGTATGACCAACTCGCTCGAGCATCTACTTGTCGGCAATGTCCATCGCGAGTTATATAATACTATTCAGAATCAGTTGATCTTGAAGACTGGTCTAAACAGAATTACAACATGATTATGATACGCGTGATAAATAAAGCTGACACGACGTGAATTTCGAAGAAAGTTATATGGTCGTGAAGACCATCCATCCATCGCTTCATACGGTTGCATTTATCAGTTTGACGCGTCATCTCGCTGTGGAACTGCCGTCCATCCTTTTGTCCGTTGCGCCTTCCGTTCCTGAGGGAAAATCTCGCTATGGTTTCAACATTATCGTACAGTTGAGTCTTTCCTTCTACAAGTAGACTTATAAAGAGACAAAAGACAACTCAGTCCAGTGACAAAATGTTTAATTCAAGAAATAGTCTGTGACCTTTGTATGCTGTTTTATCCTTAAAGTAGCATCTGTGTAGTATACGGTACGGTGGTTGGATAACAACTGCCTAAGCCGACTCCACTGACACCTTATAAATATAGTATGAGCTCTAAGAAAGTAATCACAATCTACCCGCACATGAATTACAATCTCAGACACACTTATCATAAAAGATTAGTAGGTGACAAGCAGACGAAGCCGCGATAACCAGCACGAAGGTAATAAAAGTGTTTTATACTGTTCAATGAGAGAAGTAGGTTAAGAGGGAGTACGTGGCGCGTCGTCAGTGTGGCTGCTGCTCACCGCCCTCCGCCGGGTTCAATGGCAATTTAGTTGATTTACCACTTACTTATTACAGAGTTTACTTGTTTCAATCATCTTTAATAGTAAGTTAACAGTTTAAATGATAATAGTAATGCATTTAAGATGTTATTATTAACATTCCATACCGGAGGAGAAAACAGCCTGTTGTAGCATTTGTATTCCACGTATGCCGTAGACCAGTGGTTCTTAACCGGAGGTCCGCGGACCACTGGTGATCCCTGGAGGCCTTTAAAGTCGTAATAAATAAGTGACGTGAAGTGTTATGTCGTGTCATCATAACGCAAACCGCGCCACGGCACAAGTCCGAAAGCAATACGCAATTACTTGACTAAAAATCCATCCGCAATTATTACGCACTGCGTTATTCATCATCAAGCATTGGCTGCCAAAACACTCCCGGAATGCTTCGATGAAATCAGCTATAAAAGTAGTTAACTTCATTAAAAAGAGTGCACTCAATACTCGACTTTTCAAACGATTGTGCTCTGACATGAACTCTGAACATGAAACTTTGCTTTTCCACACGGATGTGCGTTGGCTTTCGAAAGAAAGCATGCTGTTAAGGTTGTACGATCTAAGAGAGTGAAGGAGTACAAATATTCTTGATCAAAAAGGAAAACTTGTTGATCAAGAATATTTGTACTCCGTGCAGGAAAAGAAAATTATCCGTGCAGGAACGGAGAAAGAATACAATTTCCTGCGTTGGGGCAGCCTGTCGTAGGAGGCGACTTAACAACCCACAGCCAGGTGGTAGGGTCTGGTCTAAAGTATGTCGCCATAACAACCTTCGAGTTGTGTTCCGGCATTAGTGACCAGGTTCCAGTTTCCCTTAAGAGAGCAGCAGCGCATTTGTAGTACCTTTGGTGTTGCAAATGTCCATAGGCGATGGTAACCGCTTTCCATCAAGTGGGCCATTTGCCTGTCTGCTGACCTCCTGCAATAAAAAAAAAAAAAAAACAAAGAGTTGCTTGATCATTCTGCCAGCCCCAATTTCAACTTCATTTTGCTTATTTAGTCGACTTTTTCAAATCGATACCATGTAACCGATTGGGTGGTCCCTGGCAAGACAGAAATTTAGTAAAATGCTCCCTCATGACTTGAAGGTTAAGAACCACTGCCGTAGACGAAGAGTGCGAGTTGCCGGCAGAGATATTGACGGAACCAAAGCTCCGGCTGTCGTGCACGTCGCGCCGCCTTGCACCCGTACCCCGCTCAACAATCAAGAACCACCCACTCCAGTAATATGCTGAAATGTTAAAAATGAAATATTATGGCCTTCTACAATATTTGACGGGTTTCTACGTGGTATTAATGTCTGGTTTCGGGTGGCCTGATAAAACAACCCACAGCCAGGTGGAAGAGCATTCGCCCGACTGAGTGGCCAACACCACAAATCCAAGCGAGCAACCGCCATAACAACCTTGAGTTGCGTCATCGGCATCAGTGGTCATGTTTAAATCCCCAATTTGCAAATTGCAAATGTGTGTAGGCGACGGCGGTCACTTTCGTCAGGTAGTCATCCTCTTATCTCACCTTATGCGTGCAGGAACGGAGAAAGAATGCAATTTCCTGCGTTGGGGCGGCCTGTCGTAAGAGGCGACTTAACAACCCACAGCCAGGTGGTAGGGCATTTGCTCGACTGGATAGCTACCACCCCTAGTCTAAAGTATGTCGCCATAACAACCTTGAGTTATGTTCCGGCATTAGTGACCAGGTTCCAGTCTCCCTTAAGAGAGCAGCAGCGCATTCAAGTGGGCCGTCTGCCTGTCTGTTGATCTCCTGCAATAAAAAAAAACAAACATTTTCACTTTGTCTCTCATAAATTGTATAAAAGTTCAATAATATTTAGTTTCATACGGTATTTAACTAGCTGTCATCGTATTTGTTTTTTTTTTTAACAAGAAATGCCCGTTGAAAAGATTTCAGTGTAAAATAGTTTAAAATACTTAAACTTTATAAAGTTTATGTCATATTCCACCCAGTATTATGGTAAATGAACGGATTGTAAGACCCTATAATAGATAGAAAGAAGCCAAATACCTCGACGGCTAATTAACTACCAAATGAAAATAAATGTTATTGAATATTTCCACAAATGATGCGAGAAAAATAAGTGAAAATGTTTCCATACAGAGTCGTACCTTTTCAGACGTAGCGCATATGAAAATGAAATAAAATGCAAGCGGATAAATTGGGTAGTGCATTTCCAGTGTGTTTCCTTTCAATTCCCGAAGAATATTGCAACGTGCAGGCGCCAGTCGCTAGTGGGGGCCCGCGGTCGAGCGCACCCGCGCGGGCTCGAGCCCGACTCGTCCGTGGCTCCATCACAATCGTAGACATTTTGTAGGCTGTTTACTTCTTTTGAAGAATATGTCCCGTGGCTCACAGGGCAGAAGTTTTCTTAAGTTAAATTCTCGGGGCAGGTGAAATTTCGATACGATGTAGTTCTAAACCGATTTACCTCACTAACACCTTCGTGTTAATTTTTATTCATACAGACTAAGACAAATGGATGGACGGACATCAAGATTTCACAAGGGTTTGATTTTACATAATGGCTACAACGCCCTAAAAAGAGATCAATTGACCAATTGGGCAACAGGGATTGGGCAACAATTTGACAGGTGGTAGGGCATTTGCCCGACTGAATGGCTACCACCCCTGGTCTAAAGTATGTCGGCATAACAACCTTAAGTTGTGTTCCGGCATTAGTGACCAGGTTCCAGTCTCCCTTAAGAGAGCTGCAGCGCATTTGTAGCACCTTTGGTGTTGCAAATGTCTATAGGCGATGGTAACCGCTTTCCATCAAGTGGGCCGTCCGCCTGTCTGCTGATCTCCTGCAATAAAAAAAAGGGAAGAAATATTGCATTCATTATTTTTTTGTAATAATTATCTATAGACTATTAGTAGGGGAGCCCAAGCGGCGATTTTGGGATTTACTCCAGCGCGGCAGAATAACATAAGAGGGGAAACCTGCCACTCTATTATGGACCCCCACCATACATGAACTCTTCATATAGGGTCGTGCGTTTAGAGCAGCCGATCAGAATAGAAAAAAATCGATTGTTAAATAAAACTCAAACGCGTCAGATTAGGACAAAGTGAGTTAATTACATGCAGAACAGTCTACACTTCAATAATCTGACAATTTGCGCGTGACATAAGAAAATAAGAGAGTCACAAAGTTGCAAAAAAAAACGTCTTCCGGACATTGTCGAGCGCGCTCGAATTTTACATACTACTAGCTGTACCCGGCAGACGTTGTCCTGCCTTTAAAAAATAAAAATCTAGAACCCGATTCCAGCGCCATCTACCGGGACCAAATGTTAAGCTAAACTATTCTCGATTCCACTCGAACAAAAAAAAAATCATCAAAATCAGGCCCACCGTTTAGGCGGAATATCGCGGCGCCAACAATCCAATCGTTAATTTAAACCAATGAAACAATAAAAAACACCTAAATTCTGGTATCCGATTGCAGCGCCATCTACCTGGTTTAAATTTGAATCTAAATCATCCCAGTAGAAAATTATTAAAATACTAATATCGCTATTAAAAAATAGTGATTAGTGGTAGAAGGCTGAAAATGTTGGGTTTGAATGTATTTTTTAATGTCAAATCATAAAAATATCAAAATAAAAAAAATTACAAAAATACATTTAGGGGTGGGTCACCCTTATCATTTAGGGGTATGAAAAATAGATGTTGCCCGATTCTCAGACCTATCCGATATGCACACAAAATTTCATACAAATCGGTTCAGCCGTTTCGGAGGAGTTTGGTAACAAACACCGCGACACGAGAATTTTATATATTACATTATAAAGTTTTCAATTAAATAAATTACAGAATCCTAAAAATGTAGCATATCTATTGAGAAGGAGTTACTAGTTGACCGGTATCCAGTTATCGAGTGAGTGTGCGTATGCAAGTCAAACGCACCCCTTGTGTGGAGACTCAGAGTAGTTGCACGGGCAACAACCACTACCCACTAAAACCACCCTCCTCCCATGTGCCCCGCGCTTTTTATGTAGGAAAGGCTGAGACTTAGAACGTAGTTACGCCCAGTCCGATCCAGCGCAAAAAGTGCCTGAATGTGCCCCGGGAATCAGAACACATCCACTTCGTCGACGGGGGTGATGAATCCTTTGCTCCCTTGATAGCTAAAGGCCCCCCGAAGCGGTATTATTCAGGGTGGGAAGTCATGCGCATACCTGCGTCTCGAGTCCCCAATACTCCCCTCCCTATCTCGTTCGGTGGCCGCTTTGAGAGACATTACCGTCTCGCAAAAAGTAACCGCAGCCCCCCAGGTATCGCTGCTATGCAGCATGGCTTTCACCAGACTGCAGAGCGAGTCGATCGCTCCTACTTGTGTCTCGAGTTCGAGGGTTGAACGCACCCCTTGCACTAAGTGGGCACTATTTTAATGTTACCGTTATATATTGTATAATATATTGTGTTTGAATTCAATTTTTATCACACAATCAATGACACCTAAGCGTGTTATGACTCAATATACATATCATCTAACATGTGACTCTCTGAAAGAGAGTGTCGGGGTGAAGGTAAGGAAAGGAATGCTCCGGTGGTTCGGGCATGTGGAAAGAATGCATGATGAAAGAATCACTAAACAGATATACAATGCAAAAGTGGATGGATGCAGAAGTCGTGGAAGGCCACGACACACCTTCCATGATCAAATTGATCGTGTACTAGCGGAGGGTGATGTCAGGAGCCTTAAGAACAGACGAGCGTGCATGAGAAGAGCTATGAATGTCAAAGAAGCAAGTGAGGCGTGTAAGAATGGGCCTAAATGGCGCTCTGTTGTTCGTGCCTACCCCGCAAGGGAACTGGCGTGAAGTTATGTATGTATGTATCTAACATGTGTAATACGCTTGTATTTATTGTAATAAAATTTCCAATAATGTCTATTATTTACTTTTATTTCAGTCTGCTTTTATACCTACAGCAAAATAAAAGTGCTGCCCGTAAGTGATACAGTGAATAGAGTAGGGCTGGGCCGAACTCGAGCCTCGTGTCGGATCGTACGCTGATCTCGAGCACAGTTGTCAGGTTTGGCAATGCGATACTCCCACATTACTACGCGTAGGTGCACCGTCCCTAAATCCCTGATAAATAATTTAACAATTACCAGCATATCTTAAATGCGCGTATTGCCTTTATATAAATCTATTCATTGAGTAACATTTAGTTCAATTATTTATTCTATTACCGTAAATGACAGAGGAGACTTTGTACAGTTTACCGAAATCCTAAAAATAAAAACTTTTTGCTCTATTGACTGTTGGGTTTTAAAAATAATGCCAAGAAATAAAATAGTTGAAAAGAATATTTAAATGTGTGTATAAAACATAAGTCAAATTATTAACATCATTAGTGATAGTCGGTTTTTCATATACCTGCCATTACAATAATAAAGTGCCATCTGCATCATTCAAGAATTAAAGAATTTTTATGGCCCTGATATTTTGCGTCTGCCAGAAAACTTGTTCATCTCCTAATTAATCCGTCCGCAATGATTTGTAAGGTTTGAATGGCAGTCCTATGATCAAAGAATAATTGGATAAACAGACGTGTCACCATTGCGGCATTACTATATTATACTTAATATTATAAAGCTGAAGAGCTTTTTTGTTTGAACGCGCTAATCTCAAGAACTACTGGTCTGATTTGAAAAATTCTTTCAGTGTTAGATAGCCCATTTATCGAGGAAGGCTATAGGCTATATATCATGCTAAGACCAATAGGAGCGGACCACCAATGAAGAATTTTTCAAAATCGGGGGGATTTTTTTAACTTACTTTTTTTTTACTATTCCACGCGGACGAAGTCGCGGCCAGAAGCATGTAGTTTGATAAAATAATTGTGGTGTTATGTGACTTTGCTCAAAGCGCTGCTGGTAAACTTTGTCAAGTTTATTTTGAAGCATTGCTCACCGCAGCCGTGTCGGTGTCAGCATGAATAAAACATGCCGCTCGGTAAGCGAGAGGCGAGCACTCCGGCCGCGCCACACTCCTGGTTAGCGAATGCATTTACCATAGAAAGCAATTACAAATAGAAACGCCCTTGTGAGTAGTCCTAAAGCATTATTACCTCCTTATGGTGTTCAGGTCTCAATCGTCCACGCAGGATTTATCCGTGCAGGAACGGAGAAAGAATACAATTTCCTGCGGCCGGGCGGCCTGTCGTAAGAGGCGACTTAACAACCCACAGCCAGGTGGTAGGGCATTTGCCCGACTGGATAGCTATCACTCCTGCTCTAAAGTATGTCGCTATAACAACCTTGAGTTGTGTTCCGGCATTAGTGACCAGGTTCCAGTTTCCCTTAAAAGAGCAGCAGCGTATTTGTAGCAACTTTGCTGTTGCAAATATCCATAGGCGATGGTGTGGGCCGTCTGAAAAAAAAGTCACAATTAATAAAGCTACTCCTCTTCTTGCTCGTCTACGCAATTCACTTTCCTTCAAGTAGTAATTATTGAAACCAAGTGTAAACTTATTCCATCTAGAAACATGATATACAGAAATCACTCAGCAGCAGAAGAAATGACAAATATATCGACACCAGAAGTTCACCCCGCAACTCAAAATATGCAAATGGCTCTTTTTTATTTGGTATCTAATTGTAATAAATTACGAGTGGGGTGAGTGGTCCGCCGGTCGGGCGGCAGGTGGCGCCTGTCGCGGGCCGCGCTTTTGCTGGACGCGAGGCCGATATAAATAAATAACAAGCAAAAAAGTAACAAGCCAGTGAATTCCGACCACAGCGGATTGTGAATGTAATGGAACGCGGACTCTGAGACGGGTCGCCCGTTGTCCCTTATCACACCTGCATGCCCCTGTCCCGTCTGTGCTCAAAGTGCAAAATAAAAATCTAACAAGTGCTTTCCGAGAAATTTCATAACGCAGCGCAAAAATGACATGAATTTCAAATGCTGGAACACAACTCAAGGTTGTATGGCGGCATACTCTAGACTAGGGGTAGTAGTCATCCAGACGAGCAAGCACCGTACCACCTGTGGGTAGTTTTGTCGTCTCTTACGACAGGCCGCCCCAACGCAGGAAATTGTATTCTTTCTCCGTTCCTGTACGGATCGGAGGTTATTGGGAGCAATTTGTTTTGATTTGTCAAATTTATTTTGACACAGTTGTCACATGTTTGTTGCTACGTCTTTAAATTGTAAAGGATAAATAATTGTTGATGAAATGAAAGGCTAAATTACGCTTAAATCAACAAAAAAAAAAAAACAATTTCCCAAGGTACACTCATAAAAAAGGGTAGATATCTGCGCAAAGCCAGCAATAGTAAATAGTAATCATAATAACAATATACAAATGCTATGAACTTATAATCTAGTTTGAGCAGACGGAAGGAATTATTGTCAAACATCATAACCCTTTCCTAGGTGTTTGAATATTTAAAAAATAATTAGTTACAAACAAACTTTACAGTTTTGGCCTTTGTTTGCACTTCACGGATGATTTTCTTCAACTGTACAAAATTAAATAGTCTTTTACGCCTTAAAAGAAGGTTAAATCATATAAAAAACACAGTGTTACATTACTTTGTAGGTCAAAGAAATGCGCACACCTGGCTGTCGTTAAACGCAGTTATTAATTACCTTTCCTGCATTCGGAGTTATTTTGTTTACTTCGTGTTAAAAATTTGCAATTAAGAAAAACATCCTATTGTTATCGTGCTTGTTTTATGGCCGTCATTAGTGCCGAACTAATCCCTATTGTTATTGTTTTCGACTTTGTTGGCCGTTCGCAGGTGTGCAAATTACATTTTTTTGGAAGAAACCAGCCCGCGCAATCGATTGTGCAGTTTACTATAAAACAATGCCCGACCGGAGGGGTGGGGCAGTCGAGCGTGGATTACGACACGAGTAAGACGTGCATTCGATAAGCGATATAGTGACGGACTCTGCGCGTGTTATTGAATCGAGTACTTTGAACTAGTAAACCACTATATCAAGTATTTCTGGCAATTAGCGTCCTCGTTGCGGCTGGTCGCAGGCATTCGGTGTACTATTGGCTCTGGCTCTGCGTTCTGGTGAGGTCTCCCTTTATTCTTCTTTTCTCTTTTCTTTCTTCTTCTTTTTAGATATTGTATACCAAACCTTGCTTTTTTTCCTCTCTTTTGCTTTTACTTACGGTAGCTACTATAATTCCAATTACTTAATATGTGGCAAATGATATTGGTGTTGTATTAAGTCAAACTGCTTATGTATAAGATTCATAATATTAAACTCTGTACAATACTGTTATTTCGTCCAAAAAAAAAAAAAGTAGTGTATATGTATAGTTCTAATAAATTCTATAGCAATTCCAACGGCATTTTAATTCGAGACCCACACTCGTAACAATATAAAACCTTTGGAGATGCATCTACGAACATGTTTGGAATAAACATAGGTATTAAATATTAACCATTATTCCACGTATGCTATGTTTGCTAGTGGCAGCAGAAAAGCTCATCACTGGAGCTCCCGCCAAAACAAGTAAATAAATTACAAGTCGAAGTAGACACAAACAAATACACGAAATGGAATTCATGTAGGTTGTTATTGTAAACAACGCCCACTACACCATTACTCGCCTGCCAGGTGAATTTGGTTTGGGGTCTGACTGTGCTCAAACGAAGACTTCTGCCTCATGCTGGGAAATAGTGCGAGCCGAATATGTATTACTTCCGAGGTGGAAGATAAGTAACAAGCATGTTTCATACCAGTTTATTTCTATGTTTAAAAAAAAGTTCGCAATTATGTATGAATGAATAAAAAGCGGCCTTATGGCTTAAAGCGATCTCTTCCAGGCAACCCTCTAAACTAAGCAAAATATTAAAATCATGACAGTGGCGGTGTAGACAATAAATAGTATAAAACATTCAAACCGTAAATAAATAAAAATCTTGATTGTATCTATACTAATATTATAAATCTGAAGAGTTTGTTTGTTTGTTTAAACGCGCTAATCTCAGGAACCGCTGGTCCGATTTGAAAAATTCTTTCATTGTTGAATGGTACATTTATCAAGGAAGGCTATAGGCTATAGCTATATAATATATTATATTTTAAAAATAATTAGGGATCCTTACTAAAAGTCCAATAATGTAACCCAAGGTGTAAAAGAATGACCCGAAAAAATCCTCACACGGCGTGCGCTGCGAAAACTATTGATTGCAGAACAAAACAATGTACTACCACTTTGCAGAACACATAATTGTCTACAAAAATATCACATAACCATATGTCTAACTATTGTAGTTATCTCACAGTAAGTGTTTTCTTTTATTTCTTTAAATAATTAAAATGTCGTCGCTTCAAAAACTCCTTATTTTGTACCTTGGTATTAATCCTTATCAAAATAAATTACTCCATATTCAAGACGAATTCAATATCTTTCTAGAACTTTTTGAATTATTCAATTCGGACGTTTCATTCAAAAGATATCGCGATATTTAAAATGTAAGTATTAGTGTTGTAGCCAAATATACTAATATTGTTTGATTGAACGCGCTAATCTCAGGAACTACTGGTCTGATTTGAAAAATTCTTTCAGTGTTGGATAGCTCATTTATCGAGGAAGGCTATAGGCTATATATCGTCAAGCTAAGACCAATAGGAGCAGAGCACCAATGAAGAATGTTTCAAAATCGGAGGATTTTGAACGCAAATTCCACGCGGACGACGTCGCGGGCACAGCTAGTACAATATAAACATATCATAATACATACAGACTAAGCAGCGCTATTACACCTGGGAGGACCAAAATATTGAAAAACCATGATTTTAAAAGAGGATACTGACTTCGCTTGTCTGATGTTGAGTGGCAGTCTGTACCGTGAAGGAGTCATCAACGAAGAAAGAAGATGTACAGGTGTCTTTAGGGAGAGATTATTACTAGAACGCAAATAATGGGAATGAGAAACATGTAGGAAATGTATTTATATTACATACATACATACATACATAACTTCACGTCAGTTCCCTTGCGGGGTAGGCACGAACAACAGTATTCTTACATACCTCACTTGCCTCTTTGACATTCATAACTCTTGTCATGCAAGCTCGTCTGTTCTTAAGGCTTCTGACATCAGCTTCTGCTAGTACACGATCAATTTGATCATGGAAGGTGTGTCGTGGCCTTCCACGACTTCTGCATCCATCCACTTTTGCATTGTATATCTGTTTAGTCATTCTTTCATCATGCATTCTTTCCACATGCCCGAACCACCGGAGCATTCCTTTCCTTACCTTCACCCCGACACTCTCTTTCAGAGCAACTCTCTTTCTTACTTCGGTATTAGGAACGCGGTCCGCGAGCGTCACTCGGTAGACTTTGCGCAGTGCTCGCATCTCGACCGCGTTTACTCTACTTTCATGCTCTCTCTTCCATACCCAACTCTCGCTTCCATACGTGAGCGTAGGTACCAGCACCGCGTTGTGTATGGCGAGCTGGGCCTTCTGGCTGAGGTTCTCAGCGCCTAGAAGTTTACCTAACGCTCCATTCAAACTATTCCCCAAATTCACTCTTCTTTCTATATCAGCGGTGTACCTTCCATCCCTGCTAAAAGCACATCCAAGATATACAAACTCATTCACTTGCTCCAGCATAACAATTTATATTGTTCTTAGTAAAATTCTTTAATTAGTTAGTACTAATACAATGCTTTATTCAATGATGTCGATCCTTTTATAGGCTATTTATTTAAGTATAGAACTGAAATGAAATAGAAAAAAAAAATTAATGACGTTCTACTAATTGCATATATACTCGTATACTTTATTTTTATTAGTTTGACTTTGATTACATTGATATTATTAGTTTGTTTTTTTTTTAATATTATGACTTTTTTTTATGACGTGATAATTATGACTTAAGAATGATATAGATAAATTGTAGTTTTTGTTTTGTGTTGTATTGTATTATTTAATTCCTTTTTTTTATTTTATATTTAATTTTCCAATATTGCATCAAATTTATTATAATTTTCTTATAGTTGTATGAGCCAATTGCGTAACAAGAATTATTTTTTTAGTGGAAACTTAGTTGATGTGTGTTTTATATTGTAAGAATTATAATTATTGCATGTTTCCCAAATAAATTAATTAAATAAATAAATACTATGCACTATACGTTTATTGCTTGCGGTTCTATACATTGCAGACTACTGGACGAGTTGAAATCATATAAATAATTTCGAGACGCAACTAGCTTATATACCGGATTAACATTTGGGATACTTTGACGGCAACTCAAGCGAAGTTTCGTTGGCACTGTTAGTAACTAATAATATAAAGTTAAAGGACAGTGTGAGTAATCTATACAAGCATTTTTATACAGCATTCGTTGATGGGATAATATATAAAAGGAGCTTCACACCACGTGTGGTCTCAGAGACGTGCGAGGCGTCAGGATGTGGTTGCAGCGAGGAATGGCCTGGAGCGGCGCTAATTAAATCCACTCGGCACCGTCGGCGTGGCCACCGGCATTCGCCATTCGCCACGCGCGGCGTGTTATTGCACCAAATACCTGCTCGCGGTTCGAACTCTGAACTCCGACTACAATAAACTTGAGAGACGTATTGTCTATACTAATATTATAAAGCTGAAGAGTTTGTTTAAACGCGCTGATCTCAGGAATCGCTGGTCCGATTTGAAAAATTCTTTCAGTGTTAAATAGTAATTTTATCGAGGAAGGCTATAGGCTATATTATATTTTCAAAAAAATTAGGGATCCTTACTAAAAGTCCAATAATGTAACCCAAGGTGTAAAAAAATGACCCGAAAAAATCCTTACACGGCGTGCGCTGCGAAAACTATTGATTATAGAACAAAACAATGTACTACCACTTTGCAGAACATATAATTGTCTACAAAAAATATCGCGTAACCACATGTATAACTATTGTAGTTATCTCACAATAAGTGTTTTCTCTTATTTTTTAAAAATAATTATAATGCCGTCGCTTCAAAAACTCTTTGTTTTGTACTTTGGTATTATTCATTATCAAAATAAATTACTCCATATTCAAGACGAATTCAATATCTTTCTAGAACTTTTTGAATTATTCAATTCGGACGTTTCATTCAAAAGATGTGGCGGGTAATATAATAATACAATTATATTATATCGCATACGTATTAAATAAAAAAAAATATATATATATATATAAGAGCGGGGTTAGTTTCGCCTTGGCTGTGTTTCGATTATTTGTGGCGGTACTGCCCTGAAGTGTCTGCAAGTCCAGGGGTGACCTTCCCGGTGCACTGCGTAATGAGTCCTCCACTTCTTTTTCACAAAACTCTAAGCCCAATTTTGAGAAGAGGAAAAGGAACCCAAAACGTGGGTTATATGCACTAAATATATGTAGAAGATTTCAACAAAATAATCTTAATAAATGTTAAGTTAAGAGCAAAACTTTTTATGAACGACGTGTTGGTGGTTCTAAAAATCTATCACGAATGCTTGACCCACCGAGCATCGATGTGCTCTCAAAACGCCGGCCCGCGAGCCGCCGCGACCGGTTGCTTAGACCACTGAAAGCTAGTGCGGTAACGTGGCGATGCTCGCGTTTATTATTTTAATATTATATTTATATTTTAAATTTTAATATTTATTTTTGAATATTTATCTAATATTACGTTACAAAGATATCGCGATATTTAAAATGTAAGTATTAGTGTTGTAGCCAAATATACTAATATTGTTTGATTGAACGTGCTAATCTCAGGAACTACTGGTCTGATTTGAAAAATTCTTTCAGTGTTGGATAGTCCATTTATCGAGGAAGGCTATAGGCTATATATCATCACGCTACGACCAATAGGAGCGGAGCACCAATGAAGAATGTTTCAAAATCGGAGGGTTTTCAAAAGCAAATTTCATGCGGACGACGTCGCGGGCACAGCTAGTCACAATATAAAATTATTCACTATATGTAAATTTTTTTAACAGACGGTATAATGTGACTGTTGTTGGGCTAGAGCTCAAATGTGACAGTCCACATGTAAGCGGCAGGGATTCGCTTTAAAGGATAAATGTATAAAATGTTTGTTCAATTGACCAAAGATAGGAGTAATAAAGGGGCGAGGGAGCACACGCGGTGGCCGCCATTCGTGTACTGACTATTTGTTAATATAAATTAATAAAGTAAAGTAAGGATGCATTGTATGCAGTGTTCGGTTTCACCGTGCAGCACTCGCAGTGTTTATTGACTTCTGTTCAACACTCGGCCTGTTTTAGCGGCAGCGGGCAAAGACTGTGATGATATATTGGGATTTTTACTTAGAAATCTCCCGGTTTTTATGTTAAATAATGGTATAAACGTAATAAACGCAATCATGCACAACTCAGTCGAGCATATTTATGAATAATTTTCCCTCGACAGAAGCTTGCCATAGAAAATATCAATCATATTTAAATAACAGTGTATAAGAATAAATAATAGTTTAAAAAAACGAAAAAATACGCTTTTTAGAAAATCCAACTAAAAAATAGAAAATAAATTTTAATTAAAATAGTGTAAGAAAAAAATGATTTTATTGTAAAAAAAAACGTGGGGTGCATGGTATCTTTAGTTTGAAAAGCACCCCATTATTAAAATTTATTTTCTATTTTTTAGTAGGATTTTCTAAAAAGCGTATTTTTAAATTTTTTTAAAAGTAATAATATTTATTTTTAATTTTTTTAGTGATTATTTAGTGACTTAATCCCCTTCTCCGTGGAAACTTTGAAAAAAAAATTAAATACACTCTTATGATAAAATGTAAAAAGAAGCTTTTTTTAAAAAGGTTTTTAAATAGAAGCTTCTGAGATCCTGCATCTCATGTAGCAGCAGAGTGCTAGCCAAGACAAGTGAAACGAGCCCAAACACGACGGGTCTATCTTGTTTAGTACACGAGTTCCTATGGCCACCTTCCGACTCCATCATCAGATCAGCTCCATGGTACCATATTATTGCATTGTCACGCGATATACACATACATGCAAGATTTCAGCTCAATCGGAAACCGGGAAGTCGATCAAATTTAACTTGAAACATTCCGTTACTAACATACGTATGAAGCTAATAAAAGCGTATTAAAATAGGTTTAATCTAAGGAGACGGCAACAGCCGAGTGAACATTCATGAACAAGGCATCATCAGACACTTGCAGGGAAATTCCACAAGATTTCGCATGGAATGTATCAACTGTATTCAGGTTTCAAATGTAGTCCACATTTGGCCGGTTAATATAGATTACTAACTGTGGGTCAAAATTCATTACTGCTTAAAATTTATTTTTATTATACATAATAATCAGTCACCGTCGCGGACTTTAGTGGAGGCCCTCATACTATACGGATACGCCTATAGGCAGGTACTCTGGGTACCCGCTCAAGACGCTTGTCGTTCTCGCTCAATAGCAGCCTCGCAATGAAAGATACAATTTCCCCGAGAAATATTACTAAGCGGCGTGTTTTTAATATTACATGCTCTGATGTTGTCATCAATCAGAGGCACATGCGTGGCGCTCCCCCCCTGCCCCCTTCCATCCGTACCCCCACACTCCCTCGTCGTTCACGAGTCAAACGGAAAATCATTATGTTTAATATAATATATTATGCTACATTTTTTTCCCTAAGCCTTCGATCTATAACAAATAAATTAAAGATTCGACATAGATATTGCTCGATTTACTATTTATTATCTACAGTCTTTTAAAAAAAAAATATGATCGTACATGATATGTATCTATCCGTGCAGGACCGGAGAAAGAATACAATTTCCTGCGTTGGGGCGGCCTGTAGTAAGAGGCGACTTAACAACCTTGAGTTATGTTCCGGCATTAGTGACCAGGTTCCATTCTCGCTTAAGAGAGCAGCATCGCATTTGTAGCAACTTTGGTGTCGCAATGTCCATAGGCGATGGTAACCGCTTTCCATCAAGTGGGTCGTCTGCCTGTCTGCTGATCTCCTGCAATAAAAAAAATAAAAAAATGCCGTTAGAATTACTAGAGTTTATTAGAACTATACAAACATGTATATAACACAGGTACAAATATAACCGAACACAACAAGTCCAAACGTTATGCAGAAGGTCGTAATTCGATAATACGCGCAAAGTCCGTCACTTATTAGATTCCCGATTGTAGTACACACGTCTCGCTTCGCTGGTGGTTCTCGCTCGACTGCAGCACATTTGTAGCAACTTTGGTGTTGCAATGTCCATAGGCGATGGTAACCGCTTTCCATCAAGTGGGTCGTCTGCCTGTCTGCTGATCTCCTGCAATAAAAAAAAAGTGAATCAAACCAGTCTCAATTAGTCAAGAATTTAAAATTAGTTTAATCTTAATTAAGAAACGTTATATTATAATTTTAATAAAGCCCCAAAACAACGAATGTTTCAACAATATCCCATATCCCCGAAATGTTCAAACAGGTAGACGCCAGGATGACGCTCGCACTAATATTTAGAAGCGGTGTCGGCCAATTTGAAGGTCCTTGGCTGATGCCTACAGGTGGACAGGCGAGTGGGCAGCATACAATTTTACTAACTTATACTAACGTCATAAGTATTGTACTAATAAAACGAGTCAAAGAGCGGATTAATTATTGCTTAAGCGGTAATTAATAAATTGATTCTAAGGTGTTATTTTAAAAGTAAGATAACAAAGATGTAACGTTAACAATTGCTCTTTTATATGCAAATAATAATAATAATAATAAACCCGCAGGGGGGCTTTGTGGCGAAGCCTTAGGTGAGTAGCGACACCTCGTATCTGAATCCGGGGGTCAAGGCAAGGCCCCCGCCTCCGTGCTTGCCTTAACCAGCCGGCACGGAGTGGAGATCGCTAGAGCTAAGACTCAAGCTCCAGGGGTGGAAGTGATAAATGGCATCACGTCAGAAGTAGCTTCGGTGAACCTGCAGCCCACCTCTCTACACCCCTTAGCCACTCACACCCATGTTGTCCCTGTCTTCTATGGCATTTTTTGGGGCCCATGCAGGGAGTGGCGAGTCACCGTCTGCCCATTTTTTCATGTTCCCCGAACATTGCGATGGGCAGACGCCATAGTCCCCATATTCCCAGACCCCTAGTACCATTAGCAGTTCACCACAATAGCCCGGTACTTTTTATCCTCATTTCCCACAATAGTCCTACACTGGCCGGGGCTTGTCCTTGGGTGCATTACTATATGGTGTAGACAGGGATAATCGCCGGTCAGTGTCACGCCACATTTACATTAAATTTGTCAAGGGGCCTCCTCTACGTGTTGGCCTTCCCATAGCCCCACGCAAGCCCCCCAAAAGTCCGGGCCATTTTTATGGCCCGTGGTCTTGAAAGACATACTACATATATAATAATAATATAATAATCGGCAGACAAACACAGACATTGTATATCCCCAAATTAAGCAAGTTACGCTTGTGTTATGGGTAATATACAACGGACTACTCTGGGGCCGATCCCAGACACCCAGACCATAGTAAATAACGGAGAAAATACGTTTCCGAAATTTACTATACCAGGAATCGAACCCGGAACCTCTGCGTTGCAGTGAGGTACGCCGGCAAAGGCTTAGCCCGCTCAACCACAGAGGCCGTCAAATAATGTCGTAGTTGATAGTAACATATCCAAATTGTACATCTCTGCATCCCTGTGAATCGCTGATAAGTGATATGGCTCACCGACATTTCAATTTAGTTAATTTCATAGAATATGGTCTAGTCTGTAACATTTTAGGCTCTGTTTGATTGATAATAAAAATAAGCAATAAGAAAATGTATCATAAAATTTAGATGAGCAAAGTTTATTGCTGTTGTCAAGTTAAAACTAGAATCGAAACCATTTTGAAAATGATGAAGATTTGTTTCGTCCAGACGAAATACAACAGGAATCATTGAGATTAGTTTTAAGCCTTCATTGGCTTTCAGGTCGAAAGGGATTCAATGTTAACTCAAATAAATTACTTAAGCCTGTTTGGCTCTCGTAAGGCTCTAAGGCTAAGCACACGCTAAGATTTATCAATAACGGACTCATCCTTTCACAGCTAAGTACGGTATTGATACTAATTAACACGAGCAAACCTTACATGTGTAGGGTCGGCAATGGCAAGTTTCTATATATTACTGTCCAGCCATTTACCTAACTACAAGTGAAACTGCGCCATGAATTCCATTCCATACAAAACGTGTCGCGGCCGCAGATTCTAGTAGAAGATCCCTTTCCAGTCGAGTCTGATAAGCTAGCTGTAACTACAATGGGTGTAGTACTCCAGCATTTCAGAGATTAATACCACACTCATAGATCTACTCTGTTACGAAACCGAAAACGCTTAATAAAAGAATGGTTGATCAGACAGCAAGCAGATAAAGCTAGAGTCGCTAGAAACGGGCGCCTCTGAAATGCTCCATTATCACGTCCACTCGATAAGAGAACTTAATTTCAACTCGTTATACTATCTGGTCAGGTCTTATCAAGGCCCTAACGGCATCCATGGCTTTTTTTTTTATTGCAGGAGATCAGCAGACAGCCAGACGGCCCACTTGATGGTGAAGAGTGAGCGGTTACCATCGCCTATGGACATTTGCATCACCAAAGTTGCTACAAATGCGCTGCTGCTCTCTTAAGGGAAACTGGAACCTGGTCACTAATGCCGGAACACAACTCAAGGTTGTTATGACGACATACTTTACACCAGGGGTGGTAGCCGTCCAGTGGGGCAAATGCCCTACCACCTGGCAAACTAAAGGCAAAAAGCATTCCTAGTACAAGCAAGCAACTGTTCAAATAATACATACATACATACATACATACATAACTTCACGCCAGTTCCCTTGCGGGGTAGGCACGAACAACAGAGCGCCATTTAGGCTTATTCTTACACACCTCACTTGCTTCTTTGACATTCATAACTCTTGTCATGCACGCTCGTCTGTTCTTAAGACTCCTAACATCACCTTCTGCTAGTACACGATCAATTTGATCATGGAAAGTGTGTCGTGGCCTTCCACGACTTCTGCATCCATCCATTTTTGCATTGTATATCTGTTTATTCATTCTTTCATCATGCATTTTTTCTACATGTCCGGACCAACGGAGCATTCCTTTCCTTACCTTCACCCCGACACTCTCTTTCAGACCAACTGTCTTTCTTACTTCGGTATTACGAACGCGGTCCGCAAGCGTCACTCCGCAGACCTGCTGTGTTCAAATAATCTATATCTTAATATATATAAATTACGTGTCACGTTGTTTGTCCGCGATGGACTCCTAAACTACTTGACCGATTTTAATCAAATTTGCACGCCGTGTGCAGTTTGATCCGACTTGAAAGATAGAATAGCTTACATTTGGACCCGGTAGGTGGCGCTGCAATCGGGTTCTAAATTTTATTTCTTCAGGGCAGAACAACGTCTGCCGGGACAGCTAGTATTATATATAAAAGACAGTCGTGTTAGTTACTCTATTTATAACTCAAGAACGGTTGTACCGATTTGGCTGAAAATGGTGGCTTAGAATCAGGAGACGGACATAGCATACGTTTTATCCCGTTGGAACCGGTAGGTGGCGCTGAGATCGGGTTCTAGAATCCTCCTAATCACCTGGAGCGATTTTGGTGATTTTGTTTCGTGTGTTTGAGTGGGTTCCCGGATGGTCTAAATCCACAATTAGAACCGGTAGGTGGCGCTGGGATTGGGTGCTAGATTTTTATTTTTTCAGAGCAGGACAACGTCTGCCGGGGCCGCTAGTATTTAATAAGTAAGGAGCATAATGTTGATTCATTTGGGGTCCGTATTTCGGAAGCCAAGCGGTGTCTAGTTAGACTAGTTTTAGGATATGTCCGCGGTTGCGAAATCCTGTAATAGTTGTCTTTTTTTTTATTGCAGGAGATCAGCAGACAGACAGACGGCCCACTCGATGGAAAGCGGTTACCATCGTCTATGGACATTTGCAACACCAAAGGTGCTACAAATGTGTTGCTGCTCTCTTAAAGGAGACTGGAACCTGATCACTAATGCCGGAACACAACTCAAGGTTGTTATGGCGACATACTATAGACCAGACCCTACCACCTGGCTGTGGGTTGTTAAGTCGCCTCTTACGACAGGCCGCCCTAACGCAGGAAATTGTATTCTTTCTCCGTTCCTGCACGGATATAACAACAAGTCCGTCAACAAGTTTAAATGTTTACTCATGTATATTAGTTGTAAGTTTTCCATTAAATAATAAATCTAGTATAATTTGTCTGTATTCACACACAATATGGTTAACTGAAATGTAAGTAATTTTGCGTTTGAACTTTGATCAATTAGCAGCGGCTGTGTTTACTTCGGCATTGTACTAATAGTGTCAATTAATTTGCTCAGTTGAAGGCGTACTTCGCGACGCACGCGGTTCTTCGCATTTCACGACACCTTGCTTTTCAGCTCGACTTACTGTGCTTCTATTTCTATTAGGAACGGAGAAAGAATACAATTTCCTGCGGCCGGGCGGTCTGTCGCAAGAGGCCACTGGATGTCTACCACCCCTGGTCTAGAGTATGTCGTCATAACAAGCTTGAGTTGTGTTCCGGCATTAGTGACCAGGTTCCAGTCTCCTTTAAGAGAGCAGCAGCGCATTTGTAGCACCTTTGGTGTGGCAAATGTCCATAGGCGATGGTAACCGCTTTTCATCAAGTGGGCCGTCTGCCTGTCTGCTGAACACATGAAATTAAAAAAAAAATAGAATTGCAAACACAATTCTAACATTATTCTTTTACTTTCTAAGCAATGAAATTGTGGTCTTACTCTCAAAACGCCATCAGCTCGAAAGAGTCAATTACGTTTAAGATAGAAGAAAGAAAGAACAAAGATTTCTTTAAAACTATAATAATATAGTCTATATGACATAGAAATAAATGGAACATAGATTAGAAATTGTACTTAAATATAAAAAAATCAAGCAAAAGATGTTCTAAGACGAAAGGCGTTTGAGAGTAAACCTCTGTAACATTTTGTAAGATGATAAAAAGTGCTCGAGTTAATTGGGCTCCCTTATTAAAACCCCAATTTATTAGTTAATTTATATATAGTGAAATAAATGACGCTTTCAAAAACTTTTCTTTCAAACTTTATGATATTGTTGCAAGCCGATATTAATCCTTTGCAGGTGTCTCATTACCCTCATTTTTATCCGTGCAGACACGGAGAAAGAATACAATTTCCTACGTTGGGGCGGCCTGTCGTAAGAGGCGACTTAACAACCCACAGCCAGGTGGTAGGGCATTTGCCCGACTGGATGGCTACCACCCCTGGTCTAGAGTATGTCGCCATAACAACCTTGAGTTGTGTTCCGGCATTAGTGACCAGGTTCCAGTCTCCCTTAAAGAAAGCAGCAGCGCATCCAGAGGCGATAGTAACCGCTTTTCATCAAGTGGGCCGTCTGCCTGTCTGCTTACCTCCTCCAATAAAAAAAAAAGAAAAAAAACCCCTTTGAATTTGAATGATCTATTGTTCGCACTAATCTCTTGGCTCATGCCGCAGCAAGACGTCACAAAACCTTTTTCCTATGTAAACCATTTCAAGCTAATTCTTCGAAACCATTGAGCTGACAAGTTAATAATTCAAAGGAATGGGCGGCATGTTGCTAGGAAACCGTGCCTAATTTACAAATGGATGAGGTTCTGACTGCGAACGAGGCGTTACCTAGTGCACTTACGGAGCGTGTATCTTATAACGACGAACTTTGAGCGATTTTCTGCCCTACGGTCTGGTTTTGTGCATTCGTCGGCTATACTTGTAACAACTGTGGATTATGTGTACTTCGAACATTCGGCATTTTCAAATTTACATCCCACAAATCCCCTACGAACTTTGTATGAAAATATAAACTATCATATCTCTTATAATAAATTAAAATGATTTTACAAAAAACAATGTTAACGAATTGGTAACTAAATGCAAAAGCATTTAACTCCAAAATTAAATTGAACAACATTGTAAAAACAAGAGTGAGGCCAAGCGGCGTAATACGGCGTAGAAAGCAAAAACAATGAAATCACACGTAACCAACATAAATTAATAAAATGTTCTGGTTTTTGTGCGAAAATGTTGCGCCGGCCGCAGGAGGGCGCCACAAAAACGTTGTAGGGCGCCAACGCGATTGCCAGCACTGCGAAGTTCTTTTTTTTTATTGGACTTGACTTTATGTTGTTGGTCCGAAGACCTTACAACTTTACCGGGGTTCTTGGGGCGAGTGCCTCGAGAGAGCTCCCTAAGGAGTATCACCTTGGCTGGACTGTTAAGAACGGGCGACGGGTAATATAAAGCCCGAGGGGAAGGATCCCGGCGGGCGGGATCGGTGGTTCGCGGCGGCCTACGCTATCTTACTGCCGTTTCGCAACGTGTTATGGCTGGGAGAGAAGAAACGGCGAAAGAAACTTCCCAGCAACACGCCTAGTCTATCCTGTGGGGGGGCAATGTCTCATAGCGTCCCTCGCAGGGACGTGGAGAGATCTTGATTGTCTGTCGGTGCCTGCCAGCCTACCGTCCTAACCGTGGGCGGACTGATCCGGGCCAGCCGTTTCGTAATAAGCACTGCGAAGTGCGAGGGAAACACGCGAACTTATAGTCCGCACTCGCCGCGCCCCCCTCCACGACACCACTACTACACGCCTAGCACTATAGTAGTACGACCAGACATTACTACTACCTGGCGGTGGTTAATCAAGCGAGATCTCAAAAGTTAGCTATCCGCCTAATAGGCGGCAAAAAAGCCAGCTGATGCCTATTTGGCTATTTACTGAGAATGACTCGCCAACTGACTGCTGGCGGCTGACGGCTAAGCCGTCAACTTGACAATTGTCTGATTTTATTTGCAAAGTACTTATTATATATTATTATAATAGCAGCGTAGTATTTTGTGAATAACTGCTATTTACGACTACCCAGATCTACTACTGTAATTATGTACCTCTGCAAATAAAAATTCATTAATTCTTCGTTGAATAGCAATATGTCAATATCTATAGAAAAATGTATGAAGTCCTATAAGAGTAATTGCTCGAGCCCGACTTTTCGCTGTCTAATAACAGGCGAAGAACAGTACAATTAAACTGAAGTTATTTAAAAAATCGAATAAAATTGATAAATGTTCTTAATTGAAGCGTTTTTTCTCTTAATATGAATTTAGAAAATATTGTAAACTTAGACTGTTTGTCAGAAAGAGAGTTGGTCTGAAAGAGAGTGTCGGGGTGAAGGTAAGGAAAGGAATGCTCCGGTGGTTCGGGCATGTGGAAAGAATGCATGATAAAAGAATGACTAAACAGATATACAATGCAAAAGTGGATGGATGCAGAAGTCGTAGAAGGCCACGACGCACCTTCCATGATTAAATTGATCGTGTACTAGCAGAAGGTGATGTCAGGAGCCTTAAGAACAGACGAGCGTGCATGACAAGAGTTATGAATGTCAAAGAAGCAAGTGAGGTGTGTAAGAATAAGCCTAAATGACGCTCTGTTGTTCGTGACTACCCCGCAAGGGAACTGGCGTGAAGTTATGTATGTAGACTGTTTGTCTACTATGTTGTGAGAGAGTAATACCAAATAAGATTAGTATTCTAAGGTAAAAATAACTTTTATTAGTCGAATACCTATGAATATGGGTGTAATACGCGTGTGTTTAGAAGTAGTGCTGAGGTGGCCTCACTGTGCCGATGGAGTGGGGGCTTGATGCAAAAACAAGTACTCCATTAATTGAGCGAGGAGGGAAAGTTCACAAAACCTTCGGCGTGATATTTATTAAAAGGTCGGCCCTTTGTCGTATGCAAATACACAATTATGTACAACATTTGTTAGATATTACTTCTTATTATAATGTAAGCGAAACACAATTATTAATTTCAGCTACAAATAAAACACTGCTTAGATAGATGTGAAATTACTAGGTCTTCCCTGTATTGTTACAGGGAAGACCTAGTAATTTCGCTTCTCTTGTGTACGAACATTTAAACATTATACCAGTAAAGCAATTCTTTTAATATTTGCCCAAACTACATTTTATAGATAGGTTGTCGAATTGCCCTCTTCATCGGAATTTGAAGAAAAAAGTATCTCAAGAATTTATTTATATTTCAAAAAAAAGAAAAGTGTTTTGGGGTAAGGTGTGAAGCTCACAGCGGATGAGGAATCAAAGGTAGAGAGAGATCATACGAGGATAATATGAGACAAATATGTCCTCTGCTCAGAGGAGCGGGGGCAGTGGAGGGGCCGAGGGCCCGAGATCAAAGGCCCCTTTGTCTCGTCGGGGCCCGACGATATAATCTGCGACTTAACTCGTCTTAACTTTCATAAAAGTCACCCGTAGTTCTGCGACGAGAGGCAAACAACTTCAGAAGTTGGCGGCAACGCGCAACTCGAACACTTTCACGTATTACCCTAAAGAAAGGTGACACAACTTATCAAAACGGAGGCATGTCTAGAATACTCAAGTTTGCGTTCGTCTTAATTAAGTAATTGAAGCCAGCCTTCGCGCAGCTGCTTTGTATTCACAATAATATTTTGTTTTCATTTAGGCCAGCCTCTTAGGTGTCCTTGCTTGTCAACGACGACATTTTTATCATAGCCAATACAGCTTTAACTTGAGCAGACAGCAAGTATGAATGTAAACTTTATACTTTATATATTATTACGTGAAGCAAAAACTTTGAACTCCTTTTTACGAAAATCGCGCGGACGGAGGAGTATGAAATTTCGCACAATAGTTTATATAGAGAAGGAGTGCAGACTGCTAATATGTTTTAAAAATTATGCATAACAAATTCATTAAATCAATTAAAAAAAAAACATTACACACACTACCATGTATTTGACACACACACGCATATATACTCTTTTGTTTATTGATAAAGTCAAATTAGCAGTGTAGCCTTGGCGAAATCTGTGATTAGAGAGGTATAGTCTTTGACAACAGAACCTTAATAATGTTTAAACTTAAACTAATTATTATGGTCGAATTTCGACCACAGGCGATCACTACTACTAACTAAATACGTCCGCCAATAGTTATTAATAAAATTTAGCATAGATTTAAGAGATAATCAGTCAATATCTTGATGAGCATTATTCGCTTTAGTTGACGATAAAGTCGGGTCATTGGATAGTTCCCATTTTGTATTTTTCAGAACATATATTTTCTTTCTAAAGTCTATCTTTCTTTCTAAAAAAATGCAACTATATACGTTGCCGGATCCTAATGTGCTTTTTTTTTAATGCAGGAGTTCTGCAGACAGGCAGACGGTGCTCTTGATGGCAAGCGGTTACCATCGCCTATGGACATTTGCAACACCAAGGTCGCTACAAATGCGCTGCTGCTCTCTTAAGGGAGACTGGAACCTGGTCACTAATGCCGGAACACGACTCAAGGTTGTTATGGCGACATACTTTAGACCAGGGGTGGTAAATGCCCTACCACCTGGCTGTGGGTTGTTAAGTCGCCTCTTACGACAGGCCGCCCCAACGCAGGAAATTGTATTCTTTCTCCGTTCCTGCACGGATATTTTTTTTTTGTCAAGATCCGACCAACGACACCCTTTATAACTATGCATTACATCTTCTCGTAAAGTTTTATTCATATAGATCCAGTAGTTTCTAAGAAAAACGATATAAACAGACAGACAGATAGACGAACGGACATGAAGACTTTATAACGGCTTTTTGTTCAAGATTGTTATGGCGGTATACTGTAGATCAAAGGTGGTAGCCATCCAGTCGGGCAAATGCCCTACCACCTGGCTGTGGGTTGTTTTGTCGCCTCTTACCGCAGGAAATTGTATTCTTTCTCCGTTCCTGCACGGATAAAAGACTTCTTTACATAAAGAAGCATGAGATTTTTTTTAATAATTTGCAATAAAACAGATACGTCGCAGTACGCTTTCAAGTTTAACGGGTTATACTTGTGTTATTTTTTTTTTTTTTTTTTTTGAGTCGAGGGAAAATGCTTAACCGATTTACGCACAAACTGGGTCGTTGCTAGGGGAACGACACGCGTCGGTCGGGGGCGATAACACTGCAGCAATATGCTCTTGGCAGTGCTCCGTCCGCGATCGACGTCACAGAATAGTGTGGAAGAACACCCACTAAAAACCCCCTCCTCCCTGACGACCCTGCGCTTTGTATGTGTTGGAAAGGCTGAGATTTAGAACATAGTTACGCCCAGCCGATGGTTATACTTGTGTTATGAGTTAACCACGGTTAACTCTCTCGTTAACGAAATTCAACCTGTCGAGAGTTGACGACGTCTAGACCACTAGACCACAGGGCCTTAAAACAAAGAACAAACAGACCGAAAGCCTCCAAACAAAACCAACCTGATTTCAGATTTATACATAGCTACATGTATATAAATAATAGCAGTAAACATACTCGGGACAGTGCCATCTTTCCCGTTTTCCATTTGCAATATATTCCATTGGTAATCGGCACCTTCGGCGGCGGGGGAGGGGATGCTAGATTTGTTTCCCATCAGGTGGTGATTCCCCCCCGCGTTGGGGCATTAGGCCGCAGCCGATCTGCCCCAGCCGGCGATGGAGGGGAAAATGCGCGTGTATTTCTAAGAGATGTGCGAAATAAACCGGGAAGTGGGCTACTGTATTCATAGAAAACAATAAGGAGGGGGCGAGTGTCGTGCGCGACGCGTTGTCTACTTTAAACCACCACGCCACCAAAATATTACTTATTACATCTAGATCAAGATTAAGTTCTGTAGGTTTATATATTAGTATAAGATTTAGAACTTGGTACCTACACAATATTATTATGCTATAATTTAGCATATATAAGTAAAGAGAAAAAAAACCCAAAGACATTGAAACTAGAATACATTATGTAGCAGATCACTGCCAACAGGGAGCGTGCCCAGAAGGCTGGCTGCATTGCCACGCTGTATGGCAATACTTATTTGTTGTGCGCAATATGAGCCAGCCTTCTGATCACGGGTAGTGTCAAAGAGTTTCTTACATATGTCTTTAAAGAGTTTGTTTTGTATAACATAACATAAGTTTTGTATAACATGTCAAATTTTAATATGTTATCGGAAATAAGAAAAAACTTCACCACACAATACTACATACATACATACATAACTTCACGCCAGTTCCCTTGCGGGGTAGGCACGAGCAACAGAGCGCCATTCAGGCTTATTCTTACACACCTCACTTGCTTCTTTGACATTCATAGCTCTTGTCATTCACGCTCGTCTGTTCTTAAGGCTCCTGACATCATCTTCTGCTAGTACACGATCAATTTGATCATGGAAGGTGTGTCGTGGCCTTCCACGACGTCTGCATCCATCCACTTTTGAATTGTATATCTGTTTAGTCATTCTTTCATCATGCACCACACAATACTAACTAGTTTATTATCTTTTACTTCACTACAAGTTTACTTGGGATTTAAATATAACTTTTACATAATATTCATATAGCAAAATAAATACAATACATCAATAATCTTAATAAAATTAACGCTTATATAGTAATGCAAGTAAGTAAGTCGTTGTAGCGTAATGGCTAGGCACACATCCCAAACTCAAAGGGCGCGGGTTCGATTCTGGCCGGAATGCATGCATCGCTTAGTTAGTTTTCTGATCTAATGTGCATATTTGCCTTAAATTACCATGTGCTAACAATGGTGAAGGAAAACGTCGTAATGCAGCCCATCGAGATAACTGATGTCTCAAACTTGCCAAGTCGCCTTGGACAAGCGTGGGACATTTATGGGCTGTTATTATTTATATAGTAATGCAAAAAACTTAAATGGAAATATAAAATACTGTAAAATTTATACTAATAATTGCCAATGTAAATCTTAATATATATAAATTACGTGTCACGTAGTTTGTCTGAGATGGACTCCTAAACTACTTGACCGATTTTAATCAAATTTGCACACCGTGTGTAATTTGATCCGACTTGAAAGATAGGATAGCTTACATTTGGACCCGGTAGGTGGCGCTGGAATCGGGTTCTAAATTTTATTTCTTCAGGGCAGAACAACGTCTGCCGGGACAGCTAGTATATATATATATATATATATATATATATATATATATATATATATATATATATAATATGTTTTGAAACTGTTGTTCTGTAATAGTAATATTTGATATTATTAATATAAGGAGATGTTCATCTGTTATAATATGTAAGACGAGTCGTTTAAGTATGAAAATTGACACCGATATATATCACTTTAATTATATATTTTTTTTGTAATTTTGCCGAGGTATCGTCGTATGGAGTATGCGGTACAAAAGTGAACACGCTGTGATATTCTGGATCATAAACACTGAGTTATGGATCGGCATAACAAAAAGCACTATATCTGACACCCGAACTACGTACACACTGAATACGCCCGACGGAGGACTGTATGGAGACAGCGCCTCATACTTCGTCGGGCAACGGCTGCAAGTTTTAAACTTACAACTGACATTTCTTAGTTAAAACAAATTTGCTTATATGCGAAACCAAAATTCATAGAAAAATTCTTTTTAGTAAGATATGAACAGAAATAAATTTCACGCTTTTTGAAGTGAATTTGTTAGAAGCGGAATACGGATGTGTTTCGTGGGACGGTTGTGCTCGCTTCGGCTGGATCTTTGCGAGGTTCAATTAACGAAACTAACTCCCGGTTATTACTCCACTCAGTGTACAATTTTAATATTATTCATTTTGTCGATTTTTTTTTATTGCAAGAGATCAGCAGACAGGCAGACGGCCTACTTGATGGAAAGCGGTTATCATCGCCTATGGACATTTGCAACACCAAAGGTGCTACAAATGCGCTGCTGCTCTCTTAAGGGAGACAGGAATCTGGTCACTAATGCCGGAACACAACACAAGATCATCCAGTCGGGCAAATGCCCTACCACCTGGCTGTGGGTTGTTCTGTCGCCTCTTACGACAGGCCGCCCCAACGCAGGAAATTGTATCCTTTCTCCGTTCCTGCACGGATAATTTCGGTGAATCTAGTTTTCGGTCAGTGGACTGTCCAATTACAGGTCCGGCTTCAAGATTTGTAGAAATATTCAAGAATCAGTAAATAAGTAAGTATAACAGATGTTAGTTAGACTTAGTTTATTTATTTATAGTATTTAATATTAAAAAATTAATATCTTTCTTTTGACTTTTCCTGTCTAGTAATAAAGAATAAAATTTAAATTGATTTAAATATTTAATTTAAAATTTAATAAATTTAAATTTTATTAAAGTTATTATAAAATTAAAATTTGGTTAGTATAACATCTACATGTAATATTATGTTTCGAAAATGTAAATCAAAATGTTCGAAATCAAATCATTTACTTGTTCAAAAACATTAGATGACAATATGCTAATGTATGTTTCACATATTTTTGCTTTTTAGGCATGCGAATGTCATTAAAAACACCTTATAAATCAACATAGTCCAGTATAACCATTAAATTAATATAATATAATAAATAGGTGAAAGGTAGTTACAATAATTATAAACTTAAAAATAAACTACAAACTATACAATATAAAAACTAAAATTAAATAAAAAACGGGAAAATATCTAAAAATAAGTTATTGGTCCTAAATCACTGTCATTTACCGGGAACGTTCCCAGAAGGCTGGCGGCGTTGCCACGTTGTATAGCAGTGCTTAATCTTTGAGCGAAATAGACACCAGCCTTCTGGTCGCGTTTGGCAACGTCACGGTATACCTTTAGAGCGTTAGGACCCCACGGACCCAGAGTTTCCACCCCAAATGCCGCAAATGTGTAACCATTTCCATTGGCGGCATATTAGCGGCGCTTGAGGGCCTCCTGTTCGGCTATATAACAAACATTTACTTAATATTTTCTTAAGTTTTCGCGACTTGTATACATAATAAAACTACGTTTTAACGGTTTTAAGCGCGGTAATTTTATTTGTAAATAAAATATAATTACCGCGCTTAAAACCGTTAAAACGTAGTTTTATTAAACATTTACTTATTTATCTAATGTTAATAAAGTGTATTTATTTAGACTATTTCGTATATACGTATATATTGGTATTCTATAAATGTGTCTGGATCTATGTATGTATTAAATTTATAAATTAGTGTAAGTATGTATATTTAAATCGTACAGTCCTATCTTTTCTCTGCTCCACCTACATCGCCAGGTTAGTGAAGAATTTGTTTTAAGCTAGGTTGCCTGGAAGAGATCGCTTTTAGCGATAAGGCCGCCTGTTGGTTTGCCAACAAGTATTGTAATTATGCATTTTGTTTTTGTATTTGTTTATTTTGGTGAATCTAACCATTGTTTTTATATTTGTAGGAATCGTATTTGTTATTATAAAATAACCATATGACGGAAGTAGTCAATAACCGGATAGAGTATTCTTTCACGTAGTAATTGGAAGTCGTATAACCGGATGTCAACGTAGAAGCATTTATTATTAAGCTAACGGATATCGGAAATGGAGTAACCGGATGTTGGAAGTTAATACGTATGGCGGAAGTTGGTTTTATGAAGGAAGTGTGACTGAAGTGGCGCCACAGCATTAGCGGATGGTGTCACTGCGGCACGCTACGAGGATCTTTTAAATACGCGGTGTTCGGGCAGTCTTCAACCGGCAGTCTACAACCAAGTCTACGACGGACAGTCTGCATTGACAGTCTTGGACGAGGAGCACATAATATATTGTGGTCGATAATTACTGCTTGATAATAGCAGTATTCTTGGAGGGCAAATTGCTGCTCGACACCTGACAAGTGTGGTTGCGACTCTTGGAGTTGTCCTAATATTTCGGTGTATTATTGTGAAATATTTAATATCGTAATTGTGATAATTCTAGTGTAATAAACTTTGATTATAATATTTCAGATTATTATTGTGTTATTCTCGGAGCGTCATTCGTTCGCTCCCGGCGTGAACCCGACATATTTATCGATGACTAAATTGTTTTAGCTTAGGGCAGAAACCGTATTATTGTATTGCAGTTTGTCATGCTACATCAAAACTCGCTCTCAGTTTTATGGAGTTTAACCAAAGGATCCATTAAAATGTTTTCGTAAAGTCAACGTTGACTAGGTAAATCCATTAGAGATGCATGTGCCTTTATTCAATAATATTCATACAGGCCTAGGGGGAAGATTGTGTATGACATATCCATTTCCTTAGGGTTTACTTATATATTTTCGCTTCGTCTACTTCATACATGCATACATTTAAGACACGTAGTCTAACTTACTAGATATGTTTGCGGACAACACTAGAAAACCGGTCAAAGAAATCTAACCGGTTGCAGCCTAAGTGCATACGAACTTTCCTTTTTTGTTTTGTTCAAGTTTCATCTCAACCGGTTTTTGGTAACAAAAGTTCGTTAAATAGGTTCTGTTGAATAAACCGGTTTTGAACCGTTTCGAATGAATAATGCCGTATACCTTCAACGCAGTCATGTGGTACAACAAATTTTCAGTTGTACACAAATACATGTTAGGAGGTAGAGAATAAGAAAAAGTAATTTTCGCAGAATAAACCGGTTGGTTTAGGTTTATATAATACTTTGCGAGGAGGACTTTTTCATTGCTCCGCTCCCGTCAAAGGAGGATGCGTCGGCCCCGGAGGGCCAGCTTGGATGTGTGACGCGGGTGAATTCCCCTAGGGAAAGGGCTCCCTACGCAATGAGAGTAAGAAGATGTCGGAAGACAAATGTAGTATCCCAGCAGAGTGCCAGCAGAGAGGCTAGGCTAATTACCCGTGGCCCTGGTATTAAAGGCGAAGGACGGAATACCGAGGCAATTGCATTCTCTTAGCCTTGGCTAGAGGTGCTAACTAGTGTAGAATCCCACACACCAGCCGCGAATTCCCCAGTTCACTGCGCGGCTAAGGGCCTTGAATCGGGGTTTCCCTCATAAAAAACGGTTTATATAACACTCTCTTTAAGACTTACACTCTTAACGACATAGTTGATTATAACCGGTTATACCCGGTTAATTTTAAACCAGCTCCAAGCCGTATTTACGGGTTATTGAGGTTACTTTTTATTTTTATTTATTGGAGTCCTAATTCTCCGCGTGGCGCCATTTGTAGTTATAACAATCCATCGGCTGCTTTGTGTCAACCGCAACAATAGCAAGCAACGTCCCCTTTGAAAATAAAAAGGCAGGTACCCACTCTCGTTGACTTCGCGTTCATAATAAGTCAACACCTTAATCTTTTGTGAGGTTGGTAATTAATTCGTTTAAGTTGTCGCAGGCACGGAGGGGGGCGGGGGGCGAGGGCACCCTGACAATGGGGTTTCCGGCCCATTGTGCACTTCCTCACAACCGCCTTTAACCTACTGCCAAGGGAACTAAAGGTGAGTTATGATTTGCAAATGTTCCATTATTATGTACTTCTTCTACTACTTACAGAAGTGATAACGAATGAATTGTTACTTGTATGTTTCATCTCATCTCGTTGTTTGTTTATCTGGCTCAGGAACTATTAAGGCTGGAGATATTAAATTTAAGGCAAATAAAAAAAATTCAGTTATCTCTAAGCATTACACTTGTAAAGGCATTTTGATTATTAAGAAATTAATACAGACTATATTCCCTGCGATGTTCAAAAACTATTGTCGCATCTTTGTAGCCAGAAAACACTATTAGGTGTTATTGCGTGTTAAAAATATTTTATTTTATTTTTGGGGATCATGTCAGAAGCGTGCTCGTTGCGATCCCCGCTGGCCCAGAGGGCCACAATTCTGACCCGAGTTCACAGACGTGCAGTGCACAATAGGGCGTCCCCCGCAGGCGACGCTCTCCGATGCGCCCCCGTCGGTGTGAACTCTCGCGCATGCGGCGAAGGGGGCCGCCACCCTTCACGCAGCGCCAAACCTGGCGGGTCGAGAGGAGCAGAGTGCCGTATAGGCACGTGAAATGTGAGAGGTGGAATGAAAGATAAGATGGACGAAATGATTGATATAATGAATGAGAGAAGCCTGGATGCCTTATGTCTGACAGAGACAAAGCGGAAGGGGTGCGACATCGATGACCTCCCCGGTGGCATGCTTGCTCTGTGGTCCGGCGTGGACCTGGACGAGCGTGCAAGTGGATAGGCGTCGTACTCTCAACCCGCTTTGTGTCTGGAGTAAAAGACTATTGTCTGGTGAACCCGAGACTTCTCTGGGTCCGTCTAAAACTGGGGATTACGCGAGTTTTTCTGGTCGCAGCTTATGCTCCCGTAAGCTCAGCGGATCCCCAAGAACTCGAGAAGTTTTGGGAGTCTGTGAGAGAAATTCTGGATCTGGCTAAAGGGAACGAAAGAATAATTATGTGTGGTGATCTTAATGGCTGGGTGGGCACCAAACGAGACGGCCTTGAGGCTGTCCTTGGACCCTATGGTGACAAGAGAGTGAACGATGCTGGTAGGCCAATCATAGACGTATGCATGGAAAGAAACTTGCTTGTGTCGAACACCTTATTCCATCATAAGGATATTCACACGTATACATGGGGAATGAATGATCAGAAAAGTATGATTGATCTGATTTTAATAGATAGTCGCCTCCGAAACACAATAATGGATACAAGAGCCTACAGAGGCCCCACTCTTGAAACGGACCACTACCTGGTGATAAGCCGGTTTGTGGGCCTTTTCAGGAAGTGGAGACACTGACGAGTGCGTACCAATTTCGGGGAGCTTGAAAGAATAAAGTGTGAAAAATTGGAAGATGTTAGTGTAAGGAGTATGTATGCGCGCCTAGTCGAAGAAAGGCTTGCAAAAGCGGACTTCTCCGACTTAGATGTGGATAATGACTGGGATAGTATGAAAGAAAGTATAGTGGAAAGCGCAAAAGAAGCATGTGGATGCGCAAAGAGGCACATAACAACGAAAGGTGATGAATGGTGGGACGCGGATGTTAAATCCAGCGTAGAGAGAAAGAGAAAAGCCTGGCTGGATTATGTTGCTTCTTTGCAACAGAATGACAGTATGAAAGAGATGAAGAAATTTTTTTATCGCCTCTGCAAGAACGAAACCAAAGCTTTAGTGAAAGAGAAGCGCGAAAGTATAAAATTGAAAGAAGAAGAGAAGCTGACGGAGAACTTCAAGGCGAATACCAAACTCTTTTGGAGAGAGGTTAAGAAGTCTCGGGGTTGTTCGTCAGCTTCCAGAATGGAAAGAATAAAATCTAAAGCAGGGGACGTTCTTGCTAACCCACAAGAGGTGTTAGCGCGATGGAGTGAATATTTTAGAGAAATGTATGATGATATCCCGGATGCTGGCACCACGACTGAGTCTGTGACTGACTGCGAGGAGTCAGCATCCGAGATCACTTTGGAAGAGATCGAATGGTCGATAAGAAGTCTGAAAAATGGAAAGGCAGGAGGAATTGATAGTGTGTCTGCTGAGATGATCAAATATGGTGGAACCTGCGTCCGGGACGCTTTCCTGTCCTTATGCAACTTGTGCTGGAGGACGGGAAAGGTTCCCAAGGACTGGAGGCGCGCTGTCATCGCGCCCTTGTATAAAGGCAAGGGGTCACGTATGGAGTGCGCCAGCTACAGGGCCATCAGTTTGATCAGCACAGCATCTAAAGTGTATGCGAAGATTATTGAAAAGAGAATGAGAGTGGTATCCGATGGATTACTGTGGGATGCACAAGGTGGCTTCAGAAATGGAAGGGGATGTATGGATCAAGTTTTCTCTCTCCGCAATATCGTAGAGAAGCAGCTGGCTATGGGCCGGAAGGTTTTCTGCGGTTTTGTGGATCTAGAGAAAGCATTTGACAGGGTTGTGCGGAAGGAGCTCTGGGACATATTGCCCGGATATGGGATTAATGGCCAATTGATGCGTGCTGTGCAGTCCACTTATGAGGACTGTATGGCATGCGTGCGAGTGGATGGCAGCCTGTCGCCCTGGTTTGACGTCAATATTGGCGTTCGCCAGGGCTGCGTGCTGTCGGCTTTGCTGTTCATCCTATATCTGGACGATTGTCTCCAGAGAATAAGATTGATGGATGTTGGGGTGCGGATGAGTGATCTAGTTGTAAGCACCTTGCTTTATGCGGATGATGCCGTGCTTTTAGCCGAATCGCCATCAGAACTGCAAACACTAGTCACAATGATGAAAGATGACTGTCAGGCGAGAGGCTTACATTTGAATGCGAAGAAAACAAAGGTTTTGGTGTTTGAAAGAGAAGAAACCAGAACGAATGCAAGGATAATGGTCGATGATGTTATGCTGGAGCAAGTGAATGAGTTTGTATATCTTGGATGTTCTTTTGAGCAGGGATGGAAGGTACACCGCTGATATAGAAAGAAGAGTAAATTTGGGGAATAGTTTGAATGGAGCGTTAGGTAAACTTCTAGGCGCTAAGAACCTCAGCCAGAAGGCCCAGCTCGCCATACACAACGCGGGGATGGTACCTACGCTCACGTATGGAAGCGAGAGTTGGGTATGGAAGAGAGAGCATGAAAGTAGAGTAAACGCGGTTGAGATGCGAGCACTGCGCAAAATCTGCGGAGTGACGCTCGCGGACCGCGTTCGTAATACCGAAGTAAGAAAGAGAGTTGGTCTGAAAGAGAGTGTCGGGGTGAAGGTAAGGAAAGGAATGCTCCGGTGGTTCGGGCATGTGGAAAGAATGCATGATGAAAGAATGACTAAACAGATATACAATGCAAAAGTGGATGGATGCAGAAGTCGTGGAAGGCCACGACACACCTTCCATGATCAAATTGATCGTGTACTAGCGGAGGGTGATGTCAGGAGCCTTAAGAACAGACGAGTGTGCATGACAAGAGTTATGAATGTCAAAGAAGCAAGTGAGGTGTGTAAGAATGGGCCTAAATGGCGCTCTGTTGTTCGTGCCTATCCCGCAAGGGAACTGGCGTGAAGTTATGTATGTATGTATGTAAAAATATTTTACGAGTAAACCTCAGGGTCTTCTGGGATAACCGGGTGTGGCAAACAAACACTGAAACGAGGAAAGAGGAGACATTTAACGTGGTTATAGTGGATGTCACTTCTCTGACGTCATTCCTCAGTCCAAGAGCTTCGCTTGTACGGGTCTGGAGATCCGTGCATCTTTCAAGTCCACAGACAAAAATCTCTTTCGTATTTATAGATAATAGGTACTAATGTCAATTTATATAAGTACATACATACATACATAACTTCATGCCAGTTTCGTTGCGGGGTAGGCACGAACAACAGAGCACCATCAGGCTTATTCTTACACACCTCACTTGCTTCTTTGACATTCATAACTCTTGTCATGCACGCTCGTCTGTTCTTAAGGCTCCTGACATCACCTTCTGCTAGTACACGATCAATTTGATCATGGAAGGTGTGTCGTGGCCTTCCACGACTTCTGCATTCTTTCCACATGCCCGAACCACCGGAGCATCGCTTTCCTTACCTTCACCCGACACTCTCTTTCAGACCGACTCTCTTTCTTACTTCGGTATTAGGAACGCGGTCCGCGAGCGTCACTCCGCAGATTTTGCGCAGTGCTCGCATCTCGACCGCGTTTACTCTACTTTCATGCTCTCTCTTCCATACCCAACTCTCGCTTCCATATGTGAGCGTAGGTACTAGCACCACAGATACGAGGTGATAAAGAAATTACCAAACATACAAGACACGCGCGATAAACATAATAATCTCTTGGCAGTCAGGTATAAGAACGGGGTTTTAATTTTAATTATTATTTAAACGATAATTGATGACGCTGTTTGACTCGTAAAAGTTATGACGCCATGTCTTGCTACGCTCGTCAAAAATCGATGAGGTTGCGACGTTTTGTAAAATGATAAAAAGTGTTTCAATTGCCTTATTTTCTTTAGCAATATTACAAAGTGTATTTACGAAATCGAAATGTATTTCGTCTGAAATAATTCAATAAGTAGGAGTAAGTGTCTTTTGACAACAAATGGTGTGAGAGCTGCTATGTGTGTCTTAGGTACAAGTGTAGGAGTGCGTGATCATGGGATGCGAAGGGAATTTATCGCTCTTCGAGGTTTTGTTCCGGACCCGCGTGTTCGCGTGCCACCTGCGATGTTGCCAGGCGATGACCAATCCTGTACTTTAGACATTCTTATATTATTACCACCAGCTTGGACTAAGCGGAGATACAACGGCGGGAACGAATGTCTACTCCTGAAGGTACCACCAAACTCCGATATGAAGATGAGAACAAGTAATGTCTGTTATTTTAAACTAGCTGTGCCCGCGACGATTTTGAAACATTTTTCATTGCTGCTCCGCTCCTTTTGATTTCAGCGTGATGATATATAGCCTATAGCCTTCCTCGATAAATGGGCTATCCAACACTGAAAGAATTTTTCAAATTAGACCAGTAGTTCCTGAGATCAGCGCGTTTAAACAAAAAAACTGTTCAGCTTTATATATTAGTATAAGATAAATATACGAATTTGACTCCTTCGCGTGCTACTTTAGAATATTTTAAAACAACGACTTCAAAAAAGGATAAAACACTTTTTTTTTAATGTTTGTTCAGTCATAACTTTGTTGTTTGTGTACCGATTTTGATGATTCTTTTTGCGTTCAATTCAGCAAGGCTTCGAATATATCGAAAAATTCGTTAAAATCAGGTAAAAATCAGGGCATTAATTGTTGTCTAAACACTAGTTACAATTAGTTCATATACTATATAACTACCTATTTGTTGTGAAACGTGTTAAGTAGTGCATTGAAATCTAAAAAACTCAGTACATACATAGAAATTTGCCAGGTGGTAGGGCATTTACCCGACTGGATGGCCACCACCCCTGGTCTAAAGTATGTCGCCATAACAACCTTGAGTTGTGTTCCGGCATTAGTGACCAGGTTCCAGTCTCACTTAAGAGAGCAGCAGCGCTTTTGTAGCAACTTTGGTGTTGCAAATGTCCATAGGCGATGGTAGCCGCTTTCTATCAAGTGGGCCGTCTGCCTGTCTGCTGATCTCCTGCAATAAAAAAAAAGAAAGTGTATTTTGTCCACCGAACTGAATCCTTAACAACGATTGTGGTGGTTCGTGGTTCATGGTGGTCGTCACCACGTGTCGCAGCTACACCTATAATCGAGTTTATGTTGAATGTGCCTAGTTTATAACCGATGCGAGATAAAAATGGAGCTGTGAAGACAAGTGATTTCTCTTCCGATTAAGGATGTACTTTTAGTTCCTCATCATCATCCGAGCGTTAAATCTCGACTGCGTTCGGAGCATTCGATCCAACGTCCAAGGCTCACTATCCTAGTTTTGCTTCTCCACTTCGCGCGGTCTTTCGCGTATCCCATGTTGAGACCGCCGGTACGCATGTCATTCTTCACGACATCAAGCCAGCATATCTTGGGCCAATCCCTTCGATCGGGAACTGGCGGCGGCGCCACGGCTAGACATTTGTTCGTCAAGAAGTAGCCGGTTTCCGTGAAACCTGGCCGTACCAACGCAGGCGACACTCTTGCAGTTTATCCGCTATGTCACGGATGTGAAGAATATTTATTCTTGCATAAATGTAGTCATATACAGGTGTTATTCTTAGAAATACATGGTTCAGCACATTTTACCAGTTCCACTGGTGTGCAAGTAAGCAGGATCTTGATAGTTGTAAATAGTTAGTTCCTATTTATTTTATTAAGTACCTTTTATGTAACCTGGATAATATTTATTACCTTTATTTATTAATTATATAGATATCTGTTTTTGATTCAATTATTATCGTAATATGTGTATGTCAATTATTTAATGTCTAATTTAAATATTATTATTAAATATGTATTGATATTATGTTTCAAATTTGTCATTTAGGAATTCGTTTGTGGAATAATATGATTTGTCTATTAATAATTGCTTTAGTCTTGTTTTAAATATATTTAATGGTATTGTTTTTAACGATTTTGGTAGTTTATTGAATATCGTGGGAGCCATTTCGTAAACACTCTTATCCAACAGTGCCGTATTATATCTATTAACACACAGTACATTTGATTCTCTTTTTCTCAAATTTTCATGTCGTGGCGGTTTTATTTTAAATAGATGGGGGTTTATTGTAACGAACAGTGCAATCTCGTATATATATAGACAGGGCAAGGTTAAAATTTTTAATGAGTTGAAATGAGTCTTGCAACTGTCTCTGGGACCCAAATTACAAATTGAACGTATACATTTCTTTTGTGCGATAAATATATGATTTTTGTCTGTGGTGTTACCCCAAAATATAACTCCATAACTTAGTATAGATTCAACATAGCTATGGTAAGCAATCAGTACAGTATCTCGATTTACAAATTTTGAGACATTATAAAGAGCGTAGAAAAAGCCATTTATTTTTTTACATAATTGTTCAACGTGTGTTTTCCACGTTAATTTATTATCAATAAATAATCATAAAAACTTTGTGTGGTCTACTCGTTCTATTGGTGTGTTATTGTATGTAATATTCAAATTGTTGCTATTGTTGTTACGTTGACTGAAGTGCATAATATGTGTTTTTTCTAAGTTTACAGTTAAATTATTAGACTTAAGCCATTCTATGGTTACTTTTAGAGTATCATTTATTTCTTTACTGTAATTATAGGTTTCATCAGATTTGATTACTATAGTGCTATCATCCGCGAATAATATAATACGATGATTTACATTTTTTGGGAGGTCGTTTATATATATCAAGAATAGCAAAGGTCCCAAGACGCTTCCTTGGGGCACTCCGTTCCTAATTATTCTAGTATTAGAACGAACCTTAATCTCGCGTTTGGTTTTTAGATCAATATTATTTATTTCCACATGTTGCTTGCGTTTTTGTAAGTAGGATTTCATCAAATCTAGTCCTTTACCACGCACCCCATATCTCTCTAGTTTTTCAAAAAGTATGTCATGTTTGACAAAATCGAATGCCTTTGTCATATCCATGTATATAGCACAGATTGGATGCCTCTTATCCATGCTGGACATAACTCTTTGAAGAAAATCATATATAGCGATATTTATATTTTTGTTTTTTCTGAAACCATTTTGTTCTTCGATTAAAATGTTTTTACTTTCGAGAAAATTATATAACCTATAGTGTATTATTTTTTCAATAACTTTAGAGAGTATAGCAATAGGTCAATAATTTTTCAGTAAAGTTTTATCTCCTTTTTTATGTAATGGTTTGATAATGGACATTTTTAGATTATCAGGGAATACACCTTTTTCAAAAGATAGATTTACAATATGACATAGTGGAAAACATATTAAATGACTAACTGACTTAATAATTGTTGTAGCTATACCGTCATAGCCCGTACTCTTTGTATTTTTCAAAGACAGAATTGTTTTAAACACTTCCACGGGGGTAGTGGGATTCAGGAATAAAGTGTCTGTGATTCTATTTATTGTTCCAGATGAACCTAGGTTGTTTTGATTAATGTTTACTTGGTCTATATAGAAATCGTTAAAGGCATTGCATATGTTTTTTGGTTCAGTTATTTCTATGTCATTTTGAAATACCTGCAATATGGGTTCCGGAGGAAAACTACTCTTGTTTTCATTTATTATTTTCCATGTCACTTTACTTTTGTTGTTTGCAGTTTTAGTTGTTCAGAAATATATCAAAGCAACAACGGTGAGATAGCTTCTCATTGTTAGAAGGTTTGCAGTGCTTTTGGTAGAATTGGTGTTGTGTCGCGGACCTACGAAATCACATTAGTGGCTAGACGAGGAAATTAAAAACTGAATTTTAACTGAAAAACGACATCGTTATGTTTACTTCGTTACGCTGGCAACACTGCGGTACCCCAAGAAACCTCGTCGGGTACACGATGCGTAATTTCGTCGTTCGATTAAATTCGGTCGCAGGGAAAATAAACCATGTATTTTTTCATCGAAAAACCTCGTGTGTTATGTCTCTATTGGATTTGTAATCGGATCACGGGATGAAGCCCCAAAGCGTCTTCTGATAACAAAAGTATATTTATTAAAGTACAGCTTTCCCTGCTGCTTCACTTGAATAAATACCTTACCCGTATGTGTTAGTTTAAAATACGACTATGTGATTTAAAACAATTAGGTATTCCTTCGACGCTCAAACTAGGAACAAGGCCTGTGTTTTAAGTCCATCAAAGGTACTCCTGATCTATATGGTTAGACAAGATAATTATAGCTCTTAGGTATGTACCTCTTAGGTATGCTGGTACCTACGCTCACGTATGGAAGCGAGAGTTGGGTATGGAAGAGAAAGCATGAAAGTAGAGTAAACGCGGTCGAGATGCGAGCACTGCGCAAAATCTGCGGAGTGACGCTCGCGGACCGCGTTCCTAATACAGAAGTAAGAAAGAGAGTGTCGGGGTGAAGGTAAGGAAAGGAATACTCCGGTGGTTTGGGCTTGTGGAAAGAATGACTAAACAGATATACAATGCAGAAGTCGTGGAAGGCACACACACACGCCTTCCATGATCAAATTGATCGTGTACTAGCAGAAGGTGATGTCAGGAGCCTTAAGAACAGACGAGCGTGCATGACAAGAGTCATGCACGCTCGTCAAAGAAGCAAGTGAGGTGTGTAAAAATAAGCCTAAATGGCGCTCTGTTGTTCGTGCCTACCCCGCAAGGGAACTGGCGTGAAGTTATGTATGTAGGTATGTAATTGTATGTTGTAACATGAGTGCAGAAATAGACGAAAATTGTATAAAGTATAAAACAGAATATACATTGACAAACAGTAATACATATTAGTTTATAAGTTCTATCCGTGCAGGAACGGAGAAAGAATTTCTTACGTTGGGGCAGCCTGTCGTAAGAGGCGACTAAACAACCGCTTCGGGGGGCCTTTAGCCATCAAGGGAGCAAAGGATTCATCACCACCGCTGACGAAGTGGATATGTTCTGATTCCCGGGGCACATTCAGGCACTTTTTGCGCTGGATCGGACTGGGCGTAACTACGTTCTAAGTCTCAGCCTCTCCTACATAAAAAGCGAGGGGCACATGGGAGGAGGGTGGTTTTAGTGGGTAGTGGTTGTTGCCCGTGCAACTTCTCGGAGTCTCCACACAAGCCGGTTGATTACTGTTTGGATTGCCCCTTATTAAAGGGAAAAGCCTCCATGATCAACTATGGTCTAATCCCTTGCAAAGGACCCGGTATTGTGCGTAAATAGAATTTTCACCGCCTTAAAAAAAAGAGGCGACTAAACAACCCACAGCCAGGTGATAGGGCATTTGCCAGACTGGATGGCTACCACCCCTGGTCTAGAGTATGCCGCCATAACAACCTTGATTTGTGTTCCGGCGATTCCAGTCTCCCTTAAGAGAGCAGCAGCGCATTTGTAGCACCTTTGGTGTTGCAAATGTCCATAGGCGATGGTAACCGCTTTCTATCAAGTGCTTGCCTGTTTGCTGAACTCTTGCATTAAAAAAAAGTGCTTCAGACGCGTCATAATCCAAGGATTTTAGCCAATTTATGACTTTATGCTTAGTTTCATGTCTAGTTAAAGAATATATGATTAAGTCCTTATCAGCTCTAGTATACGGCCTTGACGGCCTCTGTGGTTGAGCGGGCTAAGCCTTTGCCGGCCTACCTCACTGCAACGCAGAGGCTCCGGGTTCGATTCCTGGTATAGTAAATTTCGGAAACGTATTTTCTCCGTTATTTACTATGGTCTGGGTGTCTGGGATCGGCCCCAGAGTAGTCCGTTGTATATTACCCATAACACAAGCGTGACTTGCTTAATTTGGGGATATACAATATGTGTGTTTGTCTGCCGATTATTATTATTATTATACAGGCGGCTTTTGATTGAATATGAGTGTTTCCAAAAAAGTTATCCCATTTCCCGTGATGTTGGGTATATCATGGTTATCTCCTGCATCGAAAGTACACATGTATACTAAATTGATACAAACCAGTTCAATCCCGAGACCGGGACCAAAAACCTATTGCAAATATCGGGTGTAAACATAATTGAAGATGTTACAAAGATTGATCAGCAGTAGCGTATTAGAAATAATTGGATAATGCACTTTGGATAAATGAAACGTATTTGAACATTGAGACGCGCGCAAGTCGTGAACATAACCGTCGCGAAGTAGGGGCTCAGCCGGAGTGCTGGGCTTCGGGCGCCGGGACCGGGGCTGATTGAGACGCAGATCGTAACTGGCGACCGCGGCTCCCGGAGGGGGTGCGCTTGGAGAGAGGGGGCGTTCGGGAGAACACGCAATGGCCCCACAGCCAAGGCAAATCAGCGTACCAACATTTTTTTTTAAATGGCACGCCGGAAGTACACTCATTAGCTAGTACTGTGTCAAATAACAAAGCATATACGTGGCGACTGAGGGTAGAACTTTCTCACAGCGTAATCCTGTCTCAAGACTTTTAGAAAAAGGTGGAAGATTCTGGAAGGAAAAGACAAGGATAGATACATTTTAGAAAGGGATAGATGATGAGCGGGGTTCTAGAGATTCTTCCGTATATGTAAGCAGCGTAAGACGCGCCTATCGAGTAATTGAGTTCAGTTTAAGACAGCGAAGCGACAAGTGCGATACGAAAGAGTTGGAAGAAAAGTTTAATAGAAGACAGTAACTAGTTTAGTGGTAAATTTAGTGAAAAGTTCAGTGAAAGGGGAGTGCAGCGTAGTTTAAGAGAAGATCCAGAGATAAGTTATACGCAGTAAATTCGGAGGTGAGCGATGTTCTACGCAATATCGGCGACGGTATTGTGAGTGAGACATCTTATCGTCGGAACAGGGCGTGTAGGGGCGACCCTGCGGATAGGAATCACGTACGACTGTGTAAGTTAATAAAACTGTTTAGTTAATAAGTGTTTGTAATAATAAGTATTTTTTAATTTTTTTCTGATGTCCAACGAAATGGCACGGGTCAGCCAGTGTGAAGATAAAGACATTAAATAGGGTGAATCAATACGTCCATGTAAAATTTTGTCGTATTAACTAATTACAGATGTAATCGATCTCTTACACGTAATTATACACTCGTTGATATTACACGGAATGCTCCGGTGGTTCGGGCATGTGGAAAGAATGCATGATGAAAGAATGAATAAACAGATATACAATGCAAAAGTGGATGGATGCAGAAGTCGTGGAAGGCCACGACACACCTTCCACGATCAAATTGATCGTGTACTAGCAGAAGGTGATGTCAGGAGCCTTAAGAACAGACGCGCGTGCATGACAAGAGTTATGAATGTCAAAGAGGTAAGTGAGGTGTGTAAGAATAAGCCTAAATGGCACTCTGTTGTTCGTGCCTACCCCGCAAGGGAACTGGCGTGAAGTTATGTATGTATGTTGATATTACACAATTTGAAGTTACAATTTTTGGAGGCCCTCTTGCTAGTCACCTTGTCCGAAGTTTGTTATCTGATGCTGACCGCACTGTGGCTGCGCGACGGAACCGCGCCGTCGTCAGCAAACAAACGATGTTCGCGAAATGAAGAAAAATGTACCTCTGTCACAACAGATCGACGACATGTGTATTTGTTAACCGGAATTCGCTTTAAAAGACGCACTTTGTACACGTATTTTCCTTGAATTCGGGACGAATTTTATGTGTCTCCCAAATAAAGACAAATTTCAATCCTTAATTACAGAGAGGCTGCTCTTTGAATATGAGAACTTTGACTATTACTTTGAGAGCAATTTGTATCATTGTGGCAGACAAACACATGCATGTGGTAATTAGCATGTGCCAGCAAAACTTCGTTCGCGTGACTATGACAACGACGTGTCTGTTAGTAAATTGCGCCGGCGGCATCAAGAAACGCATATTCATCTATCCCTCGGAAACGACGTCATTTATGGGGATATAAAGAGGCCTAAGTTAATTTAAGTTAAGTTAAGTTTTAATCCGTGCAGGAACGGAGAAAGAATACAATTTCCTGCGTTGGGGCGGCCTGTCGTAAGAGGCGACTTAACAACCCACAGCCAGGTGGTAGGGCATTTGCCCGAGTGGATGGCTACCACCCCTGGTCTAAAGTATGTCGCCATAACAACCTTGAGTGTTGTGTTCCGGCATTAGTGACCAGGTTCCAATTTCCCTTAAGAGAACAGCAGCGCATTTGTAGCAACTTTGGTGTTGCAAATGTCCATAAGCGATGGTAACCGCTTTCCATCAAGTGGGCCGTCTGCCTGTCTGCTGATCTCCTGCAATAAAAAAAAAGGTGTTGTCACTAACCTCTCCCTCCTTGCCATCACGCTCTTTAGATAGTTTCACTTTTTATGTTTTGACATTTGTCGTACTTCTATTGTTTTTTTTTCACTCTATATTTATCCTTGCATTGTACGTATCATCGTGTAATATATATATTAATTTAGTGGATGCATAAACAACAGTAGGTCCAGTTCAAGGTCAATCTTTGGCATTTGACTTTTGACGTTTGACAAGTGCTACCTTATGAAAAACATAGCAACAACATGCTTTTGATCTACGCTATGTTTACCATTCATGTTTAAATCATAATTTCTAATCGTAAAATAAATTATATATAAATACTAGCGGCCCCGGCAGACGTCGTCCTGCCTTTAAAATATAAAATTCTAGAACCCGATCTCAGCGCCACCTACCGGTTCTAATTGCGAATCTAAACCATCCGGGTACCCACTCAAACACACAAAAACAAAATCACCAAAATCGCTCCCGGTGATTAGGAGGATTCCAGAACCCGATCTCAGCGCCACCTACCGGTTCTAATAGTGAATCTAAAAGAGTAATATATTTTTTTTAATTCTAAGTCATGACAAAATAAGATTAAAAATCTTGCCAAAAAACTAAAGTTTATAATTAACAAATAAAAAATAGGGGTTGATCGTAGAGGGGTGAAAAATTAGGGTTGTATGTATTTTTCAATGCTAAATCATAATAAAATATAATTAAGAAATTTTGACAAAAAAATAAAAAAAAAATTTAGGGGTGGACTACCCCTAACATTTAGGGGGATAAAAAATAGATGTTGGCCGATTCTCATAGATACCGGATAAGCACAAAAAATTTCATCAAAATCGGTCAAGCCGTTTCGGAGGAGTATGGCAACGAAAACTGTGACACGAGAATTTTATATATTAGATCTATTTCAATTTTCTTATTTATTTAATTAAATTTAATTTATCAATTACATAATGATCTACTTTTGTTATTGTTATTCAATGCCTATAGGCCTATGTTAGCCAGGACGTAAAGATACGACTAACCAATGAGAGATGTGTATAAAACTTGCCGTCATTGGTGGGAATTCAAAAATGTAAAAAGAGACACGGTTTTTGAATTCAGTTAAGAGAGACCATTTTGTACGACAAAAGATACTTACAAAAGTGAAAATAAAAAAAAACTTGAGAGGTGTCAAGGGACACCCGGATGGAACGAAGTTCTCCTAAAATGTCTTAAAAATTCTCAAAACGTCTCAAAAAGTGTGTCGATAAGCATCGAAAACCATCGAAATTTTATCAAAAACCTATGTATAGAAAGAAATACATAAACAAACAAATAGTATCAAAAACAGCGTATATTATTACACTAATTGATATTTTAGATTTTATTTCATTGCATTAAAGTTGATAGCTTACTATAGCAAAAAGTGTCGTGACAACTTTTCGTAAGATTTTTTTCCGTCTAGCCCCCTTTCACAACGCGCGATAAGGAACTTCGTTCCAAAAGTCAGTTTAAGAGTGAAGTTATATTTATTCAAGAGCCTTACATCACAACTATAATATCATCTTCATTAATACGTGAAGCAAAAACCTTGTATCCCTTTTTACACGGAGTAGTGTGAAATTTCGCACACTTATAGTTTATCTAGAAAAGAAGCGACGAATGTAATTTTTATTAATTATGCATAAAAATACATTAAATCAATAAAAAAAAAACATTACACACATGTATTTGACACACACACGCATATATACTCTTTTGTTTATTGCTAAAGTCAAATTAACAGTGCAGCCTTGGCAAAATCTGTGATCATAGAAGTATTATAAGTCTTTGACATTAATTATTATGGTCAAATTTCGACCACGGGCGACCACTAGTAAATACATACATACATAACTTCACGCCAGTTCCCTTGCGGGGTAGGCACGGACAACAGAGCGCCATTTAGGCTTATTCATACACACCTCACTTGCTTCTTTGACATTCATAGCTCTTGTCATGCACGCTCGTCTGTTCTTAAGGCTCCTGACATCACCCTCTGCTAGTACACGATCAATTTGATCATGGAAGGTGTGTCGTGGCCTTCCACGACTTCTGCATCCATCTACTTCATCATGCATTCTTTCCACCTGCCCGAACCACTAGTAAATATCATTATAATATGAAAATTCTCGTGTTATTTCATGTCCAAGTTATAGTATATACAGTTTACGTGCTCTCCACAACCGTGCAGTAATTTTCTCCTAATGGTCTAACAGACAGACAGGTAGAAAAATTGTATATTTGGAATCTGCTGGTATTAAATGTTTTAGCTTTTTTTTTAATTTCTTGTATAAACGGGACTCCTCTACTGTTCACGTCAAAATAGATTATATAATGCTAACATCGTCTTCTAATACAGAGGTAAAGTATTGATATATTATCACTTGGTTGCACAAGGTTAAACTAGATGGCGCTGTTCAAAACCGAGCAAATCCTACATGGCGTGGACGTGTTCTTACTAAATTAAAGGTAATATTATGTTTTTGCCAATAATTTTTAAGTAGCGCAAACATCTACAGATTTTTTATATTATAGGTGACCAGAGTGTCCGTCAAGTCAACGTAAGGAAAGGTACATAAGTCAAGCTTTATTAGTGAGGACAGCCGGCGTAAACTAACGGCTTAAGGTTGGTATTAAACGGCCAAAAAGGACAGACGTTCCACGGCCTTTCATTTAAAGATTCATAGGAAGCCCTCAGAGTCCGCAACAACTGATTAAGTAGAGGGCCGACCTCAAAAAGGTTAATCCGCTGGAGCAACACCCCGTTCGTCAGGAAACAAAGTCCCCTCGTTCGCGGTACAGCTGTTTCCGATTTGGACGTAACCGCATCCTTATTCCGGACAATCGCCTCTGAACACCGTCACGTTTAAACTCTCACCGCATGTTGGACGTCAGTGTTAACTCTTGCTAATCCGGAGAGCTGAAATTTCTAACTGTTTTTGGCACTTCGTTTGCAATTCGACGACAATAATTTGGACGCTTGTCTTAAACCAACTCTACCCTCAAGCCAGCAATTACAATTTAATTTAGAAATTGTACACGCTTATTAGTTATTTTGGTTCTTGTGTTTGACATTAATTTGTTGATTTTTGTCTTGAGGTGTATGTATCTTACGAATAACTTATTATATTGATTTATTCTAGTTTTAATACTAAACTTTTATTAATGTAGAGTGTATCTGTTACATGCTGGTGTTGTGAGGAAGTGCATGTGCAGCGTGGGCCTTATATCTATACTTATATATAGTCGTATCTAGTGCCATGTGTGTTGTTTTTTTCTTTTCTGTGCCTGGGTTATTAATTTTTAGGCTCTTTGTGTGTCTTGGTTTGTTTGTGGAGTGTGCGTGTAATGCAATGCGGTGATAGTGCGCGTTGGTGTGGGTATGTGTGTAAGTTTTGTTGTTAGTTGTGTGTTTATGACTTTGTGTGGTGTTATAATTTATTGTTTAATTGTTGTAATAATGTGTTGATGTGTGACTTTGTTGGAAATTGTTGTTGTTTTTTCAGCATTTAACTTGTATTAAATTAATAAAATGATTTTTTGTGCTTTTTCCTAGAATGCTAACCTTCCAGGTTCTTATCCCCTTTCGAGGCCGGCAGCACATCATTGCTAGCAACTTTGCTATTGCAGCTTGTTTGCTATATTCCTATATATATCGTAGTGCAAAAATCACGAACTTTTTTTAAATAATTTGCTCGTATATTAAGTAACTCAGCTTCGTTCCCTTGATCAACAGCGAAAGTAATTTTAAGCGATAGTAAAATGGGCAACCTATCTTAGGATACATAAATTGCATTCACTATTTACTACTTGTGATATTGCACACCACAGAGATATAAGGCTTTTAAATATTAGTTGATTTTGGTTGGATGGAGGCTGGAACTGACTGTGTTCTCCCAGGGCACACTCCAGGCACTTTATTGCGCTGGATCGGCTGGGCGTAACTATGTTCTAAATCTCAGCCTTTCCAACACATACAAAGCGCAGGGTCGTCAGGGAGGAGGGGGTTTTTAGTGGGTGTTCTTCCACACTATTCTGAGACGTCGATCGCGGACGGAGCGCCGCCAAGAGCATACTATTGCTGCAGTGTTATCGCCCCCGACCGACGCGTGTCGTTCCCCTAGCAACGACCCAGTTTGTGCGTAAATCGGTTAAGCATTTTCCCTCGCCTCAAAACAAAAAAAAAGAGGCTGGAACTGAAAATCAACGTTGTGTTAGCTCCTAACACAGCATAATGCTGAGTTTCCAGCCTCATTGCCATGAATTTTATGTACGTACATTTCTGAAACTGTATCTAATTGTTAGTAAAAGTCTTTCTTTCTTTTCTTTCTTTCAAATATAGTCGTATTTCGTGCAGTGAGTAGATTTCCTTTTCAGTGCTCGCCGCAGACGCTGGTAGGGCTTAAGCCGTAGCGAGCCGTTTGAAAGGAGTAAAACGATGTTTAAATATATTAATAACATCACCGGGATGTGAGCCGTCTGGGGGATGAAATTAAAATTGGACTTAAACCCGTTGCAGCTCTTAATGCGGCGTCCAAGCCTCCTTCAAATCCACCGCTGCACTTGTGCAATAAACCCGAGGAGCTTGATGCGCCTACAAAGAGGTTTTCAAACGAATTCATATTACTTCTATAACGTCCAATTGTATTAATAAGAATCTTATACTAATATATAAAGCTGAAGAGTTTGTTTGTTTGAACGCGCCAATCTCAGGAACTACTGGTCTGATTTGAAAAATTCTTTCAGTGTTAGATAGCCCATTTATCGAGGAAGGCTATAAGCTATATATCATCACGCTAACACCAATAGCAGCGGAGCATCAATGAAGAATGTATCAAAATCGGTGCTGTTTGCATCCATTTCAGATTGATCGCGCGCATATTTAAATGTTGGCACGGACAACATTTCAGTTTCACCCACTTTCTGATCGGTTCTTACTATTTAAAATATTGTTTATACTGATGTAAACTATAATCAATCAATTATATAATACTAGTGGTCGAAGTTCGACCATAATACTTAATGTCAAAGACTATATTTCTATAATCACAGATTTCGCCAAGGCTACCTTGTTAATTTGACTTGAACAATAAACAAAAGAGTATATATGCGTGTGTGTAATGTATTTTTTATGCATAATTAAAAAAAAAATAGCATTCGTCGCTTCTCCTCTATATAAACTATAAGTGTGCGAAATTTCATACTCCTCCCTTCGCGAAATTTTCGTAAAAAGGGGTACAAAGTTTTTGCTTCACGTATTAATCTTAATATATATATAAATTACGTGTCACGTTGTTTGTCCGCGATGGACTCCTAAACTACTTGACCGATTTTAATCAGATTTGCAAACCGTGTGCAGTTTGATCCGACTTGAAAGATACGATAGCTTACATTTGAACCCGGTAGGTGGCGCTGGAATCGGGTTCTAAACTTTATTTCTTCAGGGCGGAACAACGTCTGCCTGGACAGCTAGTATACCTATATATTGTAATGATTTCTACCCAATAGGGTTGTAAGATATTAATATGATATACTCGGTCGGGGTGAAGGTAAGGAAAGGAATGCTCCGGTGGTTCGGGCATGTGGAAAGAATGACTAAACAGATATGCAATGCAAAAGTCGTGGAAGGCCACGACACACCTTCCATGATCAAATTGATCGTGTACTAGCAGAAGGTGATGTCAGGAGCCTTAAGAACAGACGCGCGTGCATGACAAGAGTTATGAATGTCAAAGAAGCAAGTGAGGTGTGTAAGAATAAGCCTAAATGGCGCTCTGTTGTTCGTGCCTACCCCGCAAGGGACCTGGCGTGAAGTTATGTATGTATGTATGTATTATTTATATAGCTAACGCAAAATTACAGTTGACGCCTTTTACAATTTTTGCTGTTTAATGATATCCATTAATGCATTAAAATTACGCATTTTTCTAAAAACCGTTATAAAGTCTTCATGTCCGTTCGTCTATCTGTCTATCTGTTTATATCGTTTTTCTTAGAAACTACTGGATCTATATGAATAAAACTTTACAGGAAGATGTAATGCATAGTTCTAAAGGGTGTCGTTGGTCGGATCTTGACAAAAAAAATAAATTCGTGCAGGAACGGAGAAAGAATACAATTTCCTGCGTTGGGGCGGCCTGTCGTAAGAGGCGACTAAACAACCCACAGCCAGGTGGTGGGACATTTACCACCCCTGGTCTAAAGTATGTCGCCATAACAACCTTGAGTCGTGTTCCGGCATTAGTGACCAGGTTCCAGTCTCCCTTAAGAGAGCGGCAGCGCATTTGTAGCAACTTTGCTGTTGCAAATGTCCATAGGCGATGGTAACCGCTTTCCATCAAGTGCGCCGTCTGCCTGTCTGCTGATCTCCTGCAATAAAAAAAAATCTACCTAAATCTATACATATGTAGATGTCGATGTATTAGCTCTCAAAGTCGTGATAATTGTAACTTTTAAATAATTAAGTGGAAAGTCTACGTTGATCATCCCTAGGGAACCCATCGTTCTGCGCGAACCGACAAGCACTTACCCAATTTATTTTTGACGCCATTACCGTGTTACAAGTTTTGATGGTGCGCTACAGACGCCAGTTTATCTGTAAAAAGTACCCATTTGTACAGTTTTAACAACAAGACCGCCCCTAGTTTACGAGTTTTACTGTGGATTTTCATTTCAAGCGCTGGAGAACTTAATTCGTAAGTGTTATGGCCGGCGCCGGGGCGGAGAGCTAGTGCTATTTGCGTTTGGGTGTCGAATTACTTATTTCGTTTCGGCCGGGCCCCGGCGCCTCGTCCCGGGGTCATTGCAAATCCTGGACCGGCTTCGCAGCTCAAATGAAATTCAAACGCGAGGTCCTCCCTTAAATGAGTACGTCCCGCTTCTACATGTATCGTACTAAGTGTTCTACAGCTTCGTTATACTAGTATGTCTGCCTGCGACTTTGTTGTCGCGAGACTTGGACTAAATTCTGCATCATGTTGAAATGAACTATACAAAACAGCCTTGAGTTGTGTTCCGGCATTAGTGACCAGGTTCCAGTCTCCCTTAAGAGAGCAGCAGCGCATTTGTAGCACCTTTGGTGTTGCAAATGTCCATAGGCGATGGTAACCGCTTTCCATCAAGTGGGCCGTCTGCCTGTCTGCTGAACTCCTGCAATAAAAAAATAAAAAAAAACACGACATTTTTATGTAATACTGTTTCCAAGCGTTTTTTTTACTTTTGACGTTTGCACGTTTATCAAGCTATATATTTCTTGACAGTAAAGCCCACATGAAACAATTGCCATAATTGTCGTACTTTGTTGTTGTGGGTGACGAATCATGTGACGTACCAACTATTAAATCATCAACACTATAATTAAAAAAAATATCTAATTTAAATAGTAATAATACCGTAATTATTATAAGTGCTATTTTATTTTGCCGAATTAAATATAATAATAATTTATAAATAAATAAATAATAAAATTATAAAAATATTGACAAGTTAAATTTATTAAAACGAAGGCGTGGTAGCGTAATAGCCTAGCGCACGCGTCCCAAACTCAAAGGGCGCGGGTTCGATCCTGCCGGAACACATGCACCACTTACGCAGATTTCTGACCTAATGTGCATATTGTTACAATTACCACGTGCTAACAACGGTGAAGGGAAACATCGTGATGAAACCTGCACATCGACAATAAGTGATGTGTCAAACCTGCCAAGCCGCCTTGGACAAGCGTGGCGGGTATACTGTTCGTTCCCCTTGTAATGGGAGACCCAAGCCCAGTAGTGGGACATTTACCGGCTGATATTATTATGATTATATATATTATTATTATATTATACTTATATATACTAGCAGAAGGTGATGTCAGGAGCCTTAAGAACAGACGAGCTTGCATGACAAGAGTTATGAATGTCAAAGAGGCAAGTGAGGTGTGTAAGAATAAGCCTAAATGGCACTCTGTTGTTCGTGCCTACCCCGAAAGGGAACTGGCGTGAAGTTATGTATGTATGTATGTATGTATACTTATATATACACTAGTTGTTCCGGCAAACGTTGTTCTGCCCTGAAGAATAAAAATTTAGAACCCGATTCCAGCGCCACCTACCGGGTCCAAATCTAAGCTATCCTATCTTTCAAGTCGGATCAAACTGCACACACACACACACACACACACATATATATATATATATATATATATATATATATATATATATATATATATATATATATATATATATATATATATAATATATATAAATTACGTCTCACGTTGTTTGTCCGCGATGGACTCCTAAACTACTTGACCGATTTTAATCAAATTTGCACACCGTATGCAGGTCAATCATCAATTATATATATATAAATTGATTAAAACTTATTTATAAATAAATTCGATTTTTACAACAAATCGAGTCGGTAACGCATTAGGCCATTACTAATTGATCCGCCATTGAGCTTTCAAAGGTAAAATAATGCTTGGAATATCTCTACTAGTACACATAATTAAAACTGCGTTTTAACGGTTTTTAGTGCGAAATTTCACTTATTTGATTTGTATTTCGACGTGTCGGCCACTTTCAGTAGCCATGATCACGGAAGAAATTTGACATAAAAATCAAATATATAAATAAAATGCAGCGCTTAAAACCGTTAAAACGTAGTTTTAATCTCAATTTTTTTTATTGAAATCCGTTAAGAAGTGGTTTGTGATTAGCCGTATTTGACTAAATAACAACAGTTTTCAAATAAATATAAAAACTAATTTCAAAACACAAAATTCAACTGTTTCTATATTTTTGGGGATAGGAACGTAATTATATTATACTAAACACTCATGAAAATTAACATAAAAAATATTTAAATAATAGATTTAATATCAAGAAAGAGAAGAAGGATTAATGTAGATGCAAAATACATAATCCTTGCAATTTGAGCTGCTCCTGAATCTGAATGATAGTGTTACGAGTGTGGGACTCGAATTACAATGCCGTTGGAATTACTATAGAGTTTATTAGAACTACACAAACACGTATAAAACAGGTACAAATAAAACTCGACACTACTTGTTACAATCTGCACGATCAGTAACACGCGCAAGGTCCGTCACTATATCGCTTGTCGAATGTACACGTCTTGCTTGTATTGTAATCGTCGCTCGACTGCCCCACCCCTCCGTTCGGGCATTAATTTATAGTAAACTGTACACTACACAATGGAAGCTCCTGGGCTGGGTTCTTCCAAGAAAATGCAATTTGCACACCTGCAAACGGCCAACAAAGTTGAAAGTTAGTTCGACACTAATGACGGCCATAAACGAGTACAATAACAATAGGCTATTGTTAAATTACAAATTTTAAATACGCAGTAAACAAAAGAACTCCGAATGCGGGAGGGGCAATAAACCAGGTGCGCGTTTCTCTGTCGGTATGCAACAATAGCAGTGGTGGATTTACCAATAGGCTGAGTAGGCTGGAGCCTAGGGCGGCAGAGTTTGGAGAGGCGGCAAATTTGGCGCCAATTTTTTTTTGTCTTACAGAAATTAAAAATATCGTATTCATATACCTAAATGTTCCTGTTTAATAACATAAAAAAAATTTAATTATCCTGTTTCCATCACTCATTCAACGCCTTTGCTTTGAATTATTACTATTAATAATTTTGAAATTGGTGGTGCCAAGGGTAAATTTTGAAGTCCTTCCACACATCCCCTATAACACACCACGTGGCGGCGGTTGTAGAATAATTGCCCTACCTCCTGGACTGGTGCGGCCTTCGATAATATAACTCAAAAGCAGTGGACGGCAGGACAATCAGATCAATCGTTGCATCCGATTGATCATATGGGAAGGAAAATCTGGTCACTAAACTTAACCTCCCGAAACTGCACTTCTCCCAATTCGGCAAGCCTGGAGACGTCTGGCAGCGGTCGTCGAGGTTTGATTGGTTGCACACGGTGGTATAAAATAGTCTTTTTTGTCACACACAAATGGCGGTTTAAACTATTAAAAATTAGCACATATAGATATGGCTGCGGAGCGGGTCGCCATGCGCGCGCGATCGTGTAGGATATTAGACTTATTAAAATATTGGGGCGGTGGTGCGGTTTTTGTCCCTCCAATGTCATTACGTGACGGCATAACATCGTTGGCCAATGAGCCTCCTTAGAAGGGCACAGATCGGAAGGTGTCGGTGTGACTGACTTCATTCCGATCATATAATCAAGGAAATGAACCAATCGAAATAATTGGCCTAAACAGAAATCTTATTACGTCCACCCACAGTGAGGACCTAGCAAGAGTTGATCCATGGACTTCACATGAACAATTATTTATTCAACATATTGGAACGAAGTTCCTTATCGCGCGTTGTTAGTTGTTAGTGCGTTGCTAGACGGAAAAAATTCTTACGAAAAGTTGTCACGACACTTTTTGCTATAGTAAGCTATTGTAAGCTGTGCGGCGTCGCATGTTTCTCTGTCTGTCTGTCTGTCTCTCTCTCTCAATTCCAATTACAATTCCTTCACTAATTAATCGAAAGGAACTTCGTTCCATCCGGGTGTCCCTTGACACCTCTCAAGTTTTTTTTTTTTATACTTTGGGTAGTAGCGTTTGGCTATGGCAAGAACAAACATATTGATCTCAGTTCACAATCTACTAATTACGGGGAAAAGATGATGTAATTAAGACGATAATAGTGCACAAATTATAAAGTTATATTTTTTTTAATTACTAGGATATCGCTTCGTAGAGGTCGATAGGAGCGGCAAAAATTTAATAGCCTACAGGCGGCAAATGCCTAAATCCGCCTCTGAACAATAGGATAATATTTTCAGCACTGGAGTACTTTGATTTACTATCTACCCTCAAATAGCATAACTTACTCTAAACACCCCCAGTTCGTTATTCAGGCAATGAGTCCCGCGTGAGTGTCTGCAACGCATCTTGAACTGACAAATTAATGCTTTCATTGTTGGCAACACGACTAATAGTGAGGTGTGAACTATTTACCATGATTATATTTAAGGTTATGGTGTTTGAAAGAGAAGAAACCAGAACGAATGCAAGGATAATGGTCGATGATGTTATGCTGGAGCAAGTGAATGAGTTTGTATATCTTGGATGTGCTTTTAGCAGGGATGGAAGGTACACCGCTGATATAGAAAGAAGTGAATTTGGGGAATAGTTTGAATAGAGCGTTAGGTAAACTTCTAGGCGCTAAGAACCTCAGCCAGAAGGCCCAGCTCGCCGTACACAACGCGGTGCTGGTACCTACGCTCACGTATGGAAGCGAGTGACGCTCGCGGACCGCGTTCGTAATACCGAAGTAAGAAAGAGAGTTGGTCTGAAAGAGAGTGTCGGGGTGAAGGTAAGGAAAGGAATGCTCCGGTGGTTCGGGCATGTGGAAAGAATGCATGATGAAAGAATGACTAAACAGATATACAATGCAAAAGTGGATGGATGCAGAAGTCGTGGAAGGCCACGACACACCTTCCATGATCAAATTGATCGTGTACTAGCGGAGGGTGATGTCAGGAGCCTTAAGAACAGACGAGCGTGCATGACAAGAGTTATGAATGTCAAAGAAGCAAGTGAAGTGTGTAAGAATGGGCCTAAATGGCGCTCTGTTGTTCGTGCCTACCCCGCAAGGGAACTGGCGTGAAGTTATGTATGTATGTATGTATATTTCTATAAGGGAATATTAAAGCTCCAGCCGATGTGTCACCGCCTTTATAGGATTTTTATGTGAAAATGTCTTTAAGTCGGGGCAAACAAGCCACGGCATAATGTCGCGTTCTGAGAAACAGCTTACGCTAACTCAAAGTAGATACATTATTAAAGAAAACGAATGAAATTTATTTTGGACGAAAGAGAAGTTCGTTTTGGAATTATTAATGGATTGTTGTATAACATAAACGCTTATTTCTTTTATAGATTTAATCGTGTCCTGTTACTTCGTCTGCGTTGCCGTTGACTGCTTTTCTCTCGGGATGGTTTGCATTTTATTTTAAGGAGTTTATTCAATATTAATTTGTAGAACCACACCTTTGATAATTGAAATAATATCAATTCATGATCTCTAGACTTTGAGATGAAATAAATACTATTAAAACTACGTTTTAACGGTTTTAAGCGCGGTAATTTTATTTGATTTTGGTTTTTCCGACGTTTCGGCCACTTTTCAGTGGCCGTGATCGCGGAAGACAAAAATGTCAAGTGTCAACGAGTATTGTTAAAGTTTTATTTAGCCTACCGCCAACTTGTTCATTTTAATTTTGTTTATGGTTATTATTTACTCTATGGGAGCCTAATCTAATTTACTACCGCTTCGCAACATGTTATGGCTTGAGGAGAAGAAGCAGCGCAAGAAACTCTTCAGCAAACATGCCTAGCTCTATTAATTTTATATAATATTAAAATGGGTGGAAGGAAAAATAAAAGTAATTATCAGTCAAATTGGTTTGTGTTCCGTTGCACGCAGAAAGAGCTCACAGTGTCTTGAGGTCTTGAAGTCTTAATAGTTTTGATGATTGGATCCCAAACCGGTGGCACTTGCCAACCACCTTCTCTATTGAAATTTGGGTGTTTTTTGATTTCAATAGGCTAAATAAAACTTTAACAATACTCGTTGACACTTGACATCTTTGCCTTCCGTGATCACGGCCACTGAAAAGTGGCCGAAACGTCGGAAAAACCAAAATCAAATAAAATTACCGCGCTTAAAACCGTTAAAACGTAATTTTATTATGTATACAAGTCGCGAAAACTTACGAAAATATTACATAATAATATGTTTTAGTCTGAGAAGTTTTCATTTTCTCCAATAAAATGTGGGCTAATAAAGCTAGAGTATTATTACAAGCAGTGTGGCCACTATTGGTCATAGAATACTAAGTTCCAGAACGTCGCTTTGGCTGGCGGGCAAAGTCATAATCGACCCTCGTTTTGGAGAACCTCAAACATCGCAACGTAACTGAAAATTTACGTTGTTAAGCTTTGTAACTTTTTTTATTGCACGAGTTCAGCAGACAGACGGTTCACCTGCTGCTACAAATGCGCTGCTGCTCTCTAGAGGGTGATTGGAACCTGGTCACTAATGCTGGAACACAACTTGTGATTGTTATGAAGTTACACTCTAAATCAGGGGTGGTAGCCATACAGCCCTAACGGGCAAATACCCTACCGCCTAGCTGTGGGTTGTTTTGTCGCTTCTTACGACAGGCCGCCTCGCCGCAGGCAATTGTAAGGGCGAGTGGTTCAGTTACTATACATTCTACCACATAGTGGTGTACAAAAGGAATTAAATATTACAATAAAATTAAGATTATAATTTACATAAATATTCTAATTTATAAAAAAAAATATGTCAATTTTTGGTAATATGTAAGCAATTAATGTCAAGTGAAAAATTAACAAATAGATCATTACGATTTTCCATATAGATAATAACGACAAGCACTTTTTTTAAGAAATTCATCTACGGTATAGAAACATTCCTTAATCAGCCACTTTTTTAAGACTACAGTGAATTTTCTTGAGGGTACATTTATAATATTAGTTGGCAAAGAGTTATAAATAAGAGGAGCCATATAAATACAGTTCCTTCTGAAGAGATCCAGAGAAGGCACAGGCATCTTTAATTTTACTTGCGTCACAAGTCTCGCGTTAACATTGTTAAATTCTTCAAACAAGGACCCATTGAATTGGATAAACTTAGCGATTTCAAGTATATAGATACTAGCCACAGTAAGGAGATTGTGAGACTTAAAAACCGGTTTGCACGATTCTGACCATTTCATTCCAAATATGGCACGAAGGCATTTCTTTTGGGCTATAAAAACCCTTGCAATATCAGGGGAATTTCCCCATATTATGATTCCGTAATGAATTAATGAGCAAACATGAGCGTGATAGACGATGATTTAATTTACTTTGTTTTGTTCTAAATTGAATAATTTTTGTTTTGGATAAATTAATAATTAGTTTATTATTATTTTAAACATTAATCTCAGTCTTATTCGACGTTAATGTCTCCGTGTTCTATCAGTAAGAGGGAGCGAGGAGGTCGGTGGTAATTCATCTGTCACTGCTGTCAACCACTATTGACAGTGACGTTTTATTATACAGATTACATATTACTCGAGCCTGTTCGTATGCTGTGTATCGAGTGGATGTTCTAGCCATTGCAGTTCATTGGCGCGGACTGAGTTCGCCACAGGGCATTGTAAAAAAGTAATTACTTACTCATTTCCCCATAATGCCCTTTGTTATTTCAATTTTAATTATTTCCATTGGCGCCGCTAGCGAACAAACATTCCTAACAATTGTTCACGTATACTTTTCAACTAATATTGATCACACGAGACGTAGTTCTTTGCCTTGTCCAATACTCAAAGAAATCGTTTCACATGACCCGTTGCATCAATAATTGCTATTTATTATTGACGGCCGGACGGTAAATGATATTATATTGTATATAGTTACATATTTATTAGATTATATTTATTAAAGTGGATGGATGCAGAAGTCGTGGAAGGCCACGACACACCTTCCATGATCAAATTGATCGTGTACTAGCAGAAGGTGATGTCAGGAGCCTTAAGAACAGACGAGCGTGCATGACATGAGTTATGAATGTCAAAGAAGCAAGTGAGGTGTGTAAGAATAAGCCTAAATGGCGCTCTGTTGTTCGTGCTTACCCCGCAATGGAACTGGCGTGAAATTATGTATGTATGTATGTATATGATTAATCTAAGATTGAGGATAAGATTTTTGGAACATTTGCTTACACACTTTTGGGGCCCCGTATCATTGATACGGCTGATACGGCGGTAGCTACGCTCCTGTCCGTGACACTCAGCTCTTGCGTGTGTCCCTCAAGTACAAGCCACGTATCACTGCCCTACAAAAGAACACGTCTATTTATGGATTTGTAGACCTGTCCTTTTAAGTTTACCGGCATTTTGGGATCAAAATTACATTCCAAATGAACGGCTGTCGCTCTTTATTTAGTATTCTTATTCCAGGCAGCTAGTAGCCTATAAAAACACGAGAATCGCAACGCCACAATAAAACTACGTTTTATATCGGTGCAAATTAAAGTTTTATAGTTCAATGATATGTATAATGTGGGTTATTACGCCTGATTTATGATCTTCGAAGAACATTATTTCTGCTAATAAGTTATTTTTTCCATTTTTATATTATCTAAAATACCTCATTAACCTTAATAATTACAATAAAAGCTGCCGAAGGTTCTGCTGGAGTAAACCCCTTATTAGTATGCTGATAATATTTTAACTATAACAATATACTTTGTTAAAACTTTTATTTTACTTTTGATATATGCACGCCTATAAAGTCAGGTATTTTTTAACAGTAATCTCGCTTGCTACAAATTGCGCAATTGGCATATTTCATTGCCCCAGGCGGTTTTATATCACGTTCTAAGAGCACCTAATCTAGAGGATATAAATTATCAGCAAGACGTGAGGCTAATCAGCTTTGTCGAGACCTTTCAAGGCGATTGGAAGAAATCTCGCGTGACCAAAGGGCTGGCCTATATTTAGGGCAACATTGCCATACAACGTGGGAATGCGGCCAGCATTTTGGGAACGCTCCCCACCGACAGCGATCTGGACTATATCTTATACTTGTAAATATGTTCATAATAGTATTTAATTTTTAAGTTTTTTTTGTTAGTATAATTTAGAATAGAATAGAATATATACATAATAAAACTACGTTTTAACGGTTTTAAGCGCGGTAATTTTATTTGATTTTGGTTTTTCCGACGTTTCGGCCACTTTTCAGTGGCCGTGATCACGGAAGACAAAGAGGTCAAGTGTCAACGAGTATTGTTAAAGTTTTATTTAGCCTACCGCCAACTTGTTAATTTTAATTTTGTTTATGGTTATTATTTACTCTATGGGAGCCTAATCTAATTTACTACCGCTTCGCAACATGTTATGGCTTGAGGAGAAGAAGCAGCGCAAGAAACTCTTCAGCAAACATGCCTAGCTCTAATAATTTTATATAATATTAAAATGGGTGGAAGGAAAAATAAAAGTAATTATCAGTCAAGTTGGTTTGTGTTCCTTTGTACGCAGAAAGAGCTCACAGTGTCTTGAGGTCTGGCAGCTGGTTTTGCTGGGTTTGGGTCTTAATAGTTTTGATGGTCGGATCCCAAACAGGTGGTACTTGCCAACCATCTTCTCTATTGAAATTTGGGTGTTTTTTGATTTCAATAGCCTCACGCATCATTCTAGGTATGAAACGATTGAAATAAAATTATCGCGCTTAAAACCGTTAAAACGTAGTTTTATTATGTATGTATACAAGTCGCGAAAACTTAAGGAAATAGTATAGAATGTACTTTATTGCATAACATTAAGATGCAATTCAAGAAGTTTAAGTACAGAAGACAATCGGCGGTCTTATCACTAAAAGCAATTTCTTCCAGACAACCTTAGGATGGATTAGAGAAAAATCGTGTAAAAAAATGTTGAAATGGCAAGTATAATAGACATATAAATAAGACAGAAATATACATATATTGATATATACATAAATAATAATCATATTAATAATATATAGAATTACGTAAATATGGGAGAGATGAAGATGTTATGATGAACTTTAGAGCCCGAGGAGTCCGTTGAACGCCTGAAGAGACTGGGCACGCCTGATTTTCACAGGTAGCGCATTCCACAGGCACACTGCATGAACTGTCAAGGATTTATTGCATAATCGCGAGTGGTTTACAGGTGTTCGTAATACCGAAGTAATAAAGAGAGTTGGTCTGAAAGAGAGTGTCGGGGTGAAGGTAAGGAAAGGAATGCGTGATGAAAGAACGACTAAACAGATATACAACGCAAAAGTGGATGGATGCAGAAGTCGTGGAAGGCCACCACAAACCGTCCATGATGAAATTGATCGTGTACTAGCAGAAGGTGATATCAGGAGCCTTAAGAACAGACGAGCGTGCATGACAAGAGCTGTGAATGGCAAAGAAGCAAGTGAGGTGTGTAAGAATAAGCCTGAATGGCGCTCTGTTGTTAGTGCCTACCCCGCAAGGGAACTGACGTGAAGTTATGTGTGTATGTATGTATAACAGGTGTTTCCTGACGTATGTTTTCCGGTGATCTGAGGTGATGAGTATGACTAAAGTGTAGATATTTAAAACGCTCCAAAATTTAGGTTATTTCTAAGTATTTAGTTTATGATGTAAATAATTTCTTGTAAAAATTTAAATGGAAATAAAACCAAAATTTAAAATACTTACAATTATCATCATCACACCCAAATTTTATCGTAATTAACAGTTTTGAAATTAAATTGTTTTGTTTGTAAGAATAATTTATTCGTGCAGGAACGGAGAAAGAATACAATTTCCTGCGTTGGGGCGGCCTGTCGTAAGAGGCGACTAAACAACCCACAGCCAGGTGGTAGGGTATTTGTCCGACTGAACTGCTACCACCTCTGATCTAGAATATACCGCCATAACAATCTTGAGTTGTGTTCCGGCATTAGTGACCAGGTTCCAGTCTCCCTTAAGAGAGCAGCAGCGCATTTGTACCACCTTTGGTGTTGCAAATGTCCATAGGCGATGGTTACTGCTTTCCATCAAGCGCAATAACAAATAATAAAAAAAAAATGTTTAAATATGAACATGTGGGTTACATGGCTTATTTGTTACGCGATACAGTATTCTCTGTGAATAATATTGTTGCACTGAATTATTTAAAATTTATACGGAGCCGGTAACTCTCTAGGGCGTTAAATACTATTTGAACAATAATCGATTTGTCAATGAAGTGAAATAAATGATCAGACAGAGTATAATATATAACCTAGTAGTCAGAAAACTTCAATGAAATTCTTGTTAAATGTAAGGAGTGAGGAGACAAGGCAGACCGTGGCAGGAATAAAACAGATTGTATTGGCAAAGGTGGTATAAATAAATATTAGAGGTTATGCAGTTACTTACATATATTTTATTTATTTATAAACATATAAGTATGTGAAATATTATATAAGTAAGAATTATACTTAATAGACACATATAAATACACCTATTGATATCACATACATACATATGTATACATATACATAAATATATATACATATACATAAATATACGTAAAAATATCAAATATCACTATGTTGTAGGTAGTGCTTTTTTGTCATGTTCTTAAATATTGTTAGTGATTTAGCTTGTCTAACAGTAACAGGTAGCTCATTCCAGAGTCGAATAGCCTGTACAGTAAAAGAATTATTGAAGAAAGATGAATGATGCTTGGGAGTATTAAGTCTAAGATTCGTAGAAGGTCGTAAATTGTGAGACGTGTTTATTGTTGAGACTGCATCTTGTAATGTCGCAACAGGTGATTGTGTATAGATTTGTAAATCGTCTGCATAGAGATGATAGGAAGAAGTAAGTTCATTGGAGATTGAATTTATAAAAATAGTGAATAGTAAGGGAGATAAAACTCCGCCCTGAGGAACGCCAGCAGAGAGATCACGCCATGACGAATAGTCATCATCGACTCGAATCCGCTGCCGGCGACCATACAGGTAACTATGAAACCAATCGATTATAATCAAATCGATATATAGCTAAGACTCAAGCTCCAGGGGTGGAAGTGATAAATGGCAGCACGTCAGAAGTAGCTTCGGTGAACCTGCAGCCCACCTCTCTACACCCCTTGTTGTCCCTGTCTTCTATGGCATCTTTTGGGACCGTCTGCCCATTTTTCCATGTTCCCTGAACATTGCGACGGGCAGACGCCATAGTCCCCATATTCCCAGACCTCTTGTACCACTAGCATTTCACCCCAATAGCCCGGTACTTTTTGTCCTCATTTCCCACGATAGTCCTACATTGGCCGGGGCTTGTCCTTGGGTGCATCAATATATGATGTAGACAGGGATAATCGCCGGTCAGTGTCACGCCACATTTACATTAAATTTCTCACGGGGCCGCTACGTGTTGGCCTTCCCATGGCCCCACGCAAGCCCTCCAAATGTCCGGGCCATTTTTATGGCCCGTGGTCTCAAAAAAAATGTATAATTAATCTAAATAATAAAATGTCTACTATTTAATTGTATTTTTGGCACATGTAGTGGATGGCTGCAGAAGTCGTGGAAGGCCACGACACACCTTCCATGATCAAATTGATCGTGTACTAGCAGAAGGTGATGTCAGGAGCCTTAAGAACAGACGAGCTTGCATGACAAGAGTTATGAATGTCAAAGAGGCAAGTGAGGTGTGTAAGAATAAGCCTAAATGGCACTCTGTTGTTCGTGCCTACCCCGCAAGGGAGCTGGCGTGAAGTTATGTATGTATGTATGTTAATTGTATTTTTCTATTGTATTAAATGTATTTATTAAAGCATGTCAAATATATTAGTGGTCAGTAGCATTTTTTTTTCTTTTAATAATATACATGGCAATAGACACTTTTGCGCAATAGACGCTTTTGAATTGTCTGTTTGTAATGTCAAAATAAACAGCTTTTTACTAAATCCATGTGAATGTATATACTGTACTTATATTAAATAATCAATTTTTCACTTTTTATCTGTCTCTCTATCTGGTTGTTAAGACTCTGAAATGGATAGACCGATTTTGATGGGACTTTCACTGGCAGATAGTTGGTGTTATACGGGGTAGCATAGGCTACTTTTTTAGGGTTGCTGCAAAAATCATTCCACGCGGACGAAGTCGCAGGCACAGCACATACACAGAGTGGAATAATTTGCCAGAGTCTGTTTTTCCTGACAAATACAATCTTGAAGTCTTCAAGTCACGAGTGATTGCTATCTTCTAGGTAAGCCTGCTCCATCCTAGACTGCGTCATCACTCAACATCAGGTGAGACAGTGGTCAAATGCAAACCTATACTTCCATAAAAAATTTGCCAGGTGGTAGGGCATTTGCCCGACTGGATGGCTACCACCCCTGCTCTAAAGTATATCGCCATAACAATTTGAGTTGTGTTCCGGCATTACAGACCAGGTTCCAGTCTCCCTTAAGAGAGCAGCAGCGCATTTGTAGCACCTTTGGTGTTGCAAATATCCATAGGCGATGGTAACCGCTTTCCATCAAGTGGGCCGTCTGCCTGTCTGCTGATCTCCTGCAATAAAAAGTTTCAATGTAAGTAAGTTATAGATAGTTACTTAAATAAGTAACAAAACCTACAGCTTACATTAAAAATAATTAGTAAGTAGAAGACACGTGTCACAATAATTATTTTGCACAATAAAACTGGCGGCAAAATATAGTAGTCATAGAACAAAATTAATTACTATTTAAACTATTAAATTATTATTGAGATGAAACTTTTATACAGACGGGGGGTCTTAGGATTTTTCTGTCACGAAAAAGCGTTACGGCCGCGTGGAGGAGCGGCATAAATTTAGAGTAGCCTATGGATGTGTTTTTTGGTTCTGGATCGAAATCAGTTTTTTTGTTTGATAAAATAAAATATGTTCAAATAAAAAATGCATTCATAAAAATGTACCTAACCTGACCAAATCATAATTTGCAGTGAACTGTGAAAAATCGAAATGTGTGCTGGGACACATGGTAGAAGTGAAGCTTCAACGGACGAGTGGCAAAACGAATCGCAACAAAGTTTTAACTTGAAGTTTTACGGGCAGGTTTTCAAATTGGACAAGTACATTAACAATCGGTCCGTAAAACTTCAAGTTGAAATTTGGTTGCGATTCGTTTTTCCACTTGTCCGTTGAAGTTTCACTTCTACTATGCGTCCCAGCACACATTTCGATTTTCATAATGCGCTACTTGACTCCTTATATATATATAGTTGTATGAAAGTATTCGCTGCTTTTCAAATTTCCGCGAGCACATATTACCTTTTCAAACTCAGTCACAGAACAGACTGTTCCACAGAAGCTTATGTTTGACAATAAAGTTTAAAATTACTTGCTGCTCTCTTAAGGGAGACTGGAACCTGGTCACTAATGCCGGAACACATCTCAATGTTGTTATGACGACATACTTTAGACCAGGGGTGGTAGCCATCTGGCTGTGGGTTGTTTTGTCGCCTCTTACGACAGGCCGTCCTAACGCAGGAAATTGTATTCTTTCTCCGTTCCTGCAGGGATAAAAAACTTAGATCAAAGTTGTTTGAATTTCTATCTCATCTAAGAAAATTGTTTAGAGATGTAAGACCTTTGTAGATGTTAATATTTTTGTTACGCGTATTTCCTCTTTGTCTCTTATTGTTAATCTCAACGTCTGTCTGTCTATGAACATTGCAATTTTCTTTTGCACGTTTCCATATTTTACAAAGGTAACATTTATTAAAATGTTGGCAGTATTGTTTCTTATACTCGTGCAAGCAAAAATCGACTCTAAGGTGACGAACGTTTCCGTTTCTCCTTCAGCGGTTGAGTTAACAAATAATAATAAAATTGATCACACTTCATATCTATGTTATAGATAGCTTCGATGATTGCAAATACTGTTGTTGGCAGTAATCCATTTTTAAGCGCTTTAAAACACAGGACGCTGCTTAAACACTATCCAGGACATCCCACGACACTACAAAAACCAGGGCATGTCCTGGGAAAACAGGGCATGTCCTGGGAAAACAGGACATGTCCTGGGAAAAGAGGACGGTTGGCAACTCTAATCTAAATAGACCATTCTAATTGCGGTTTTGATTTTTGTGATTGTTTATTATATTTATGGTAGCATGATGTATTTTTTTTAAGTTATATCTTACTGTATTAATTTAAATTCTTCAATAATACAATAATCTCTTTTAAAAGTGAATGATGAAAATAGCTGAATATACGTTGAATTCTTAAAAATTGTAGTGAACATAAAAGAGCGCAACTCGTATAATCGCACAGCCGAGGGAGGACTCCTCCGACTCCACGCGACCAAGTTTCCGCTCCGTGGATTTCAAATTCATTTCTTCTTGTTCCAAAAATGGTTAGACAAGTCGAGTAAACGGGCGGAAGTGTGTTTAATATTTTAAAAGTTGCCCCACTGACAGTATTAAGCGACGGGGCGCAAACTAAGAGGGCGCATCCGCTCCCCTCTGCGCCGCTCATGAATTATGTACACGTATCAGTCGGAATTTCATTAAGCGGAACTTAGAACAATGTCCAAATATCTCCTCAAGTTGTACGACGGAAATTAAAGACGCTTATTAATTGGGACATATTTGTAAAATTTAGAAGTTAATGCTCTTTATTAATACGCTTTTATTAGCTTCATACGTATGTTAGTAACGGAATATTTCAAGTTAAATTTGATCGACTTCCCGGTTTCCGATTGAGCTGAAATTTTGCACGTATGTGTATATCGCGTGACAATGCAATAATATGGAGCTGATATGATGATGTCGGAAGGTGGCCATAGGAACTCCTGTACTAAACAAGATAGACCCGCCGTGTTTGGGCTCGTTTTACTTGTCTTGGCTAGCACTCGGCTGCTACATGATATGCAGGATCTCAAAAGCTTGTATTTAAAAACCTTTTTAAAAAAACTTATTTTTTATATCGTTCCATTTTATCATAAGAGTGTATTTAATTCTTTTTTCATGCTCATTGTCTTCCTAGCATTTTCATATAAGCCAAAAGCTATAATTTCAATAATACGTCACTTAGTTACTTCCTGGTACTTGTTACATTTACTGTAGTGATGGGTCTAATATTAATCGATAAGGCGGGGTTGGCACTGAACATCAGCGCTGTGCTGGAGCAAACTCCAACACAGCTTTATGCTGAGTTGCTGACCTCATTTGTAGGAAATGCGGTGTACAACATATCGAATTTAATCATAAAAATGTATGTATAAATTATTTCTACATCCTTGTATCGCTCGTATGTCGCTTTCCTAGCAAATAAATTCTTTCTTTCTTTCTTACATAAATATGACATACATACTTATTTAGTGATATTCACATATATGTATTTTTTTTTATTGCAGAAGATCAGCAGACAGGCAGACGGCCCACTTGGTGGAAAGCGGTTACCATCGCCTATGGACATTTGCAACACCAAACGCGCTACAAATGCGCTGCTGCTCTCTTAAAGGAGACTGGAACCTGGTCACTAATGCCGGAACACAACACAAGGTTGTTATGGCGACATACTTTAGACCAGGGCTGGTAGCCATCCAGTCGGGCAAATGCCCTACCACCTGGCTGTGGGTTGTTACGTCGCCTCTTACGACAGGCCGCCCCAACGCAGGAAATTGTATTCTTTCTCCGTTCCTGCACGGATAGATGTATTAAGATTTGTTGTTCTCTAAAATACAAAACATTCTTTCACCTTCTCCAATGATTTGGGGCCGGCACAATATGTGGATTCCTTTCATACTTTGCCGTACGACCTCTGTTACAGCACAAATCATCATGTCATTCTTCACACAATATTTCCATATTGTTTTTGATCTACAAATGGTTAAACGTTCACTAAAATATAAATTTCCCCCAGGGGGAGCCTCCTGCTGGACAGTTGTCCGTCTAGCAGTGCACCCGGGGCCCCAGCCTCACTGTCATACTACCTTTGTTCCGTGGCAGTGGTGTCCCATCTCTCCTTGTTTCTAGTTTCCTTTCCTCTTTATTCCCTTCCTTCCCATTCTGCTTATCGCATCCCCTTCACTTCGTTTCCCATCCAAGCCCTCCTCCAGTCGTAGCTGTTGCCACTCCATTAGACCCACGAGGGTGTGAGGACGAGTGTGCACCTGTGTTCGCGCAAATACTTGTGCACCTAAATATATCCTGCGCTCTTGACCGCTTCCGTAACCGAAATCGGTTAGGAAGACATAATCATCATCCAAATATAAATATTTAAAACTAATCTTGGAAACTATTCACCTATAGCTAGAATATCACGTCTGTACAATTCATATGTTGAAAAATCTAAAAACATCGATATATTTAATGACAGTCCTCATACATTCTTCAAAATAATATCCCAGACAGATTAAGCATGTTTAATTATTGCTATATTTTCCTTATATTTTCTTATTTTTATGTTTTAATTAATATTGTTACGAGCTACAGGACTCGAATTAAAATAAATGCCGTTGGCATTACTATAGAGTTTATTAGAACTGTACAAACACGTATAAAACTGGTACAAAATAAAACTGGATGCAACCAGTTCACACTGCACGATTCGATGCAATTCAACACTCGCAAAGTCCGTCACTATGTCGCTAATCGAAAGGACTACACACGTCTTAATCGTATCGTAGTCGTCGCTTAACTGTCCCACCCCTCCGTTCGGACATTGTTTTATAGTAAACTGTACAATACCGACAAAGGGGCCGCGTTAACCCGCACATCTGGCAAGCTTCGACGCAATGCAACAAAAACAAGGATTATCCGACACTAATGGCGGCCATAAAATAAGTACGATAACGATAGATGTTGTGAGCGATGAAATTATATATTTTATTGTTTAAGGATTTAGCTTTAAAAGTATATAATTGTATTAATGGCTTTGTGGTAAAATAGGGATGCGTGCGAAGGCATGCGTTTATAGAGCGCGGTGTGAAGCTTGCTGCGCGCGAGATGGTCTGCCGCCATGTTTGTTTCGCTTCTTGTAATTCATTGCGCACGCTATCATCCATTGTAATATTTTAAATAGAAAGAAAGAAAGAAAAAGATTTATTTAGAACTACAATAAAACTGACTTGAACTATTAAAAATAAAAAACAATAAATAAATGTAGTCCTAAATTGGCCTTCGCTCAGCAAAACTGCCGGTTAATATAACACAGGCATACAAGATAAACATGTGAAGTGAACCAAAAAATAATAATACTTATTACATACATACATACATACATAACTTCACGCCAGTTCCCTTGCGGGGTAGGCACGAACAACAGAGCGCCATTCAGGCTTATTCTTACACACCTCACTTGCCTCTTTGACATTCATAACTCTTGTCATGCAAGCTCGTCTGTTCTTAAGGCTCAATCAATTTGATCATGGAAGGTGTGTCGTGGCCTTCCACTTACTTATTACTTACATAAATTATTAAAAATCACGAATCAGCACAAACTGACAACTACAGATGTTTTGAAAGTTTAAACACGAAGTAAATAAAAGAATTAGTTTTTACAACATGCAGGTGTGCTGTCTTTGTCGGTATGTAACAATATTTTATAATCATCCAAATTTAACTGTTCAATTGACAGCATGAGCATTGTTTAGATTGAAGACGGATATATATGATGTAGGTATCTCCTGTTGATGGTTCGTAATAAATAAATAAAACAATATGAAGATAATAAATTCAGATATAGTCCACATTTTGCGGGGAGAATTATTTTGTTACGCGAATCTTAAAAATAAACTGGCTCTCCATTTTGTGGTGTCTATAAACCGCGTCGGGGACGAGGGTACGAGCCCCCGGGCCCCGCCGGGACTCCGGGGTTTACGGCAAAAATGTGGCGCACTTTAATTACGATATTACCTCGTAAAACAACGTGTTCGGCCGCTTGACGGCGAGCGCTTTTAATGTGAAATACCTACTTTATTTTCCATCCATGAATCATGAGCCGAGCCCACGTCATTTGTTATGACGCCTAAAGAGAGTAATATCAGTCTTAGCGAATATTATCTTCCCAATTCCTATACTTCTAATCGAAGAAGTATTTTGTTCACAAGTCTTCGGGGTCCAAATACACATTTCAGAGTCAGAATTTCATTTGTACGAAACATTGAACCGAGTCTTTATACAGTTGTTCTATAACTATTGACGGCCTCTGTTGTTGAGCGGGCTAAGCCTTTGCCGGCGTATCCACTGCAACCCAGAAGCTCCGGGTTCGATTCCTGGCATAGTAAATATCGGAAACGTATTTTCTCCGTTATTTACTATGGTCTGGGTGTCTGGGATCAGCCCCAGAGTAGTCCGTTGTATTTTACCCATAACACAAGCGTAACTTGCTTAATTTGGGGATACACAATATGTGTGTTTGTCTGCCGATAACAACACTGGACGATCAAATAAATATGCCTAATAGCAACATATATTAATCTTATAATGCCAGGTGGTAGGGTATTTGCCCGATTGGATGGCTACCACCCCTGGTCTAGAGTATGCCGCTATAACAACCTTGAGTTGTGTTCCGGCATTAGTGACCAGGTTCCAGTTTCCTTTAAGAGAGCAGCAGCGCATTTGTAGCACCTTAGCTGTTGCAAATGTCCATAGGCGATGGTAACCGCTTTCCATCAAGTGGGCCGTCTGCTTGTCTGCTGAACTCCTGCAATAAATAAATAAAAATATTATATGTATATTATAAAATTCTAAACATGCCGTGTCTATATATTGAAGGTATTAAAAAAAACTAGGATACACTATCTTTTAGATTTCTTGCCTGTTTGTTCAGGATTCACGTAAAAACTAGTGGGCCAATTTCGATGCGGTTTTCGCTGATCGACAGCAAATTCTTAGACTTAAAATCAGCGCTACTGTTTATCCTGGGAGTCCCGCGGGAATTTTCCCGGCAGCGGTTTGTAGCGGTGCATAAAAGTTAGCGTATTCCGACACAGTTTTCACTAAAAGTGTAGCTGTGGTACCTTGAGTGCCGGTAATCCCGTCGGAGTTTCAAGTCAAAAGTGGACGAAGTCGCGGGCATATCATAGTTGTAAAATAAAACTATTTAAGCATTACATTAAAACAATTTGTAACGACACAGTTTATCTTATATCATTATACTTAATATATAAAGCTGAACAGTTTGTTTGTTTGTTTGTTTATACGCGCTAATCTCAGGAACTACTGGTCTGATTTGAAAAATTCTTTCAGTGTTAGATAGCCCATTTATTAAGGAAGGCTATAGGCTATATATCATCACGCTAAGACTAATAGGAGCGGAGCAGCAATGGAGTTTCAAAATCGGGATGGGAGGGCTTTGAAAACAAATTCAACACAGCTAGTATTATATACATAACAAACGTGTTTTGGACAATTAACGAGTCTAATAAATATTTGAACATTACCTCTTGCAGGCCCTTTCTTACAGCCATCAATATCCAGTGGTAGCGATGGCAGACCTGTAAGTGAGATCTGATCATTTCTTGCAGTTATTCCGGTAGGGGGCGCACGAGGCCGACGGGTGCGCCCCTAAATTGAAAGAAAGAAAGAAAGAAAATAATGTTTATTTAGAGTTATTTAAAATTATTAATGTATACATAAGCAGTTTAATAAAAGCCAAAAGTTAAGTAACTCTAAACAGGCCGTAACTCAGCAAATGCTGGTTGATCACAACCAACGCTGGTCTTCCGTTAGTACCAGGCAGTGACGTCACCTTCACAGAAGAAAAAATAACTAATTAACATTTAATATTAGTTATAATTAGAACACCATGAAACAAAGAATAGACATATTTTGAATAATTTAATATAAGTGCATAATATGCTATGTAATAATTATTGAAATTTGAAAAATAATAATAGGTATTACGAACAAAAAGAAATTAAATTAAATAGAACTCGAACTATAAAAAAGACTCAACTAGGCTTACTAAAAGGCGCTTGTGTCAAGTGCGAGATCTGCTGGCTGGCTCTGGTGTTCGTACAGGGACGCTTTCAGTTTGCTTTTAAAAAATTGGGGCAGGTGGGGCACAAACCAGGCCAATCCCGGCGCAGTCTCGCCAGATATAGGTGTCCTTCGGGCGAATACAGGACTCAACAGACAAGTCACTATTTCAATTCAATACGAATTAGACTTTGAAAGCATTTTATGCAAATTATATTTTATTTTTATTGGGTAAGCTGAATTGAATAGGTCTCCAAGTGGAACAAGGGCTACAAAATAACCCAAGAACATAACAAGTTTTCTCTCATGTTTATATTGAAAAGCATGTGTAGAGAGTAGAATGTCCGCTACCTTATTGCTAAATAGAGGAGCGGACATTCTACTTAAAATTGAGCTATTTATTATCATCTTTTAGTCCTACAGACTTTGTACAAACGTAACAACTTATTACATTATAAATGAGTACAAGTCAAATTAATCAAGTAGCTTATTCGTTATAATTAGTGGTCGCCCGTGGTCGAAATTCGACCACAATAACCTGTTGTCAAAAACTATACTTCTAATCACAGATTTCGCCAAGACTACTGTTACGGTTATTTAGTAGCATAGTTGTTCTTGTCATGTTTCAGTTTAAAGTGAATAGTTAATTTTGTTATGTACCCTCTTATTTCTAAACGATACAATCGGCCATTTCCTTAATTGAATAGTACATACATATATACATACATAACTTCACGCCAGTTCCCTTGCGGGGTAGGCACGAACAACAGAGCGCCATTTAGGCCCATTCTTACACACCTCACTTGCTTCTATGACATTCACAACTCTTGTCATGCACGCTCGTCTGTTCTTAAGGCTCCTGACATCACCCTCCGCTAGTACACGATCAATTTGATGATGGAAGGTGTGTCGTGGCCTTCCACGACTTCTGCATCCATCCACTTTTGCATTGTATATCTGTTTAGTCATTCTTTCCACATGCCCGAACCACCGGAGCATTCCTTTCCTTACCTTCACCCCGACACAATATTTAGATTATAATTCAAAATGTCTCAATTGTATATAGACGGTATTCACTACATTTTGTTTCCATGTTGGCAGACGCGATAGATTCATACTGCGTTCGGCTTATTTTATTGCATATAAAACTTTAAGTATTATATTTTATACAATATCTTATATGAAATATTATCTGAAATGTCCAAACAATAATGTATTAAATTCTTGTCATGCAATAGTTTATCAATGACTTCAATCCGCTATCGGTTGTCCCAATTTGCTAAGTTTCTTATACTGTAAAATTGTTGGAGGGATGGCGAGCTGTTCTAAAAGTGCTCGACGACTGTTAAGATTAGTGTCTGTAATGTGTTAAAACCGTAAGGTTCTGTGATTATAAATTCGTGACCAGTTGCTGTTCTTTTACTACCATAAACCCTTCTGAGTTGTTGCATGTATTACACTACACTCTTAATTTGTTTTTAACAATAAACAAAAGAGTGTATATGCGTGTGTGTGTCAAATACATTGTAGTGTGTGTAATGATATTGTTACAATTTGGGCCACCTGCATACCTGTAGACAAAGCACATTTATTACCTGCCGGCGTTTGAGGTAATAACATTAAAACTATTTATGACTGCCTTATTTTGTTTACTTTGTGTTTAAAACTTGTAATTAGAAAAACAGTCCATTGTGTATTGTAATCTTTTATGGCAGTCATTGGACATGTGTGTCGAACTGATTCTAAGAAATTCGATCTACGCGGGCGGGCAGCCATATTGTATCTGTGCAGTATAAAGCAATGGCGATAACCACTAGCGAGACGAGACGTGTATACATACGGTGATATATATAGTGACGGACTTTGCGCGTGTTATTGAATCGCGCATTACGTTTGAACTGACTGTGTTCAGTTACATTTGTACCTGTGTTATACGTGTTTGTATAGTTCTAATAAATTCTATAGTAATTCCAACGGCATTTTTAATTCGAGTCCTGTAACTCATAACAATATTTTTATTAATTTAATTTATTTTTTATGCATAATTAAAAAAAAAACTATTAGCTTTCTGCACTCCTCTATATAAACTATAAGTGCGCGAAATTTCATACACCTCCGTCCGCGCAATTTTCGTAAAAAAGGGGTACAAAGTTTTTGCTTCACGTATTAATATATAGATTATTGTCTGACCATTAAAAAAAATTACTTTTTCCTGATTTTTTCAAAGTAAGATTAAAAGATGTTATTTTAATGCGTTACATATAATGGTGTCGGGGTGAAGGTAAGGAAAGGAATGCTCCGGTGGTTCAAGCATGTGGAAAGAATGACTAAACAGATATACAATGCAAAAGTGGATGGATGCAGAAGTCGTGGAACGCCACGACACGCCTTCCATGTACAAATTGATCGTTTACTAGCAGAAGGTGATGTCAGGAGCCTTAAGAACAGACGAGCGTGCATGGCAAGAGTTATGAATGTCAAAGAAGCAAGTGAGGTGTGTAAGAATGGGCCTAAATGGCGCTCTGTTGTACGTGCCTACCCCGCAAGGGAACTGGAGTGAAGTTATGTATGTATGTACATAAAATGGTAGAATTCATTGTAAATGTATCTCACCTGGGATAACGTCATAGTTTTACGCCATTTCACGCACATGTGGCGATGGGTGTAGTGCGATATTGTTTTCAATTGTTAATGACGTTACATATTGACGGATAAGGTATGTATAAACACTGATGTAGCCATTCGTTAACGGCGTTATTTTTAACTCGATTTGGCCACGGTCAATAATTTTAACATTGTCGTAGGTGCGGCCCCAGCATAACATGTATCCGGCTCCCTATTGATTCCGTAAAATGTTCCACCCTTTTTTTTTTTTTTTTTTGAGTAGAGGGAAAATGCTTAACCGATTTACGCACAAACTGGGTCGTTGCTAGGGGAACGACACGCGTCGGTCGGGGGCGATAACACTGCAGCAATAGTATGCTCTTGGCAGCGCTCCGTCCGCGATCGACGTCACAGAATAGTGTGGAAGACTCCGAGCGTTGCTGCACGAGCGAGCAACCCCAATACCCACTAAGAACCCCCTCCTCCCTGTCGACCCTGCACTAACGTATACTGCGGCTGAGGAATTAAAAATAATTTGACGCGTGCATATTCATGGCCGCAAATAGCCAAAGGCTACCTGTTGAAACGTGAGTCCCCGCGGTGAGTAATGGCCGCCAGTAATTAAATCAGGAGGTTGCCGCTGCCCACTGCCCCTGATCCCCGCTTCGTGTAATCTATAAATTGGAGCGCTATCTGTCTGTATTGATACACGCTCCCAAATAATTCGTAGTTTCGAATCTATTTTTAACCGACTTCAAAAACAGGAGGAGGTTCTCAATCCGTCGAGATCTTTTTTTTTATGTATGTTCACCGATTACTCCGAGATTTATGATCCGATTTACGTGATTCTTGTTTAGTTTGATGCGGAATAGTTGCCATTTGGTCCCCTAAAAATTTAACATAGTTTGGCCCAGTAGTTTTCATTTTAAGAACATTTTTTTGTTCCCGTTTCTTGGGAGCTTAATTTTTTAAGGAGCGCGGCACCTTTCGTAGATCTACCCATACATAGCTAGAACTAAAAAGTAACAAATAAAATGAAAAAAACTTCGTTTAAAAAAACCGACTTCAAAAACTAAAAAGTATAAAATAACTTATTTCTAAAGCTATTATTATTAATATATATTATCTGAAACATCTTGAAGTTGAAGTATTTTATACTGTTTAGTTTTTTAGTTTTTGAAAACCGTTTTTTTAAACGAAGTTTTTTTATTTTCCAAAGTTGCAAAAGGCATAATCAATACCACATAGAACCTCGATGTTCTAATCTAATCTAATGAAGACACGTTTTGTTATTTTTTGGCAGACAAACACACATATTGTATATTAGTAATATACAACGGACTACTCTGGAGCCGATCGCAGACACCCAGACCATAGTAAATAACAAAAAAGGTAATTTACGAAATGTAGATAGATAGATAACACTTTATTGTACACCATTACAGAAAACTTACGAACTAGTATTATTCTAATTGTGTACAAAGGGCGGTCTTGTCGCTAAAAAGCGATCTCTTCCAGACAACCCGTGGCAAGAATATTGCTGATTAGGAGTGGCGATGGTGGTACATACATACATACATACATACATAACTTCACGTCAGTTCCCTTGAGGGGTAGGCACGAACAACAGAGCGCCATTTAGGCTTATTCTTACACACCTCACTTGCTTCTTTGACATTCATAACTCTTGTCACGCACGCTCGTCTGTTCTTAAGGCTCCTAACATCACCTTCTGCTAGTACACGATCAATTTGATCATGGAAAGTGTGTCGTGGCCTTCCACGACTTCTGCATCCATCCACTTTTGCATTGTATATCTGTTCAGTCATTCTTTCATCATGCATTCTTTCCACATGCCCGAACTACTGGAGCATTCCTTTCCTTATCTTCACCCCGACACTCTCTTTCTTACTTCGGTATTAGGAACGCGGTCCGCGAGCGTCACTTCGCAGATGTTGCGCAGTGCTCGCATCTCGACCGCGTTTACTCTACTTTCATGCTCTCTCTTCCATACCCAACTCTCGCTTCCATACGTGAGCGTAGGTACCAGCATCGCGTTGAGTATAGCAAGCTGGGCCTTCTGGCTGAGGTTCTTAGCGCCTAGAAGTTTACCTAACGCTCCATTCACACTATTCCCCAAATTCACTCTTCTTTCTATATCAGCGGTGTACCTTCCATCCCTGCTAAAAGCACATCCAAGATATACAAACTCATTCACTTGCTCTAGCATAACATCATCGACCATTATCCTTGCAGCTCCATGTATTCGGTCTTTTTCACATTATATACCAAACCGTGAGATAAGGCATTGTCTTCTTCTTCTCTTATAAAATTAACTAACGGGTAGAAAAAGGTAATTTAATTATAAATCGACTACAAATGTTATCTGTAATGAAGGTCTATGTGATATTAATATACACATGACTACTGTGGTAGACACCTTGTAACAACAGTTTGATATTCTTTTAATCACGTTCATCTTCTCTTCTTCCTCTGAATTTTTCAGTCACAGGTACAACTTTTAAAGATCCCTGGAGCTGGTCGCTTCTATGTTGTCTCTACTGAAACAATCTAATGTATGTGTGAGTATTAGACCAATGCTTGTTTTCAAAGTCACGTCGCCCTGAGTAATCTTATTTGAATAATTGAAGCTCGGTGCTAACTTTTAATACCCATTATATTAATTTAATAAATTAATCATTAGGTATTGTTTTCGGCATTTTCGCTAATAGACGCCCTAACTTTTCGCGTTTCATCGTTTATTAATCTTCAGAGATCTTAAATTACTCCAACTTATTAATAGTTACTTTTAAATTTCACCTTCATAATGGTTTTACGGCCGACACCTAAAGGGGGTATCATAAATTAGACCGCCTTTGACTACCCATACGATGTACGCAACCAAATGTATAAAGGACTGGGCTATTTAGATGTTATAACTAATTTAATTAATTTACAGAATAGGGTAGTTTATGATCAAATCAACTAAGATATTTTTATAGTTTAAAAGTAAAATAATATACTCGTCGGAGATAGCGCCATACGAAGTTCAATAGTTTTATCAGTGCAAAACTAGATGGCGCTGTCTACTAATTAAGCGCAATATTGTTTGCGATACTTTTTATATTAAGCTTTTTTTGTACGTATTCGACGTTCAGCCCAATCACGACCCCACTACGTTCCCGCGAGGGACGCCACGAGACATACACCCCCCCCCCCATAGGATAGTTTAGGCGTGTTGCTAGGAAGATTCTTTCGCCGTTTCTAGTGTAGGCCACCTCGAATCGCCGATCCCGGTCCGCCGGGACCCTTCCCCTCGACCTTTGTATTATTCGGTTCTCAATTAGTACATTATGTCATCCTCTAGTCTATCCTTAGATTCATTCCCCTTTCATAGCAACAGTCCAGCCGAGGTAAAGCCCCCTAGGGAGCTGTCTCAAGCAAGTTGCCCCCCGGACTTGAGCGCCTACGCCTGGCGAAGGCGCTCGCCCCGACAACGCCGGTAAAGTTGTGAAGACTTCGGACCAACAACATAAAGTCAAATCTAATAAAAAAAAAGACATTCAACTCAGTTCACTAAAGCAGTGCAACGAGTGAGAAGTGCAACTTAGGTGATCTAGGACAACAGTAAACTAACAGTTGCCGGTGACTTCGTACTCGCAAGGTAACGTAGATTACAGTTCTTTTGCCAGTATTTAAATTGGAAGAGATTCTCAGGAGGGCAACAGATTTTTAATATAAAAATACCACCGCATTGCATTACACGCACACTTCAGAAATAAACCAAGACACACAAAGAGCCTAAAAATTAATAACCCAGACACAGAAAAGAAAAAAACAACACACATGGCACTAGATAGGACTATATATAAGTATAGATATAAGGCCCACACTGCACATGCACTTCCTCACAACACCAGCATGTAACAGATACACTCTACATTAGTATAAGTTTAGTATTAAAACTAGAATAAATTAATATAATAAGTTATTCGTAAGATACATACACCTCAACACAAAAATCAATAAATTAATGTCACACACAAGAACCAAAATAACTAATAAGCGTGTTAAATTCAAAAAATTAAGTTGTAAAAAAGGGTACGGAACTCGAGTCCGTAGAGTTGTTCATAATATAATAAAATAAAATGAAAATACTGAATGAATAATGAATTCCGATGGTTGCCGTAAAAAAACCCAGGATAAGTAATGTTACTAAAGGCATATATAACTACATCTGATCTACTGGTTTCACAGTTAGGAAGTCCCGAGAAATATAAAAAGACCCAGATTGTATTGATTTAGTATCAATTGGATTCGAATCAGCTGACTTTTATGTACACTACCCGCTTTAAAACAGTCCCGGGAAAATATTCACGAAACTCCCGGGATATAAAGTATCGTATCACTTGGAAAAGGACGCAATCATACATACATACATAACTTCACGCCAGTTCCCTTGCGGGGTAGGCACGGACAACAGAGCGCCATTTAGGCCCATTCTTACACACCTCACTCGCTTCTTTGACATTCATAGCTGTTGTCATGCACGCTCGTCTGTTCTTAAGGCTCCTGACATCACCTTCTGCTAGTACACGATCAATTTGATCATGGAAGGTGTGGTATGGTATTCCATTCTATGTCATTATTATAACTATAATATTATTTTTCTTTCCTTTTATTGTCTTGGTCTTATTGAGTATGCATTGTTTGCTACAACTCCATTAATTCTTCAAAAAGTGATTCTGTAACATACTTCTGTACAATACTTATTAAAAAAAAGAATTTGATATATAAATAGAATATGAAATATAAAGAAAGACAATATTTAGCTAGACGTGTTGCTGGGGAGTTTCTTGCCGCTTCTTCTCCTCTACAGCATCAACACGTTGCGAAGCGGTGTACATAGAATAGGAAGTAAGTAAACTTACATATACGACCTTCAAAAAGTGTTCTCCAGTGGAACTTATTTTGAATAAAAACTTTTGAATTTGAATTTGAATATCCTATATAATACAGTTCAAAATCAAACACCCATATGTCGTCGAAGGCGACTGGTTAAATGATACGGCGACCATAACACTGTACAAAATCTACATCCCACTACTGTTAGAAAATTGACATTACTTTATTAAGGTAAAGCAATTCGTCATAAATAACTGATAGCCTATTGGAAAACATTTTTCATCAAACAAAAAGAAAATACCTTATCTTCCCGGAATCCGGTACTCATAAAATATATTTGTTGTTATTAAATAACTCTGAGTTAGCTGAATTACACTGTTAGGTTTTCACGCCTATTTAGAAGATAAAAATATAGGAATTTATTTACAAAACACATTTTCCTGTTAACGTGAAAGGGCGAAACAAAATATGATTGGTCCCGAGGCGACACTCAATACGACATCAATGCTGCCTTGACCATCACCACCTTGGAAACCATCACAGAACAATCATCACCAGAAGGCTAAGGGCCGCTCGCATAAGGTTGCTTAAATTTATTTAAGAAACACAAAACGTATTTAACACCTTTAAATACAATTAGCGTCTTGCACAACGCAAAATTTGCCGCTAAACATATTTAAAGAACTGCCAATACGTTTTGTGTAAAACGTATTTAGGCAGTTTAATATGATTCACTAATTTTATTTAAAGGCGATCGTTATGCAAGCGGCCCTTAATCTCACTATACTTAATTGCAAAATAAACTGAATGTAGAAGCTTCAATTAATAAACACGACATTTTAAAATTTTATAATACTACTAGCGGCCCCGGCAGACGTTGTCCTGCCTTTAAAAAATAAAATTCTAGAACCCGATCCCAGAGCCACCTAGCGGTTCTAATTGCGAATCTAAACCATCCGGGAACCCACTCAAACACACAAAAACAAAATCACCAAAATCGCTCCCGGTGATTAGGAGGATTCTAGAACCCGATCTCAGCGCCACCTACCGGTTCTAATTGTGAATCTAAAAGGGTAATATAATTTTTTTTATTCTAAATCATGACAAAATAAGATTAAAAATCTTGGCAAAAAATTAAAGTTTATAATTAACAAATAACAAATAGGGGTTGATCGTAGAGGAGTGAAAATTTAGGGTTGTATGTATTTTTTAATGCTGTAGTATGGGAACGAACATTGTGACACGAGAATTTTATATATAAGATGGATGCATAATAGTATGAATGAATATTTGTTACTCTTTCACGCAAAAACTACTGAATGGATTTTGATGAAACTTTACAATAATATAGCTTACACATCAGAATAAGACATAGGCTATAATTTATAAAGATATAGTGTGAATTATCCAAAATATATCGATTTTCCATTGGGGTGCAGCTAGTAATACTATAAATAATAAATGGCCAGACAGACACACGTATTTTATATCCCGGAGCTAGGCAAGTTACGCTTGTATTATAGGTAATATACAATGGGCTGCATTGAGGCCGATCCCAGACACCCAGACCATAGTAACCAACGAAAAGTTCATTTTTACGAATGCCAGGAATCAAATCCGGAGCCTCGTCGTTCTAGCGACTTCGGCCGGTTAACACTTGCCCCCACAAGTGCCGCAGCCTCCTCAATTTTGTACAATTATAGCAATTTATCCCGATGTTTGTATAAATGATAGTGCAGCTGTAACGTGGCGAAAGAGTTTTTTTTTTTTTTTATATCTCCTCTCTCCGAGCGAACGAGATTGCTCGGGCTTAAAACTTTTTTGGGGGGTTTTTATATGATTGTATTTTTATTTTATTCTAATTTCCCTTTTTCTTTATATTCAAATTCGTGATCTTTTGATCTCTGTTCTTTTATAGGTTGTATCTTTTTTATTGTCTCTTTATTTCCTAATTTCTTCCAAAAATATTTTTACAAAATTTATTCTATTGCTTTTGACAAGATTTTAAAAATTTTACATTACTGTTTCTAAGCTTTACTTTTTATACAGGTTTCTTATCTCTACGTTATATATTCTATTTAGGCACTACTGGCGAAAGAGTTAGTCGAGAACAGCCTCCGGGAGATATTTCGTAGTGAGAAAGTTTGTTTCATGGATATAAAATTATCTGTTGTTAAATTTTTGAAAATATTGTGTTATTTTGAAGACATGAAGAAAGAGGAGTTGAGCTGTAGCTCGGTCATATTTACGAGTACGTCGAAGTGGACTTTCCTCGTGGCTTCGCTCTTTCAAATATCACTTCAGAGTCCACGAAGAGTTTGTTCGGGTTGAATACAAAACGTACAAAAGCCTTTATTTGAATAATCAATGAGTCAAATCAAATATATCCTTCGAGTTCATCTATGACAGTTTGATGGAAAGCGGTTACCATCGCCTATGGACATTTGCAACACTAAAGGGGCTACAAATGCGCTGCTGCTCTCTTAAGGGAGACTGGAACCTGGTCACTAATGCCGGAACACAACTCAAGGTTGTTATGGCGACATACTTTAGACCAGGGGTGGTAGCCATCCAGTCGGGCAAATACCCTACCACCTGGCTGTGGGTTGTTAAGTCGCCTCTTACGACAGGCCGCCCGGCCGCAGGAAATTGTATTCTTTCTCCGTTCCTGCACGGATAGACAATAATAAAAATTATAATTTTTGGTTATTTTCGTACCAAATAATTACGAATTATTAATCCTGTATTATTTGGTGAAAGGATGACTAAACAGATATACAATGCAAAAGTGGATGGATGCAGAAGTCGTGGAAGGCCACGATACACCTTCCATGATCAAATTGATCGTGTACTAGCAGAAGGTGATGTCAGGAGCCTTAAGAACAGACGAACGTGCATGACAAAAGTTATGAATGTCAAAGAAGCAAGTGAGGTGTGTAAAATTAAGCCTAAATGGCGCTCTGTTGCTCGTGCCTACCCCGCAAGGGAACTGGCGTGAAGCTATATATGTATGTATGTATGTAAATATTATTTTCTTAACTTTTTTGAATACATCGTATGCATAATTAAAAATACGTTTCAACGATTTTAGGCGCGGCATTTTTAGTTTTTTCATTTAATACACGTTACTTACTTACTTAATATAATGTTTACAATTGGTTAAAGTAATAATAAACTTACATACTTACAGCCGTTTGAAGTAGACTCGGTGAACCTGCAGCTCACCTCTCCACACTCCTGAGCCATTCACACCCATGTTGGCTTGTGTGGGTCCATGCAGTGAGTGGCGAGTCATCGTATACCCATTTTATCATCAACATTGCGATGGGTAGATGCCATAGTTCCACTAGCAGTTCATCCCAATAGCCCGGTACCTATTGTTCACATTTCTTACAATAGTCCTACACTAACCGAGGCTTGCTTTTGTGTGGTGTAAATAGGGATAATCGTCAGTCAGCGTCCATTACATTAAAACTGTCGAAGGGCCTTCCAAAAGTCCGGAACATTTTTATGACGGTTTTGAGAGATAAACAAGTATAATAAAATTTACATAGTATGTGTTTTTATCTTTAAAGAACCCATTATAATATCAGCCCGTAAATGTCCCACTGCTGGGCACGAGCCTCCTATTATAGGGGGAACGGACAGTATACCCGCCACGCTTGTCCAAGGCGGCTTGACAGGTTTGACATCACTTATTATCGGATGTTTTCCTTCGCCATTGTTAGCACGCGGTAATTGTAACAATATGCACATTAGGTCAGAAATCTGACTAAGTGATCGAACCCACGCCCTTAGGTATGGGACGCGTGCGCTAGCCATTACGCTACCACGACTTGAAAGAACCCATTATATAATCAATAAATCATATTGAGTATATAATATAGGTATGATGATGTCAGGAGCCTTAAGAACAGACAAGCGTGCATGACGAGAGCTATGAATGTCAAAGAAGCAAGTGAGGTGTGTAAGAATAAGCCTGAATGGCGCTCTGTTGTTCGTGCCTACCCCGCAAGGGAACTCGCATGAAGTTATGTTTGTATGTATGTAATATAGGTATAGAGTGAATTTGGGGAATAGTGTGAATGGAGCGTTAGGTAAACTTCTAGGCGCTAAGAACCTCAGCCAGAAGGCCCAGCTCGCTGGTACCTACGGTCACGTATGGAAGCGAGAGTTGGGTATGGAAGAGAGAGCATGAAAGTAGAGTAAACGCGGTCGAGATGCGAGCACTGCGCAAAATCTGCGGAGTGGCGCTCGCGGACCGCGTTCGTAATACCGAAGTAAGAAAGAGAGTTGGTCTGAAAGAGAGTGTCGGGGTGAAGGTAAGGAAAGGAATGCTCCGGTGGTTCGGGCATGTGGAAAGAATGCATGATGAAAGAATGACTAAACAGATATACAATGCAAAAGTGGATGGATGCTGAAGTCGTGGAAGGCCACGACACACCTTCCATGATCAAATTGATCGTGTACTAGCAGAAGGTGATGTCAGGAGCCTTAAGAACAGACGAGCTTGATGACAAGAGTTATGAATGTCAAAGAGGCAAGTGAGGTGTGTAAGAATAAGCCTGAATGGCGCTCTGTTGTTCGTGCCTACCCCGCAAGGGAACTGGCGTGAAGTTATGTATGTATGTATGTAGCTATAACAATCCATAGTATATTATATATTATATCAAAGTAATCCATTAATAAATTTATATCCGAGTTGGTGAAAAAGTAGTAAACAAAAGTATCAGAACAATGTCTTCACATTTATTATTAGTATGGGATATGGATGGCTGGGACGACATCCAATTTTACATAACTTCACGCCAGTTCCCTTGCGAGGTAGGCAGGGACAACAGAGCGCCATTCAGGCTTATTCTTACACGCACGTCATGCACGCTCGTCTGTTCTTAAGGCTCCTGACATCACCTGCTAGTACACGATCGATTTGATCATGGAAGGTGTGTCGTGGCCTTCCACGACTTTTGCATTGTATATCTGTTTAGTCATTCTTTCATGTCTTCAATTTTGTACATTAATGTTACACGGTTATTTGTCACTCTCGCGGCACCAAGCTTGCTGTCGAATAGTCGCTTTTGTGTACAAAAACAGCAGTAATCTTACTAATATTAATTTAACTAATTATTTCTAAATTTAATTCCAAAAGTTTATTGCAAAGAGGGCGAAGAATGAAACTGGCATCAATCAATTTAAAATACAATTTGTCGGGAGGTTGTAACTTTTATAAAATTGTTGCGCCGCCTGAGGCGGGGGGAGGGGCGGCCACCTCTGTACATCCATATTTCTCGAAATCTGTTTGTCTTTCGCCTAATTTGCATTTATATTGAATCGAATTGAGCTTTCGCCTTTTTGGGCCGCGGCCGATGGCGCTAGCCCGCGGCAAGTTTCTGCAACTCCATTTTGCTCCACGTGATTCGGGCGAGGCACACTTTTGCTAGGTGGTAGAGTATTTGCTCGACTGCATGGCGACCAACCCTGGTCTAGAGTATGCCGCCATAACAACCTTGTGTTGTGTTCCGGCATTAGTGGCCAGGTTCCACTCTCCTTTAAGAGAGCAGCAGCGCATTTGTTGCACATTTAGTTGCAGATGTTCATAGGCGATAGTAACCACTTTCTATCAAGTGGGTCGCCTGTCTGTCTGCTGAACTCCTGCAATAAAAAAATAAAAAACACACACCATGAAGCCATGATCATGTACTCACCCAGATTTAAAGATTAGCACGTCACACCTCTTAGCGCTTCTTTTATTGCGAAGTTTTTTTTTTAATCCTCCCTCCGGACGAACAGGATTTTTTTTTATTGCAGGACTCGTCTGCAAACTTTTTGTGTTCAAGGTACATCTAGGAAAACTAAAGTTTTTGGAGGTACACCACAAATAAAAATAATGTTTTAACTAATATTTATTAATCATCGAAACAATATTTATTATTAATCAACAAACCTAAAGTTTAAATTGCAGCATAACCTATTTTTCCGAGGCACACAAATTACTGACCACGGTACATACTTTGAGGAATTCTGAGTTAGTATATCACGGAATATGTAAATTTCTATCTCGAACTAGCTTCTGCCTGCGCGTGGATTAGTTAAAAAAAGCCCCGCTCCGCTCCTATTGGTCTTAGTGTGATGATATATAGCCTAGAGCCTTCCTCGATAAACGGGCTATCTAACACTGAAAGAGTTTTTCAAATCGGACCAGTAGTTCCTGAGATTAGCGCGTTCAATCAAACAATATTAGTATATTTGGCTACAACATTAATACTTACATTTTAAATATCGCGATATCTTTTGAGTGAAATGTCCGAATTGAATAATTCTAAAACTTCTAGAAAGGTATTGAATTCGTCTTGAATATGGAGTAATTTATTTTGATAAGGATTAATACCAAGGTACAAAATAAAGAGTTTTTGAAGCGACGGCATTTTAATTATTTAAAAAAATAGAAGAAAACACTTATTGTGAGATAACTACAATAGTTAGACATATGGTTACGCGATATTTTTTGTAGACAATTATATGTTCTGCAAAGTGGTAGTATATTGTTTTGTTCTATAATCATTATTTTTCGCAGCGCACGCCGTGTAAGGATTTTTTCGGGTCATTTTTTACACCTTGGGTTACATTATTGGACTTTTAGTAAGGATTCCAAATTTTTTTTGAAAATATAATTAGCCTATAGCCTTCTTCGATAAAAGTCCTATTCAACACTGAAAGAATTTTTCAAATCGGACCAGCGGTTCCTGAGATTAGCGCGTTCAAACAAACAAACAAACTCTTCAGCTTTATATATTAGTATAAGATAGAATTTCATATTTTATAAACTGTTACCAATTGAAATATTCTACTGTTTGTATGGTCCCGCGACGCCCCCCCACAGCTCTGGCCGATTGTTTGTATTCGATAAAACGCCCCCTCCGTGGACGTTAGTCAAACGTCCAAATAATACAGAATCGTCAACAATTCCCCCATTTCAATTGAGATTTTGCATTTCCCAATATTTTCATTGGCCGTATCCGCTACAATGGAAGTGCTAACTGGCTGTTACGGCCATTGTCTTTTTTCCCGTTTTATAAATAATAATTAATAACATCATGACAATCACGTTTTTTTATGATTTTGTGGCCTCATAACAAATACCTTTAAGTCATCAATTCTCATTTAATTCATCCTTCATATCACTATTTAAAATTCAACCAGCCAAATTGCATGTCTTCAACTGTTACAGATGTTAAATAAGAGATTTTTTATGCTGCTTAAAAAATAAATTTGTTAGAAAAGCCTTACAAGATCGCGTATCCGCGTCTTGAGATATCCATGGCCGATGATCATGTAAAACGGTTTTTTTTTATTGCAGGAGATCAGCAGACAGGCAGACGGTCCACTTGATAGAAAGCGGTTACCATCGCCTATGGACATTTGCAACACCAAAGTTGCTACAAATGCGCTGCTGCTCTTTTAAGTGAGTCTGGAACCTGGTCACTAATGCCGGAACACAACTCAAGGTTGTTATAGCGATATACTTTAGACCAGGGGTGGTAGCCATCCAGTCGGGCAAATGCCCTACCACCTGGCATTTTAGTAAACATCTCGCCCAGCGCTGTTGTTCCGCCTGGAACCAGCAAGTGAAGTCAAGGACGATCTCTTTAGACCCTCTGCTTGCGCTCTGTTCACCAAGAATAAAAAATGCATTTAAATTTGTTGTATCTATTTTGATAAAAAATGGAACCATTAAAAATTCGTTTTACCCGTCCGTCCGTGTTTTTATATGACACAGATACATAAATAACTTCACGCCAGTTCCCTTGCGGGCTAGGCACGAGCAACAGAGCGCCATTTAGGCTTATTCTTACACACCTCACTTGCTTCTTTGACATTCATAGCTCTCGTCATGCACGCTCGTCTGTTCTTAAGGCTCCTGACATCACCTTCTGCTAGTACACGATCAATTTGATCATGGAAGGCACAGACACAGGTAATTTTCTAAAACTGCATCTAGACTCTCGCGCGAGTAGCGAGACGAAACGCGAGGTGATCTACGCGACGAGCGTGTAAGTGGTGCGCTTGAACTCCCCTCGCGCCTCGTCCTGCCGCTCGTAGCGGTTTTAAGGGCCTTGCGAGCGGCGCGAGTGTAGTGTTTACATTCGCTCTCTCTCTTCATTCGCTTACTAGCGTCTAGTCGTGCTGGTAGTGTGCATAATTTGCTGCTTTACCCATGTAATAATTTGGTCTCACGAAGAGAATTTGCAGTTCCTAAACATAAATGTCACGAGAATAAACAAAAAGTAAACGAGGCATGGAAGAAAATGTGTCGGCCAATACCAGAGCTTCGATTTAATAAGGAAAGAGTTGATGCCGCCTATTGGTGGCAGTTGCTTCTCGGGTTTGGAAATTAAAATTCGACGTAATAATGGACTGTATGATTATTATTAAGTTATAGATATACATTTAAAGAGTAGAACAAAGTATGCAAGAGAGTTGAGTACAATATATGAATGGCTGAGTGGCTGAATTCATGATTGTTCAGGGTTTTTCAGCCTCCTATATCCCGCATTCCGTCCGACGCCTAGTTGCTAATCGCGCCAGCTATGGGCGTCGGCGGTATGCGGGGCGCGGAGTGTAGATGTGCTCCGGCGGGCGGGTCAGGGGGGTGCTCTCTGTCCGCAACACCGCTAAAATTTTGACCTTCGACATGGTTACCGACTCGAAGACAACTAAACAGACGCGAGCTGCGAAGCGAGAGTCTAAATGAGACATAAGAATACTACTGGATTTATATTAATGAGGTGTAGTCTGTCTACCGCTAGACATTGGTGTATATATAAATCTTATATATAAAATTCTCGTGTCACAATGTTTGTTCCCATACTCCTCCGAAACGGCTTGACCGATTCTTATGAAATGTTTCATATTCAGTAAGTCTGAGAATCGGCTACTATTTATTTTTCCAACCCCTAAGTGATGAAGGATGTCCACCCCAATTTTTTTAGGATACAGAATTAAAAAATACATACAACCCTAAATTTTCACCTCTCTACAATCAACCCCTATTTTTTATTTGTTAATTATAAACTTTAATTTTTTGGCAACATTTTTAATCTTATTTTGTCATGATTTAGAATAAAAAAAATTATATTACTCTTAGGTAAGGAAATGAATGCTCCGGTGGTTCGGGCATGTGGAAAGAATGCATGATGAAAGAATGACTAAACAGATATACAATGCAAAAGTGGATGGATGCAGAAGTCGTGGAAGGCCACGACACACCTTCCATGATCAAATTGATCGTGTACTAGCGGAGGGTGATGTCAGGAGCCTTAAGAACAGACGAGCGTGTATGACAAGAATTATGAATGTCAAAGAAGCATGTGAGGTGTGTAAGAATGGGCCTAAATGGCGCTCTGTTGTACGTGCCTATCCCGCAAGGGAACTGGCGTGAAGTTATGTATGTATGTATGTATATTACTCTTTTAGATTCACAATTAAAATCGGGAGGTGGCTCTGGGATCGGGTTCTAGAATTTAATTTTTTAAAGGCAGGACAACGTCTGCCGGGGCCGCTAGTAATTTAATAAAATTATTAGTCAGAAGTTCAAAAATCATGAAGTTCTTTAATAACTTTTTTATTAAAGACTTGGCGCCCCTCAGAACGCTGCGCCCGGGTGCACGCCACCCCTTGCACCCCGGGCAAAAAGGGCCCTGGAACACGATCTGTCAATACGATAATACAGTCAGTATACAAGGCGATCTTTCGTTGTTGTGATGCGAGACGGCCCTTCCCACAACAAGCGTATAAAAACAAATAAGAGTTATCGTAAAAACAAAACCATTACAACCAACACTTACCTTTATTTGTTCCAATCAAAATAAAAATCTCGGTGAAATTGAAATATTCTCTTTGTGTATGATGGAAGGGCGTCCCCCCCTCCCCCCACTACATACAGGAATGGTTTATGAGCTAAAGAGATACGCAACATATTCTATCGTTTATTAAATTAATGTTTGCCAGTTAGTAGGGCGTTTGCTTGTTTGAACGACTACCACCCTGGTCTAGAGTATGCCGCCATAACAAGCCTGATTCGTGGTCTGGTATTAGTCGCCGGGTTCCACTTTCATCTTCGAGAACGGCAGCATTTGGCAGCGCTTCTAATGTTTCGCATGTCCATAGGCGATGGTATTCATTTTCCATCAGAAAGCCGGGTCTGTTGTACTTCAGTAATAAACAAAAAGTGTCGAAGAGAGCGGACAGAAAATTATGATTTTCTTTTGACACTTTTTTTATATCCTTGCGTCCGTGTATATTTATTATCCGTGCAGGAACGGAGAAAGAATACAATTTCCTGCGTTGGGGCGGTCTGTCGTAAGAGGCGACATAACAACCCACAGCCAGGTGGTAGGGCATTTGCCCGATTACCCCTGGCTACCACTCCTGGTCTAAAGTATATCGCCATAACAACCTTGAGTTGTGTTCCGGAATTAGTGACCAGGTTCAAGTCTTCCTTAAGAGAGCAGCAGCGCATTTGTAGCACCTTTGGGGCTACAAATGTCCCTAGGCCATGGTAACCGCTTTCCATCAAGTGGGCCGTCTGCCTGTCTGCTGAACTCCTGCAATAAAAAAAAACACCATAATATGTTCTGAATTTTGCAAGATATTGAAATGAATCATACACGAGCATTACAGAAAAATTGCTGCTGTTGTTTATAAAATTTTCATTGACATCTATTGAGCAGTTTGAGAGCCCATGAGAGTCACAAATTTCTATACAGACTGACTCTAATTAGTTATGATAAGACATCATACATAAATTATAGCTCTTTTTAATACGCTTTTATTAGCTTCATACATATGTTAGTAACGGAATATTTCAAGTTAAATTTGATCGACTTCCCGGTTTCCGATTGAGCTGAAATTTTGCACGTATGTGTATATCGCGTGACAATGCAATAATATGGTACCATGGAGCTCATCTGATGATGGAGTCGGAAGGTGGCCATAGGAACTCCTGTACTAAACAAGATAGACCCGTCGTGTTTGGGCTTGTTTTACTTGTCTTGGCTAGCACTCTGCTGCTACATGATATGCAGGATCTCAAAAGCTTGTATTTAAAAACCTTTTTAAAAAAAAGCTTATTTTTACATAACGTTCCATTTTATCATAAAAGTGTATTTAATTCTCTTTTCAAAGTTTCCACGGAGAAGGGAATTAAATATGAAAAAAAAAATACGCTTTTATAGAAAATCCAACTAAAAAATAGAAAATGAATTTTAATAAATTTGAATTAAAAATAGTGTAAGAAAAAATGATTTTATTGTAAAAAAAGCGTGGGGTGCATGGTATCAATAGTTATAAATATTTTATGAACAGATATGAGTAGAAGGGTTATTTTGATAATATCCTGAAAAGCACCCCACGCTTTTTTACAATAAAATCATTTTTTCTTACACTATTTTTAATTCAAACTTATTTTCTATTTTTTAGTTGGCTTTTCTGTAAAAGCGTATTTTTTAGTTTTTTTTAAATTTTGACATGCATTTCATTTTTAAATTGATTCAACATTATTTTCTTCATAGTTTGAAAGATAGAGCGAGGAGGGCGACAAAAATTTAAGAATTTCGGAGATAATATTTCTAAGGTAACAACTTCATTACGACAACCTCTGTGGTTGAGCGGGCTAAGCCTTTGCCGGCGTACCTCACTGCAACGCAGAGGTTCTGGGTTCGACTCCTGGTATAGTCAATTTCGGAAACGTATTTTCTCCGTTATTTACTATGGTCTGGGAGTCTGGGATCGGCCCCAGAGTAGTCCGTTGTGTATTAACCATAACACAAGCGTAACTTGCTCAATTTGGGAATATACAATATGTGTGTTTGTCTGCCGATTATAAAAAAAAAGAAAAGAAAGAAAGAAAATTAAGGATGGTCATTACGAAATTACCCCGCTTAAATCCGCTCCGGTGGTTCGGGCATGTGGAAAGAATGCATGATGAAAGAATGACTAAACAGATATACAATGCAAAAGTGGATGGATGCAGAAGGTGATGTCAGGAGCCTTAAGAACAGACGAGCGTGCATGACAAAAGTTATGAATGTCAAAGAAGCAAGTGAGGTGTGTAAGAATGGGCCTAAATGGCGCTCTGTTGTTCGTGCCTACCCCGCAAGGGAACTGGCGTGAAGTTATGTATGTAAATCCGTTAAAACGTAGTTTTATTATGGTCATTACGGTTTTTGATGACTGAACGACACTCAAATATCCAACAATCGCTAATTAAGCAATATTCAAACAATGTACCTATATTACATCATGGACAATTATAACAGAATGTATGGAATAAGAGGCCATGCGCTGATAGCCGAATGTTTCCACAAATTATACACAAATTACGAATGTTTGTTTGTATGGAAATTTCACGCATCAGCTTCACGGTATTGTTGTCGATTTATATGCCATTCAAAATATAATAAATACATACATACATACATACATAACTTCACGCCAGTTCCCTTGCGGGGTAGGCACGAACAACAGAGTGCCATTTAGGCTTATTCTTACACACCTCACTTGCCTCTTTGACATTCATAACTCTTGTCATGCACACTCGTCTCTTCCTAAGGCTCCTGACATCACCCTCCGCTAGTACACGATCAATTTGATCATGGAAGGTGTGTCGTCGCCTTCCACGACTTCTGCATCCATCCACTTTTGCATTGTATATCTGTTTAGTCATTCTTTCATCATGCATTCTATAATAAATACTGTTTTGTTACGCTACTTTTATCACAACCGTGCAGAATATAATTATGTAGTATCTACCATGATATGCATATGAACTGCATTCTTAGTTATTACTCTCCAATGCATACATACATAACTTCACGCCAGTTCCCTTGCGGGGTAGGCACGAACAACAGAGCGCCATTTAGGCCCATTCTTACACACCTAGAAGTCGTGGTAGCGTAATGGCTAGCGCACGCGTCCCAGACTCAGAGGGCGCGGGTTCGATCCTCGCCGGAACGCATGCACCTCTTAGTCAGTTTTCTGATCTAATGTGCATATTGTTACAATTACCACGTGCTAACAACGGTGAAGGAAAACATCGTGATGCAACCTGCACATTGAGATAACCGATGTGTCAAACCTGTCAAGCCGCCTTGGACAAGCGTGGCGGGTATACTGTCTGTTCCCCCTATAATGGGAGGCCCGAGCTCAGCAGTGGGACATTAATGGGCTGATATAATATTATATATTTATTACACACCTCACTTGCTTCTTTGACATTCATAGCTCTCGTCATGCACGCTCGTCTGTTCTTAAGGCTCCTGACATCACCCTCTGCTAGTACACGATCAATTTGATCATAGAAGGTGTGTCGTGGCCTTCCAATGAGGCACTCATAGTTCTGCTGCGTACTGTTAGGATGGTGCTTCGTGGGTCCTTTTTTAAAAAAAAAAACAATTTATTTGCTGTAACAGTTTAATTAAAACATATACGTCTGCACTATATGACAGTTAATAATGCTCTCTCCTTATTAATGAATAATGTACAATGGCACAGGTAAGCAATTGTACATACAATAGTGTCATAACAGTACGCAGTCAGAAGAGTTCGGCAGTTCACTGATGAAGAGGTCGCTAGATTAGTTTATTTTGCTTACTTTCATTGTATCATGTCTTATGGTATTTTACTTTGGGGCAACGCTGTTGACTTAGAGATCATATTTGTTTTTCAAAAAAGAGCCGTAAGGTCAATTTTCAATCTCGGCCCTCAGGAGTCTCCTAGGGAACGCTTTAAGGAAATCGGAATTATGACGGTCGCCTGCCAGTTTATTTTTAATAATATAATTTACATTCATAATAATATATTATATAATTAATATAATAATATTCTAATAAACCTTTATAGTGATATTACTGATCTATATGCAAATTCATATTACAAATTTCGTCGAATTATTGCATCCCACATTGCTAAATAACTTCTCTTTTTTTTTTTAAATTTCTTTATGTTTGGAACTTAATAGCTATTAAAGCCTTATATATTTTTTTTTCTTTTTCTTTAAATTAAGTATATTATAGTTTATTCAAACTACAAAATATTAAATTGCATGTAGTGTTTGCCTATAAGTGATGACTGCACTTGTCATGTCTTTTTTTTATAAAACAATGTACATCCTTTGTATTAGTGCAAGTAGTTGTTGGTAAACCAAATAAATAAATAACAGTACGCAGTCAGAAGAGTTCGGCAGTTCACTGATGAAGAGGTCGCTAGATTAGTTTATTTTGCTTACTTTAATTGTATCATGTCTTATGGTATTTTACGTTGGGGCAACGCTGTTGACTTAGAGGCCATATTTGTTTTTCAAAAAAGAGCCGTAAGGTCAATTTTCAATCTCGGCCCTCGGGAGTCTCGGAATTATGACGGTCGCCTGCAAATATATTTTTAGATATATAATTTACATTCATAATAATATGAGTGCCTACAAACAATATCAGGATGTTCACAATTTCAACACCAGGCAGAATAATAAACTGATAGTGCCATCTTTCAGTTTACAAAAAGTACTGTCTTCTTTCTTGGGGGTTTGTAAACGGATCGCCTGTCCCTATTAACAATGTAGGATATGCAATTTTCGACATTTTGGTTTTATTTCACTAATGACCCTAAAAAAGCATTGTTTTTCAATAGCAGCAACAAAAAGGTAATTTTTCCTCATAGTTTTTAAAATAGCCACATTAACAATGTCATATATGCCACCATCTCCCATTAACAATGACGAATGTTAACTCCCGACGTTATTAGCGGGGCGCGAGGGGGGTATGCGGGGTATATTTTTGTAAGAAAGAAATTACTAAGACTGATTATCTAAGCTAATGAAACCTGAAATGTGATTATTAAGTGCCATTCATACAGGTAGACTTTATAATTAATGATTTTAACAAATTTTATGGCAAAGATTGTTTTCATTTTGTCCCTAAATTGTCAATTATGTTTGATTATTTGTTATTTGTGAAACAAATTTATTAAAAATTGGATTTAATTTATAATATCAATTTAAATACGACATAAACTTAAACAGGATTTACTAATGACAATGTTGTATGTGGCACTTCTTACAAAGAATAAATATGTTTGTCCATGTAACTTTGTTGGATGTGACAGATCCGACAAATCATGATGACCCATGTACGGATAACAAAGCCATTACTAGCTTTTCAAACATTTAGATAAGTAAAAATGTTATTTAATTGCATTGCAAATAAGCTCTCGAACATATATTAACATATAATATTTTTTTTGAAAATTTAATTCTTGTAGTAAAAAAAATATAAGCAATTCAAAGTTCAGAGCGCTCTCCTATTGTCAACAAATATGACGTCATAACGCTGGAATTTGCGCCGCGCCGCTAATATCGGCGCTGACGCCACTACCAATTTTAGCGACGCGGCGCCGCAACGCGGTTATGTGTTTACACCCTTAGACCAGACGTGGTACCTAACCAGTCCTGGTCGCATAAGGATGTATCTGATGTGTATATTTTTTGAAATCAAAATCAGCCGGTTTAATTCCTGACTGGGGTGACTGATTTTTCAAAAATCTAAGTATGATGAAAACTAAAGGTAAAGGTACCCGACTTCCGACCTTTATCGAGAATATGATATATTGACAGTTAGACAGTTATTTGTACTAAATGCTGTATTGTGCCAACATAAAAAAATCACTTTCAACGACTCAATAAATGCTCGGCGTTACATATAATGTCTGTCCAATTATCATTTCCAAAACTTCTTTTATTAACAAGTTTCTTATTTATCTTGGTACTTACCTATACAATGAACTCAATAAACTTCTACACATATATCCACTTAAAGTAATATTAATAAATTGGCTAAAAACAAAAACTTACGAAGAAATTGAAAAACTATTCGAAATTCTCACTTAAATCATAATCAATTTTAAATGTATGTAAATGTATACATGTATATATATACATACATAACTTCACGCCAGTTCCCTTGCGGGGTAGGCACGAACAACAGAGTGCCATTTAGGCTTATTCTTACACACCTCACTTGCCTCTTTGACATTCATAGCCCTTGTCATGCACGCTCGTCTGTTCTTAAGGCTCCTGACATCACCTTCTGCTAGTACACGATCAATTTGATCGTGGAAGGTGTGTCGTGGCCTTCCACGACTTCTGCATCCATCCACTTTTGCATTGTATATCTGTTTAGTCATTCTTTCATCATGCATTCTTTCCACATGCCCGAACCACCGGAGCATTCCTTTCCTTACCTTCACCCCGACACTCTCTTTCAGACCAACTCTCTTTCTTACTTCGGTATTACGAACGCGGTCCGCGAGCGTCACTCCGCAGATTTTGCGCAGTAATCATATATATTGTTCATAAGTATATAAATAATATAAGTAGTATATTAATAATAAAAATAACTTTGTACTCGTAAACCCACTACACTCACTAGAAGAAAAATGTTCCTAAGTCCCCAGAATACAGAATTCTCGTTCTGCAGACAATTCAAGTTCATGTTTATCAAGTCGCTACATTAACAGTTTTAGAACTACCTCCAATTTTTTGTTGTAATTTTTATTTGTAATGTAGAACATTTAATTTGTTATACAATTTAGTTATTACGTCACTGGAAGCAACTAACACCTAGGATACAGGCTCGGCCTAGTCTAGGTGTTAGTATCTAGTCTTAATTTTAAGGCAAAATTTGTTATATTTTTTTAAAGGTTTTCATCAAAATCGACCTCTAGACTCTCTCTTGAGTATTTTTTACCATACTTTATTTTCAAATTATTTGGTCACGAAAGCCCATTCGAAAAATTCATTCTGTATACACATATGTGTGACAATTTTTCGCGACTTTGTATCTGAAAAGTTATTTGCACCTTCTAGATACCGTACATACATACATACATACATAACTTCACGCCAGTTCCCTTGCGGGGTAGGCACAAGCAACAGAGCGCCATTCAGGCTTATTCTTACACACCTCACTTGCCTCTTTGACATTCATAACTCTTGTCATGCAAGCTCGTCTGTTCTTAAGGCTCCTGACATCACCTTCTGCTATTACACGATCAATTTGATCATGGAAGGTGTGTCGTGGCCTTCCACGACTTCAGCATCCATCCACTTTTGCATTGTATATCTGTTTAGTCATTCTTTCATCATGCATTAGATAACGTGATTTGTGTAAAAGCATTAAACTGTCACGTTCGATATGATAAAGCTCAAATATAAGCGACTGGCACGTGACAAGTTGACACTTGCCGTCGCCCTGCTCTTTGCCTTCAATCTCTGTATCCACTCATTTCTCTAAATTTTAAACTATTGAGACACGCTATTGGAGTACAAAAGAAACTGTACCTTATGTTACTTAAATATACAGTTCAATGTCTAATGACGATGCGAAAGGTTACTCGTGTCACCTCCAAGTGAAATTTCCACTGTTTTATTAACTTCAGAGAAGGTCTCACGTCGTTTGACTAATACTAAATACGGGCTGTCACAGCCTAACCCCCGACCCTGTGACCCCCTAACCCCACACGCTTCGGGGGCTGTATCATCTGCCGTAATACTTGACTTATCTTACTCCATCAAGTTAAATGAATGACGTTATCATGCTCATGCGAAGGTCACAGTTTGTAACGTCTCTGCTCCTAGAACAATATTTAAAGTTTTAAGTCACGAAAAAGCGTTACGGCCGCGTGGAAGTGCGGCATAAATTTAGACTAGACTTGGTGAGAGGCGGAATAATTTTAGAGTAGACTATGGATGCGTTTTTTGGTTTGTTTGATAAAATAAAATATGTTTAAATAAAAAATGCATTAATTAAAATGTACCTAACCTAACCAAATTATAATTAGCAGTAAACCTGCGAAAAATCGAAATGTGTGCTGGGACACATAGTAGAAGTGAAACTTTAACGGACAAGTGGCAAAATGAATCGCAACAATATTTTAACTTGAAGTTTTACTGCCAGATTGTTAATGTACTTAACCAATTTGAAAACCTGCCCGTAAAACTTGTCCGTTCACTTCACTTGTCCGTTGAAGTTTTTTGATACAAATTAATTATATTACATACATACATAACTTCACGCCAGTTCCCTTGCGGGGTAGGCACGAACAACATTTAGGCCCATTCTTACACACCTCACTTGCTTCTTTGACATTCATAACTCTTGTCATGCACACTCGTCTGTTCTTAAGGCTCCTGACATCACCCTCCGCTAGTACACGATCAATTTGATCATGGAAGGTGTGTCGTGGCCTTCCACGACTTCTTATATTAATTATATTCTTTTAGGTATATGTACAGCGAACATGCTATAGGTCCACATGATGGAAAGTGGTTAGTCGCGTATGAACATTTCCAAACCAAAGTGTTGCCAACCTCGAAAGAGAGATTGGAACCTGGCCAAAGGGAGGTTCTAGACCAACGGTGTCTTAGATGACCTAAACTGCACTTGAACTAAATAAAAGTACGTATTCAACTAACGTATTGGTTACCTGAACTGAACTTCGAAAACATATAAACAAGGTTATGATTAGTTGTACTGCAAACCATATTGTGTTTAATTAGGAGACGGCGCCATCTAGTTTTGCACTAATAGAACTATAGAACTTAGTATAGCGCTGTCTCCGACAAAGATGATGCTCATTGAAATTTGAAATTCATCTACCTTCTATAATTTTTACAAGCTTTTTATTAACTTGCAATGGATGTATGTATGTATGTAATTCGGGTGGAATCTTGCAAGTTAAATTTGACCAACTTCCCGGTTTCCGATTGAGCTGAAATTTTGCACACGATATACGCGTGACAATGTAATAATATGGTACCATGGAGCTGATCTGATGATGGAGTCGGAAGATGGCCTTAGGAACTCCTGTACTAAACAAGATAGACCCGTCGTGTTTGGGCTCGTTTCACTTGTCTTGGCTAGCACTCTCCTGCTACATGATAACCAGGATCTCAAAAGCTTGTATTTAAACATCTTTTTAAAAAAGCTTATACCCATTGAAACTGGAATATCTTCTCGAGCTGAGGATCTGAAGAAGGTGTACGAAAAGTTCTTTTTCTTAACAAATTACTTTCCAGCAGTTATGTTTGTCTTTTCCGTTGTAATAAAGTCATAAAAAACAGCGAAAGCCTATTAATATTCGGCGGGTGAGTGAAAGGCACCTCCCCCCTGGCCGCCCACCTCCCGGAATAACAGCGCCCCGCGGCGATTTATTATTGTATAATTCAAACTATGCCCCGATTGAGTCAAATACACTTCTGTCCAAGTTTGTATTATTCTAATGACACTTTCGTAATTTATTTAACACGAGTTACGAAATGAAACCATTTTATAAAATCAGTTAAATTGAAGGTTTTTACGTGACGCTCTAACGGACAGACAGACAAACATTCTAACAGTTGGATTTTCAGAACTTGATTTTTTGCACCTTTTTAAATGCATTGTCCAATCTGATACCTTCAAAGACCTATTATCTAATATATAAAATTCTCGTGTCACAGTTTTCGTTGCCATACTCCTCCGAAACGGCTTGACCGATTTTGATGAAATTTTTTGTGCTTATCCGGTATCTATGAGAATCGGCCAACATCTATTTTTCATCCCCCTAAATGTTAGGGGTAGTCCACCCCTAAATTTTTATTTTATTTTTTAGACAAAATTTTTAATTTCTATTTTTTTATGATACAACATATAAAAATACATACAACTAATTATAAACTAATTTTTTTGGCAATATTTTTAATATTATTTTGTCATGACTTAGAATAAAAAAAAATATATTATTCGTTTAGATTCACAATTAGAACCGGTAGGTGGCGCTGAGATCGGGTTCTGGAATCCTCCTAATCACCTGGAGCGATTTTGGTGATTTTATTTTTTTGTGTTTGAGTGGGTACCCGGATGGTTTAGATTCGCAATTAGAACCGGTACGTGGCTCTGGGATCGGGTTCTAGAATTTTATTTTTAAAGGCAGGACAACGTCTGCCGGGGCCGCTAGTAATATATAGAATGTTACCAAACCTTATTAATATTATAAATGCGAAAGTAAATCTGTCTGTCTGTTCCGTTTTCACGGAAAAACTCTACTGCGCCCATTTGCCTGAAAGTCAGCGTATATATATTGTTACGAGTCGCTAGATTCGAATTAAAATGCCGTTAGAATTACCATAGAGTTTAACAAACACGTATAATATAGGTACAAATATAACCGAACAGAACAAGTCCAAACGTAATGCAGAAGGTCGTAATTCAATAACACGCGCAAAATCCGTCACTTATTAGATTCCCGATTGTAGTACACACGTCTCGCTCCGCTCGTGGTTCTCGCTCGACTGACTCCTCCCTCAATCGGGCCATTGCTTTATACTGCACAAATGCAATATGTCCGCCCGGCAGCGTGGACCGAATTTTCTATAATCAGCTTGTAATTTAAATCCATAACACCTAGCTAATGATTACAATACAACAATAGGCCGTATGCCAACAAGTAAAGAAAAGAAGACGACCATAAAAGAATTTAAATGTTATTAGTTCAAATGCCGACGGATAATAAATGTACTTTGTTTCATATATGCAGGTGGAGTTTGTCAGGACTTGAGTTGTAACAATATTTTTGATGCCAAGGATGAACATAGGATACTCAAAAAATGGAATAATTTCCGGGATAAAAATATATTTGTCCTTCTGTTTGTTATGATTTTACGGAAAAATTACTGAATCGATTTGGCTGAAATTCGGTATATATGTAAATTTTATTCCGAGGGTGGACAAAGGATACTTTTCATCCCGGATTACAGGATAGATTTATATAAAGGATATCCTAGAAAATATGATAGGTTTTTGTTTGTGGTTTGCCATTTTCGTCATTTTGTTTATTTTGGTCAATTTGGTCGTTTAGGTGGTTTTGGTCGTTAGGGCAGTTGTGGTAGTTTTGGTGATTGTGGTAGTTTTGATAGTTTTGGTAATTGTGGTAGCTTTGATAGTTTTGGTAATTGTGGTAGCTTTGATAGTTTTGGTAATTGTGGTAATTTTGGTAGTTGTGGTAGTTTTGGTAGTTGTAGTAGTAGTGGTAGTTTTGTTTTGTAGATTTAATAGTTTCGGTAGATTTGGTAGTTGTGGTTGTTTTGGTAGTTGTGGTAGTTTTGGTAGTTGTGGTAGTTTTGGTAATTGTGGTAGCTTTGATAGTTTTGGTAATTGTGGTAGCTTTGATAGTTGTGGTAGTTTTGTTCGTTTATGTAGTTTACAGATAGATAGATGGGGGATATATATATATATATAAATAAAACTAGAACGGGTAGAAATAGCGATACAAGTTTGTATGGGAGACTAATCATTTCTCAAGTTTATAGATATAAAAATTCATCATCTATAAAAAAAATGCAATGTGATCTGTCTGTCTGAATACTGAAAATGGACATGGATACTTTTCATCCCGGGAGATGGGATAGTTTCTCCTCCTCCTTTCTCTGGATCTTCCTTGGCCAAATAACGCCAACACAAAAACATAATACAATGTAACCTGTATCTAACGCCTGCTCTTTAAACAAGTAATATTAGTATTGTAATATCTCGTATCTAATATTTTCTTAAGTTTTCGCGATTTGTATACATAACAAAATAAAAGTAATTATCAGTCAAGTTGGTTTGTTATTTTGTTAGTTAGTTGGTTATTTTTCCTTCCACCCATTTTAATATTATATAAAATTATTAGAGCTAGGCATGTTTGCTGAAGAGTTTCTTGCGCCGCTTCTTCTCTTCGTCAGTAAATTAGATTAGGCTCCCATAGAGTAAATAATGACCATAAACAAAATTAAAACTAAATAATTAAAATGAACAAGTTGGCGGTAGGCTAAATAAAGACTTTAACAATACTCGTTGACACTCGACATCTTTGTCTTCCGTGATCACGGCCACTGAAAAGTGGCCGAAACGTCGGAAAAACCAAAATCAAATAAAATTACCGCGCTTAAAACCGTTAAAACGTAGTTTTATTATCTCGTATCTAGTCTCCGTTTTGATTATTTTCGTAAAAAAACAAAATATTGTAAACAAAGCAGTTAAATATTACTCCTTAAACCTGTTGCAACACAACAGTCTGTTATTTTGGAACAGGCTACTGGAACTGTTCTTTCACTGGAACAGGAACAGGTGGAACAGGTCTCTTATTTTACCTGTTACAGACCACCCCTACTGATAACGTCCATGTCTAGAACAAAGTTTCGAGTTTTTCTGGCAAGCGTGAGTTTGTTAATAATGTAGAATTATAAACTAAAAACAGACCTTTGAAAAATTATATCGGAAAAAATTGTGTTTTATATTTTCATTACATAATACGACATTAAATACTGGCCGATAAATAACACGCTCCCGCGATGTACGACGAGCGTGGCTCCATCTAGTATTGTAATGAATATTAATAGTTTTTGGGAACACCACGTCATCCGTCGTAGTGTTTTCGATAACAAATTGATCGTGATTTAAAATGTTGATTTAAATAACTTTTTTGAGATCTGTCCTTTATTTGTATAACTTAGTCAACGGGATACCTATTGTTACATCTCTGGTCCCAACAAAAACAAAACCCACCTGCATATTTGAAACAAAGCACATTTATTACCCGTCGGCATTTGAACTAATAACATTTAAATTCTTTTATGGTCCTCTTCTTTGTGTTTAAAATTTGTGATTAGAAAACAGCCCATTGTTGCATTGTAATCTTTTATGGCAGTCATTAGCCAGGTGTGTCGGATTAAGGTGATAACCACGAGCAAAGCAAAACGTGTGTACTACAATCCGGAATCTAATAGTGACGGACTTAGCGTGTTTGATTGAATTACGACCTTCTGCATTACGTTTTGACTTGTTGTGTTCGGTTATATTTGTATATGTGTTATAGTAATTCTAACGGCATTTTAATTCGAGTCTCGCGACTCGTAACAATATACTTGTTTTTTAAAATAATGTTTGTAAAGTATTATTTGTTAGTTTAACAATCATGGCAACCCTATATCCTCATAATGATTTTACGGCTGGCTTGGAGATCGTAACCCCGTAGCTCGGCGTACACATTCATACTGCCGTCCATTAACGTAGTTCGTAGCGGCGTAGCTGCGTAGTTACTACGTAATACGCTACGAACTACGCGGTATTAGCAGTTTACTGCTCACACTTTAATGCGCAGTTACAAGATAATAGTTGATGCAGGAACTCAGGTTCAATTCTTTTGTTAGGTTTATTTTGTATATACGTAATATTTTATTTTATATATACTGTAATAAATCTGTAAATGCTTCGAGTTTGTACAAAGCGTTTAAAGATTTGAAAAAATCAAGGGGGCTAATTCGGACCAAATGATTTTTTTGGAATTTTTGTCTATTTGTCTGTCTGTCACAGCTTCACGTGAAAACTACTGAACGTATATAAATGAAACTCGACAAAGAGTTGGCTTATCACCCGAGTTAACACTTAGGATACATTTTATCCTGATAAATGAAGTTGTTTACATAAATTATGGCAGGTGGGTATTTGCTCGACTGGATGGCTACCATCCCTGGTCTGAAATATGTCGCCATAACAACCTTGAGTTGTGTTCCGGCATTAGTGACCTGTAGCACATTTGGCGTTGCAAATGTCCATAGGCGATGGTAACTGCTTTCCGTTAAGTGGGCCGTCTGCCTGTCTGCTGAACTACTGCAATAAAAAAATAATTCACTAAGAAATATCTACGTCGTCATAAGAATCAAGTCATTAATTGTATTACTTCAAATCAGGTGCTGACTCATCTCTATGTTTTGTTGGGCAGCTGTTTTGACTATATGTACCTGTACAAACATAAACAGATATACAATGCAAAAGTGGATGGATGCAGAAGTCGTGGAAGGCCACGACACACCTTCCATGATCAAATTGATCGTGTACTAGCAGAAGGTGATGTCAGGAGCCTTAAGAACAGACGGGCGTGCATGACGAGAGCTATGAATGTCAAAGAAGCGAGTGAGGTGTGTAAGAATAAGCCTGAATGGCGCTCTGCTGTTCGTGTCTACCCCGCAAGGGAATTGGCGTGAAGTTATGTATGTATGTATGTTGCAATTTAGTCACATGATTAAAAATAGCATGTTTGGCTCATTATTAGGGCATCGGTGGGCAATACAAATTATTTTTCATATATGACTATCCCGAGATTTCCTAACTACTTGCTAACAAATATTTTTATTATTATCCCGAGCTATTTCCGAAATTTCCCGAATTTAAGTATTTTCAATACGACAATCTCATTGCTCCACTGGAAATATCTTTTGATTTTAATATTGGTAAGACAACTATAATCTTTGTTACCTGTCCAAAGTGGACGAATATCTTATACTAATATATAAAGCTGAAAAGTTTGTTTGTTTCATTGAACGCGCTAATCTCAGGAACTACTGTTCCGATTTGAAAAATTATTTCAGTATTGGATAGCCCATTTATCGAGGAAGGCTATAGGTTATATATCGTCACGCTAAGACCAATAGGAGCGGAGCACCAATGAAGAATGTTTCAAAATCGGGAGGTTTTGAAAACAAATTCAAACACAGCTAGTTATTTGATAATAGAAGTACAGTATTTTACAATGTCTGAGCGTGTATTCTGTAGACTTTCAGTTAATACATTGGTTATAGTGGAGGGTCCGATTACAGCGAACAAGGAACCCCGCCGGGGGCCCGCTGCGAGACATATTGCCGCAAGCGGCCCGCCGCGGCCGCCGGATAATGTTCCGGCCCACACCGCATTATCACGTATTAGGTTATAAATTAATTTGAGTGGCCGCTTGTAGATAAATCCCTCTACTTCGAGCGTTTCTTAATGTTCATCCCATTTCAGAAGTTCTTAGATGAATCGTTATTGTAATAATTTATATTTATACTAGCTTTTGGCCGCGGCTTGCCTCGCGGTGATGTAAAGTGAGGAGTGCCACACGACCTCCGGTATAATCCCTTCCCAGTTCCCCAGTTAGAAAAAGGGATTCTTCTCCCAGCGTAGTTATGAATGTCAGAGGCAAGTGAGGTGTGTAAGAATAAGCCTAAATGGCACTCTGTTGTTCGTGTCTACCCCGCAAGGGAACTGGCGTGAAGTTATGTATGTTCTCCCAGCGTCAAAAAAGAATAATTATTTATTTATTTACTACCCAATAAACAGAAAACAAAATTAATACATACATACATAAATAACTTCACGCCAGTTCCCTTGCGGGGTAGGCACGAACAACAGAGCGCCATTTAGGCCCATTCTTACACACCTCACTTGCTTCTTTGACATTCATAACTCTTGTCATGCACGCTCGTCTGTTCTTAAGTCTCCTGACATCACCCTCCTCTAGTACACGATCAATTTGATCATGGAAGGTGTGTCGTGGCCTTCCACGACTTCTGCATCCATCCACTTTTGCATTGTATATCTGTTTAGTCATTCTTTCATCATGCATTCTTTCCACAAAATTAATAGAGTACAAAAATTTGTAATAAAATAGGAAAAACAGGAGCCCAAACTAGATACACCCTGTGTTCGATTGAAAGTTGGATATTTGTAAATAGTTAGATTTGACTCACCGACAGCTTGTTGTAGATTTTTGATTTGGAGAGAGTGAAATGCAGTATCGTATGGACGGTGGCGCCACCTGTAGACGTGTTGAAATGTCGATTTGATTGGGGGAATTTAAATACAAGCGCTTAATAGCAAACCCTACACCACTATTTCTATAATAACCGGCACCAAAGAGCACTACAATCAAACAAAGATAAACAGGTGTATGTATGTGTGTGTATATGTGTGTAAGTATGTCTGGGTGTGGGAGTAATGTCCCTTTTGTATAATTAGCCCAAAAACGCCTTCCTATCTGAAGGAACGCTTTGAGTTCTTTCAAGAAAGTAGTACATGGCTCTTGAGGTCATCAGCAAATCTGCGACAATTTTTTTTTGTATGAATAAGGTATTTAGAAAGAAATACCTTATTAATATTACCATCTGATCTAATAAGTAATTTAAATATAACCTAAATTAACTAAAAGTACAGTTTGTACACTTGTTGTGGTGGATGCAGGCAGTTGTTGTTGGAGTGCTGTGCTTTCTTGTGGTAGGATGAAGAAAATACACCTTGTTGCTTTCAGGGATTTATTCTGGTGGCACTTGGGCTTGGATGCTGATCCCTGGGTTCAACTTAGTGGTAGTTGAAGTCGTATGTTGATTGCAACTTGTTAGCAACTCGATCATAATATATTTGTGAGCGTTGTTTATAGTGATGTTTTTGTATTAAAGGAACCTAAAGTAGGCCGCAGCGTCAGCAAAACGCTGAACGTTGAACCGTAAGTATTCTTACTAAGAAAGTGTCGAATAACACTTCTCTTATTGTCTCTATTAATCTCTTAATCTCTTCTCTTAATTATTATACTGTATGTCTTTCAAGACCACGGGCAATAAAAATGGCCCCGACATTTGGAGGGCTTGCGTGGGGCCATGGGAAGGCCAACACGTAGAGGCCCCTTGACAAATTTAATGTAAATGTGGCGTGACACTGACCGGCGATTATCCCTGTCTACACCATATAACAGTGCACCCAAGGACAAGCCAAAAAGTACCGGGCTATTGTGGTGAACTGCTAATGGTACTAGGGGTCTGGGAATATGGGGACTATGGCGTCTGCCCGTCGCAATGTTCGGGGAACATGGGTGTGAGTGGCTAAGAGGTGTATAGAGGTGGGCTGCAGGTTCACCGAAGCTACTTCCGACGTTAGGCCATTTATCACTTCCACCCCTGGAGCTTGAGTCTTAGCTCTAGCGATCTCCACTCCGTGCCGGCTGGCTAAGGCAAGCACGGAGTCAGGTACGAGGTGTCGCTACTCACCTCAGGCTTCGCCACAAAGCCCCCCTGCAGGTTATTAATTTATTTATCTGCGACTAATGACGCCAATACGTTCTACGCAATTTTGTCATCTTTTACTGTGCAGGCTGTAAGGTTGTGGAAGGCATTACCAATGAGCATCAGAAGTGCAAAGTCACTTACATTTTAATAAACTCCTCAAAGATCACTATCTAAATTTGTAAACAGTAATTTATGTGTGTATATGTAACTATGTAAATATGTGTGTTTTTATCTACTATTAATATATGTATACATGATTGTATATATTGTTACGACCTAGACGCCGAGAAAGGCAAATTCACACCTGCATACCTGTAGAAGCACATTTTATTACCTTTCGGCATTTGGACTTCTTTTGTTTAAACAGCCCATTGTGTATTGTAATCTTTTATGGCAGTCGTTAGCCAGGTGTGTCGGACTGATTCTAGAAAATTCGGTACACGCGGTCAGGCAGACATATTGCATCTGTGCAGTATAAAGCAATGCCTCAATTGAGAGATGAGGCAGTCAAGCGATAACCACGTAACGAAGCAAGACGTGTGTACTGCAATCGGAAGTTTTATGGAATTACGACCTTCTGCATTACGTTTGGACTTATTGTGTTTGGTTATATTTGTACCCGTGTTATACGTGTTTGTTCTAATAAACTCTATAATAATTCTAACGGCATTTTAATTCGAGTCCCGCAACTCGTAACAATATTTATATATGATTGTAATATTTTAAACTATGCGCACTGAATACCGACCCACTATTAGAAATGTGAAATTATCTCCAGAAGGTTGTCTGGAAGTCGCTGTTAGCGATAAGACCGCCGATTGTACTAGTTATACGATTGTTAACTCATTTGTATTATTTTCTTATATGCATACATACATAACTTCACGCCAGTTCCCTTGCGGGGTAGGCACGACCAACAGAGCGCCATTCAGGCTTATTCTTACACACCTCACTCGCTTCTTTGACATTCATAACTCTTGTCATGCACGCTCGTCTGTTCTTAAGGCTCCTGACATCACCTTCTGCTAGTACACGATCAATTTGATCACGGAAGGTGTGTCGTGGCCTTCCACGACTTCTGCATTGTATATCTATTTAGTCATTCTTTCCACATGCCCGAACCACCGGAGCATTCCCTTTCTTACCTTGACGCTATTTGTCGGGATAAAAAGTATAGCTTTGTGTCGAGTTTCATTTAAATCCGTTCAGTAGTTTTCATGTGACGTCCTAACAGACACACATATAAAACAACATAACAATATTTATAGATATATTTATGCATAGCCTTACCTGTAAGTGTAATTATACAGTATACCGCCATAAAAATAATTGTGATTATGTGAAATTTCCTCCGTAAGCTAATTCGAGGGTTAATGTGGTTTTTATGTGCCCATTAAAAAGTCCCCCGTTATAAGTGAAATGGCGGCGATTTTTTGGTTGGGAATAAAGCGAACTGCTTTCGGAAGCGGTTAATGGGAGAAACAGACGACTCTCATGGCATTAAGGTGACTGAAGATTCGCTCGTTGGCGTTCTCAATTTTTTATTGTATGACTTTCATTACGTCACAAATGCTGTGACATAAGTTTGTGCTAAAGAAGAGAGTAATTAATTATTTAATATCAGCTTTGCAATCAGAAGGCCCAGCTTGCCATACACAACGCAGTGCTAGTACCTACGCTCACGTATGGAAGCGAGAGTTGGGTATGGAAGAGAGAGCATGAAAGTAGAGTAAACGCGGTCGAGATGCGAGCACTGCGCAAAATCTGCGGAGTGACGCTCGCAGACCGCGTTCGTAATACCGAAGTAAGGAAAAGAGTGTCGGGGTGAAAGCAAGGATAGGAATGCTCCGGTGGTTCGGGCATGTGGAAAGAATGCATGATGAAAGAATCACTAAACAGATATACAATGCAGAAGTCGTGGAAGGCCACGACACACCTTCCATGATCAAATTGATCGTGTACTAGCAGAAGGTGATGTCAGGAGCCTTAAGAACAGACGAGTTTGCATGACAAGAGTTATGAATGTCAAAGAAGCGAATGAGGTGTGTAAGAATAAGCCTGAATGGCGCTCTGTTGTTCGTGCCTACCCCGCAAGGGAACTGGAGTGAAGCTATGTATGTATGTAGCTTTGCAATAATGTTAGACACATAATAGATAGATGGAGTTTCGAACTCATGCTGTGAAGCCGGCTAAAGGAAACCGATTTTGGAATAGGAAGCTTGTTGCAGAGTTTTAATGAAACAAGCTTGCACAATGAAATGATTTGCTTTAATTATTTTAAATTAGAATATTTATATTTCACAAATACCAAAGCACTTTTCATGGAAACGAGAGGTCAGAGTGGGGCGGTGTTGCCAACACTTAAACAACTTATAAAAGGCGGCAATTTGAACATTTCAACAAAGCTGTATTAGGTATTAATACCACCTTAATGAAATTTTTATTACCCACACAGACTCGAGTCACGTGTAAGTGTATATAATATTATATATAGGTATACTGACAAGTTTGTAAAAAATGCTTCACTTCATTTGTCGCTTTGTTTAACATTTATTCGTCTAAGACAGGGATTCCCAAAGTGGTAGATATCGACCCTCTGGGGTCGAAATCGGTTTCCCAGGCTTCAATATAAACGAAAACTATCTTTGGGGGTTGACAAAGTCTAAAAATCGAGCCCTGTTAATTAACATAAGTTCTTATTTGAAGCTTTGAAGATACTGTATAATATGTGTTACGTGTACAAATGTGTTACATTAAAAAAAAATTGCCTCCTAAAGTAATTCTACGTAATTTGTATTAATAATGATTAATTACACTTGATATTTACTGATATTTAATGTCTATTCATTTTGATTTTTGACGAGAAAATGATGTCAAAACTCACTTAACCAACCGCAATTTTATTTTATTTTTTTAGTTTTTCAATTGCTAAGTATTTCTTAATAATACGAAAAAATATTAGAGATAGGGTTTTTAAAGGAATTTGGTTATGAGGGGTCTGAGGTATCAGTTCATTTTGGAATAGGGGTCTCTTGCCCACAATAGTTTGGGAATTCCTGGTCTAACTCAAAAATATCCAGAAAGTTGTTTTGTATATAACAGACGGCAACTTAATGTAAAAACTAATTTATACTTATATATATAAAAAAAGTATCAAAAAGTATGTTCTATAAGATAAGTGGTTATCAGACTACGCCGATTTGGGAACTCTTTCTCTAAATGTGGGTGGTGTGATAAGAAAAAGAGAGTCAATGTAAACTTAGGCACCTTCTATACAAGGTTTCTAAATAAGTGTAGTGATTTAGGAGTCTTCCTTATTTAGTCAGCACAATCTGATAGCAATAGACGACACTATAATATCTAGTCAAGTCTTGGCTCGGGCCAAAGGGGTTTTTAAAAAAATATAAAATACATGTACGTCTTTACTAATATTATAAAGCTGAAGGGTTTGTTTGTTTGTTTAAACGCGCTAATCTCAGGAACCGCTGGTCCGATTTGAAAAATTCTTTCAGTGTTGAATAGTACATTTATCGAGGAAGGCTATTATAGGCTATATTACATTTTCAAAAAAATTTGGGATCCTTACTAAAAGTCCAATAATGTAACCCAAGGTGTAAAAAAATGACCCGAAAAAATCCTTACACGGCGTGCGCTGCGAAAACTATTGATTATAGAACAAACCAACAGAACATATAATTATCTACAAAAAATATCGCGTAACTATATGTCTAACTATTGTAGTTATCTCACAATAAGTGTTTTCTTTTATTTTTTTAAATTATTATAATGTCGTCGCTTCAAAAAACTCTTTATTTTGTACCTTGGTATTAATCCTTATCAAAATAAATTACTCCATATTCAAGACGAATTCAATACCTTTCTAGAACTTTTTGAATTATTCAATTCAGACGTTTCATTCAAAAGATATCGCGATATTTAAAATGTAAGTATTAATGTTGTAGCCAAATATACTAATATTGTTTGATTGAACGCGCTAATCTCAGGAACTACTGGTCTGATTTGAAAAATTCTTTCAGTGTTGGATAGCCCATTTATCGAGGAAGGCTATAGGCTATATATCATCACGCTACGACCAATAGGAGCGGAGCACCAATGAAGAATGTTTCAAAATCGGAGGGTTTTGAAAGCAAATTTCACGCGAACGGCGTTGCCTGCACAGTTAGTAATGAATAATCTAAGACGACAAAAATTAAAGTTAATAAATGCTGACATGCGTCTGTGGGCCTTCCGCTGGAGAAAGTTTAGTCAGCTAGTCGCCCGCAGACGCATGTTTACTAATCTAATATAGACGGTGGGGAAGAGTTCATAAATATCTTGTAAATAGTTATTTCAATTTACACCAATTTCAAACCCCACGTCACCGAAAGGCCAGTTAAGTTAACTATAATTAAGTTAAAGTTAACACATTTTTCGATTTGAAACTTTATCTGCAGCCCGTCCTTGTTCATTTATTTCACTGCGCGCTCATTATAACTTTAAATGGAGTTAACATTTTCTGGAAATGTTTTAATTTGTCCACGCGAATGTATATTGCGATGCATTTGCGAGAAAAAGTTATAATACCTATTAAAACATCAAACAGTATGTTGAGTAAACGACATGCACTGCTTTGGTAGCTCTAGTTAGTTCAGTTCTGAAGGAAAGAGTTTTGAAGTGAAACTTCTATATAGACGGGGTCTTAGCATTGTCTGTCACGAAAACGCGTCACGGCCGCGTGTTCTAATACTTACATTTTCAAAACTCATTATATCTTTTTTTATTGCAGGAGTTCAGCAGACAGCCCACTTGATGGAGAGCGGTTACCATCGCCTAATGGACATTTGCCACACTAAATGTGCTGCTGCTCTTTTAAGGGTGACTGGAACCTGATCACTAATGCCGGAACACAACTCAAGGTTGTTATGGCGGCATACTCTAGACCAGAGGTGGTAGCCGTCCAGTCGGGCAAATGCCCTACCACCTGGGTGTGGGTGGTTTTGTCGCCTCCTACGACAGGCTGCCCCAACGCAGGAAATTGTATTCTTTCTCCGTTCCTGCACGGATAAAAACTAATGAACAGCAATTGATTTATATATATAGATTTATTGTATATATTTATATATATATACTTATACCGAAATAAGAAAGAGAGTTGGTCTGAAAGAGAGTGTCGGGGTGAAGGTAAGGAAAGGAATGCTCCGTTGGTTCGGGCATGTGGAAAGAATGACTAAACAGATATACAATGCAAAAGTGGATGGATGCAGAAGTCGTGGAAGGCCACGACACACCTTCCATGATCAAATTGATCGTGTACTAGCAGAAGGTGATGTCAGGAGCCTTAAGAACAGATGAGCGTGCATGACAAGAGTTATGAATGTCAAAGAAGCAAGTGAGGTGTGTAAGAATAAGCCTGAATGGCGCTCTGTTGTTCGTGCCTACCCCGCAAGGGAACTGGCGTGAAGTTATGTACGTATGTATATAGATTTATGACAAGAACTTCCAGAGGGAGAATGAGAAAGCAATAGCTGTACTTAAAATGTAGTTAGGGAGAAGCCTATGCATTCAAAGGGGCCTGTATGGTTTATTGTTACCGGAACACGCGCCGACAGTCAATGGGTTGCCAACACTCAAGTACAGCATTGACAGAGAAATAATAAAAAACCAACAATTCTCAAATATTTTTTTTTATTTTTTATTGCAGGAGTTCAGCAGACAGGCAGACGGCTCACTTAATGGAAAGCGGTTACCATCGCCTATGGACATTTGCAACACCATAGGTGCTACAAATGCGCTGCTGCTCTCTTAAGGGTCACTGGAACCTGGTCACTAATGCCGGAACACACCTCAAGGTTGTTATGGCGACATGCTTTAGACCAGGGGTGGTAGCCATCCAGTCGGGCAAATGCCCTACCACCTGGCTGTGGGTTGTTTTGTCGCCTCTTACGACAGGCCGCCCCAACGCAGGAAATTGTATTCTTTCTCCGTTCCTGCACGGATCAAATCTGTGGTTTATTAATTCCAAGTATTTTATTTCTATTTTTTTGAATTGCTGAAGCACAGCAGACTGGCTGACGGCCCAACTGTGTTGGAAAATGGTTACCGTCGCCTATGAAAATTAGCAATAGTTATGTTGCCAATGTAATAATAATAATAATAATAATTTACCCGCAGGGGGTCTTTGTGGCGAAGCCTTAGGTGAGTAGCGACACCGCGTACCTGACTCCGGGGGCCAAGGCAAGGCCCCCACCTCCGTGCTTGCCTTAGCCAGCCGGCACGAAGTGGAGATCGCTACAGCTAAGACTCAAGCTCCAGGGGTGGAAGTGATAAATGGCCTAACATCGGAAGTAGCTTCGGTGAACCTGCAGCCCACCTCTCGACACCCCTTAGCCACTCACATCCATGTTGCCCCTGTCTTCTATTGCATTTTCAGGGGTCCATGCAGGGAGTGGTGAGTCACCGTTTGCCCATTTTTCCATTTCTTCCGAACATTGCGATGGGCAGACGCCATAGTCCCCATATTCCCAGACCCCTAGTACCACTAGCAGTTCACCCCAATAGCCCGGTACTTTTTGTCCTCATTTCCCACAATAGGCTTGTCCTTAGGTGCATAGACAGGGATAATCGCGCATTATGTTTTTAATATTGATTCTTTGGTATCTTCCTCAGTCCAAGACTAATATTTAACTAACTTCAAAAAGGAGGTTCTTAACTTGATTGGTATTTTTTTTTCTCTTTTTTATGTATGTACACCGATTACGCTGAGATTTATGATCCGATTTACGTGATCCTTCTTTAGTTTGATGCGGAATAGTTGCCATTTAGTCCCCTAAAAATTTGACATAGTTTGGCCCAGTAGTTTTCATTTTACGATCATTTTTTTGTTCCCGTTTCTTGGGACCTATATTTTGTAAGGCGCGCGGCACCGTTCGTAGCACTACCCATAGCTAGACAATAAAAAGTAAAAAATAAAAAAAATCGTTTAAAAAAACCGACTTCAAAACCTAAAAATTAAAAACTTTGTTTAAAAAAACCGTCTTCAAAAACTAAAAAGTATAAAATAACTTATTTCTAAAGTTATTATTATTAATATATATTATCTAAAACATCTAAAAGTCGGTGCTTAGTAATTTTCAAAATATAGTCATTTTTATGTTTTACTTCGCACCGACTTCAAGATGTTTTAGAGAATATATATTAATAATAATAGCTTTAGAAATAAGTTATTTATTTTATTTGTTACTTTTTAGTGTCTAGCTATGTATGGGTAGACCTACGAAAGGTGCCGCGCTCCTTACAAAATATAGGTCCCAAGAAAGGGGAACAAAAAATAATGATCGTAAAATAAAAACTACTGGGCCAAACTATGTTAAATTTTTAAGGGACTAAATGGCAACTAATCCGCATCAAACTAAACAAGAATCACGTAAATCGGATCATAAATCTTGGAGTAATCGGTGAACATACATAAAAAAAAACAAAAAAAAAGATCCCGACGAATTGAGAACCTCCTCCTTTTTTTGAAGTCGGTTAAAAAGTATAAAATAACTTAATGAAGAATTTTGACTAAGAACTTATTTAGTTTGTTTAAAATTACAATATTTTGTTGTTATAACAGTGTATATGGTTTGCTCGGCACCGACTTCAAGATGTAGAAAATTTTATATTATTTTGTCTCTTAATAAACTAAATAAATTCTTAGTCAAAAATCTTTATTAAGTTATTTTATACGTTTTAGTTTATCCGTTATATTATCCGTGCAGGAACGGAGAAAGAATACGATTTCTGCGGCCGGGCGGCCTGTCGTAAGAGGCGACTAAACAACCCACAGCCAGGTGGTAGGGCTTTTGCCCGACTGGATGGCTACCACCCCTGGTCTAAAGTATGTCGCCATAACAACTTTGAGTTGTGTTCCGGCATTAGTGACCAGGTTCCAGTCTCCCTTAAGAGAGCAGCAGCGCATTTGTAGCGCCTTTGCTGTTGCAAATGTCCATAGGCGATGGTAACCGCTTTCCATCAAATGAGCCGTCTGCCACTCTGCTAGTACTGTAATAAAAATAATGATGTAGGCTATATGAATCGAGAACATATGGGAGAGTTCTGAGTAACAGTATCCCCCTGCGTAAGGTAAGAGTCAACATATAGAAACGTAAGTAAAGGTCGTTGGGGGAGGTATGTGCTCGAGATAAAGGGCACGCATTGTTCCCGTATTGGGGACAACAAAAGGCCTGCGCCACAGAAACATGCCGACTACGTGGGCCCCTCACTCAGCGGGCTTTGCCATTTTTTTAATTCTTTTTTATTGCAACAACAAACAGCTACAGCAGTTCCCTTGCGAGGTAGGCACGAACAACAGAGCGCTATTCAAGCTTATTCTTACACACCTCACTTTGCTTCTTTGACATTCATAGCTCTTGTCATGCACGCTCGTCTGTTCTTAAGGCTCCTGACATCACCTTCTGCTAGTGCAGAAGTCGTGGAAGGCCACGACACACCTTCCATGATCAAATTGATCGTGTACTAGCGGAGAGTGATGTCAGGAGCCTTAAGAACAGACGAGTGTGCATGACAAGAGTTATGAATGTCAAAGAGGCAAGTGAGGTGTGTAAGAATAAGCCTAAATGGCACTCTGTTATTCGTGCCTACCCCGCAAGGGAACTGGCGTGAAGTTATGTATGTATGTATGTATGTAGCTAAACAATCCATAGTATATTATATATTATATCAAAGTAATCCATTAATAAATTTATATCCGAGTTGGTGAAAAAGTAGTAAACAAAAGTATCAGAACAACGTCTTCACATTTATTATTAGTATGGGATATGGATGGCTGGGACGACATTCAATTTTACAAAACTTCACGCCAGTTCCCTTGCTTGGTAGGCAGGAACAACAGAGCGCCATTCAGGCTTATTCTTACACGCACGCCATGCACGCTCGTCTATTCTTAAGGCTCCTGACATCACCTTCTGCTAGTACACGATCAATTTGATCATGGAAGGTGTGTCGTGGCTCTCCACGACTTCTGCATCCATCCACTTTGGCATTGTATATCTGTTTAGTCATTCTTTCATCATGCATTCTTTCCACATGCCCGAACCACCGGAGCATTCCTTTCCTTACCTTCACCCCGACACTCTCTTTCAGATCAACTCTCTTTCTTACTTCGGTCTGCGAGCGTCACTCCGCAGATTTTGCGCAATGCTCGCATCTCAACCGCGTTTACTTTACTTTCATGCTCTCTCTTCCATACCCAACTCTCGCTTCCATACGTGAGCGTAGGTACCAGCACCGTATTGTGTATGGCAAGCTGGGCCTTCTGCCTGAGGTTCTCAGCGCCTAGAAGTTTAACTAAAGCTCCATTCACTGTTAAAATATAAATATATTATTAAAGGGATTTTGGTAATCGCTACGCGTAATATTAAATATTTATTCATTTATACAAGGAAGGAAAAGAAGGTTAGTAAAAGAAGAAGAAGAGCAAGGAGAGAATAGAAATGGAATTACTGTTGTGTTAGTGTTTTGTGAACCAGGAATTTGAAATAAGAAGGTGAGTTGGCAAATATCTCTATGTGTTCAAAGAGTTTATTATGGGTGTCGACCATACGTGTGAGAGGAGAACGAAGGACAGAGTTTTAATTTAATTGACGGCCTCTGTGGTTGAGCGGGCTAAGGCTTTGCCGGCGTACCTCACTGCAACGCAGAGGTTCCGGGTTCGATTCCTGGTATAGTAAATTTCGGAAACGTATTTTATCCGTTATTTGCTATGGTCTGGGTGTCTGGGATCGGCCCCAGAGTAGTCCGTTGTATATTACCCATAACACAAGCGTAACTTCTTAATTTGGGGATATACAATGTGTGTGTTTGTCTGCCGATTATTATTATTATTAATTCTCTACTGAATATAAAAAAATAATAGTTTTAACAATGTATTGTGGTTAAACTGTGTGTGTTATGTTAAATAACGTGATTGTGTAGTTTTTGATTGGCTGGCTTTTTGATAATTTTAGTTTGGGTAGTTACCCGACTGGATGGCTACCACCCCTGGTCTAAAGTATGTCGCCATATCAACTTTGAGTTGTGTTCCGGCATTAGTGACCAGGTTCCAGTCTCCCTTAAGAGAGCAGCAGCGCATTTATAGCAATTTCGGTGGTGCAAATGTCCATAGGCGATGGTAACCGCTTTCCATCAAGTGGGCTGTCTGTCTATCTGTTGATCTCCTGCAATAAAAAAAATGGATGTTTTGAAATAACAACCGCAATTACGAAATTAGTTTTGTTTCAGTAGTCATCCCCATTCTATGATTAGTATGTCAAATAGTTAATCGCTGTAAAAGCGTTCCAATTGGAACAATGTTGTACATAATATTTGTACTGTTTGCCAGGTGGTAGGGCATTTAGCCGACTGGATGGCTACCACCCCTGGTTTAAAGCATGTCGCCATAACAACCTTGAGTTGTGTTCCGGCATTAGTGACCAGGTTCCAGTCTCCCTTAAGAGAGCAGCAGCGCATTTGTAGCAACTTCGGTGGTGCAAATGTCCATAGGCGACCGTAACCGCTTTCTATTAAGTGGGCCGTCTGTCTGTAACGCTGCTTTAGTGGCCACGGGAACTTTGTACTGCGGTAAAGTGAGGCGAGAGTCGTGGCCGCGCTATCGCGGCGACGCACTCCAACACTTTAATAGCACAACACTACTGGCTGCATTCACATCAGGACACAGTAGACGCATTTCATCATGAGTCTAGATGTCAAGCGTAATTAATGCAGGAGAAATAATGTGTTTTTTTTTCTAGACTATGGCCTCTAAGGTCCATAGTTCCATACCATTATTAAGGTTAAAATATTTTTTACTTATTAAATTTCAAAGACTTACGTCAAGTATTAGGGGTTGTAGTAACAATTTCCACTTTATCTACATTATTAATTATTTTGTTTTAATGTTTATTTATTTCTACTGTTCGTGTGTTTTTCACTGAACTCCAGAACCGTTGTACCGATTTTGATGATTTTTTTAGTGTGTGTCGAAATGGATTAGAGAATGCTTTAGTTTTACAATTGGATGGCGCTGGAATTGGGTTCTAGATTTTCATTTTCAAAACAGGATAACGTCTATCGGGTCTGCTAGTATTGTTATTATATCTTATGTGTGTTTGCGTAGTTTTATGATATTTTTGTGCGTGTTGCATTGCGTGTGTCCAGTGTAAACTTAATCTACTTACATCATGTGTGATTACATATTATTCTATATTATTCTTAATAGTAGCTAAATTTTTTTTAACTGGATATATCTGAGTGGTTGCATTTTTTTGGTTTGTTGCGTGTGAACTGGCTTCGTTGTTAGCAGATAACCAGGTGGTTGGGCATTAGCCCGACTGGATGGCTACCACCCCTGGTCTAAAGTATGTCGCCATAACAACCTTGAGTTGTGCTCCGGCATTAGTGACCAGGTTCCAGTTTCCCTTAAGAGAGCAGCAGCGCATTTGTAGCAACATTGCTGTTGCAAATGTCCATAGGCGATAGTAACCGCATTCCATCAAGTGGGCCGCCTGCCTGTCTGCTGAACTCCTGCAATAAAAAAAAGGTAAAATAGTTTATTACACAACACACCTTGTAAAAGGCCATTCATTATTGATCATATTCGACATGCATGGGACCTGGTCAGCACATTTTTTTTTTTTTTTTTTTTTTTTTATATCGGCAGACAAACACACACATTGTATATCCCCAAATTAAGCAAGTTACGCTTGTGTTATGGGTAATATACAACGGACTACTCTGGGGCCGATCCCATACACCCAGACCATAGTAAATAACGGAGAAAATACGTTTCCGAAATTTACTATACCAGGAATCGAACCCGGAACCTCTGCGTTGCAGTGAGGTACGCCGCAAAGGCTTAGCCCGCTCAACCACAGAGGCCGTCAAATTTGCGAACATTGGCGAATACGAAAATTTTATAACATCTGTTAGACTATTGTACAAACTGATTTCACTAGTTAAAATGCCGGAGCAGTCGGGAGGTTTAAATTTATTTCGAAACTCACTTAATTTTGACCGCTGTCACTTCTATCGGCAAAGTGACAGCGGACGCTTCAGTGAGATTCGAATCAGTGCAATGAGTTTGCAAAACTACATAACTAGTACAAAACTATACCCACTGATCTACACACTATGACTACATACATACATAACTTCACGCCAGTTCCCTTGCGGGGTAGGCACGAACAACAGAGTGCCATTTAGGCTTATTCTTACACACCTCACTTGCTTCTTTGACATTCATAACTCTTGTCATGCAAGCTCGTCTGTTCTTAAGGCTCCTGACATCACCTTCTGCTAGTACACGATCAATTTGATCATGGAAGGTGTGTCGTGGCCTTCCACGACTTATATATGACTACATAATGTTGCATAAATAGTTTTTTTATTTTTATTATTATTAATATCTCTACGGACTCGAGTTCCGTACCCTTTTTTACTACTTAATTTCTATGAAAAATTTGAGACTCCATACACGCTTATTGTTTTTAAATATAGCTTATTATATTAATTTATTCTAGTTTTAATACTAAACTTATACTAATGTAGAGTGTTGCATGCTGGTGTTGTGAGGAAGTGCATGTGCAGTATTGGCCTTATATCTATACTTATATATAGTCCTATCTAGTGCCACGTGTGTTGTTTTTTCTTTTCTGTGCCTGGGTTATTAATTTTTAGGCTCTTTGTGTGTCTTGGTTTGTTTGTGAGGTGTGCGTGTAATGCAATGCGATGTTAGTGCGCGTAGGTTTGTTAGTTACGTGTTTGTGACTTTGTCTGGTGTTATAATTTATTGTGATAAATAATTATAATAATAATACAAGTGCATAAATAGTTGAATACATGGTAATTTACCTAAGCAGTAATTAAGTAATTGGGCAGTCAGTTTTAATGCAAATAGACCTTCACTACTGCTGGTACTGCGTCCTGGGATGTATGCTTTGTATACTAGTACATTGACGCACGCATTTCGACCACGGAGCCGCCTCACTTACAACCCATACACTTGCACACGTGTAATTAACACGGAGTTACAGCAATATTCCATACACGTACGTAGGTACACTTGTTATTATGTAGGTATGAGAAATTCCTCTAAAGCTTACACATGTATACAATGTTTAGTATTCTGTAGAATACATATTATTACTATAAAGCATAAGGCGACATAGCCAAGTTGTGGCAAAGCCTTTAGGAAGAGTAAAAACAAACTATACGGCATGTTTCAATACACTTGTATGACGCATACAACTAATATATAGATAGACAAATACTAGCTGAACCGGCAAACTTGGTATCACCTCAGACTTCTACAAATAATTCAAAACCAAAATTAGCCAAATCAGCCCAGCCGTTCTCGTGTTTTAGCGAGACTAACGAACAGCAATTAGATTTTATGTATATAGGTAGATAAAATTGTCATATCTTTTTGTTTGACAAATATAATTTGAACAAAACTAACATTACCACGAGAACATAGTTCTGAGAATAAAATCCAAACTTGTATGCATAAAATTACGGAGAATAAGGTTATTTATCATACATTTTTATATTTGTGTAGATTTTGATGATACAATTTGGATTGAGATGAATCCAAGTATTACGTAGTTAAGAATATGTACTCAACTTTCTTGCAGCTCTGTTCGTAACTTCAATGTATTAGACACTACTTACATGTAAATCAGGTTCGTATTTAAACGTGATAAAGCCGAATTGTTAGCGTAGCTTTTTTCCATGATTCTTCTATTATATTGGCCAAATCACTACTAATAGCAATGGGGCTATCATTTTAAGAAAGAGGTATCAATCCATCAATTAATTGTTAACAACTTCTGTGTTAAGTGGGTGAGCTAAACCCCACTGGAATGCAGAAGTTCTGGGTTCGATTCTTGGCATGGCTAATTTATTTAATGAACTTATCGCTACTTACTACGATCTACTTATATATTATATATACTATATAGGAGAAACTTCAGCAGGCATTATTTTATTAAATACATTACATTTATATCAGAGCTTATCATGAACTCTTTATAAGCGGTCTTGCTTTTGTACAAAAACATTGTAATTGGCAAAACTAATATTAAACAAAGTTTATTCTCTAAGTTATACGTATTGTAAGCTTGTTGGATATGTAATCTATATATATAAAAGAAAGTCGTGTTAGTTACACTATTTATAAGTCAAGAACGGCTGTATCGATTTGGCTGAAAATAGGTGGGGAGGTAGCTGAGAACCAGGAGACGGACATAGGATACTTTTTATCCCGTTGGATCTGGTGGTAGGTGGCGCTGAGATCGGGTTCTAGAACCCTCCTAATCACCTGGAGCGATTTTGGTGATTTTGTTTTTGTGTGTTCGAGTGGGTCCCCGGATGGTTTAAATCCACAGTTGGAACCGGTAGGTGGCGCTGGTATCGGGTCCTAGATTTCTATTTTTCAGAGCAGGACAACGTCTGCCGGGGCCGCTAGTAAATAAATAAATCTAAGCTAGTAAATAAATAAATAAATAACACAAGCGTAATTCACTTAGCTTTAGGCTATACGAATATATTGTTCTTAATTCTTTATCATACTCGAAATAGTCTTGTACTAATATATAAAGCTGAAGAGTTTCTTTGTTTGAACGCGCTAAACTCAGGAACTACTAGTCTGATATGAAAAATTCTTTCAGTGTTAGATAGCCCGATTATCGAGGAAGGCTATAGGCTATATATCATCACGCTAAGACTAATAGGAGCGGAGCATCAATGTTTCAAAATCGGGGGGTTTTTTAAATTACTTTTATGTTACTATTCGCGTAAGTCGCGGGCCGAAGCTAGTTAGAATAGGTTGGGGAAAAAGTGTTTTCGCATATAGTATGTATGAACTTGTAATAAGATCTCTTTGGCTATACCATTTGTATCTGGCTGGTTTTGGTATCATTAAAAAGTTTTAATTTTAAAGAAGCCAATTCCAAATTCAAATTAGGAAAATGTGTGATTTTCATTTGTTTTTCTTATTGTTAAAATGAGTGAATCTAATGAAGAAATTCGATACATTTTAAAATTTTACTACAAAAAAGGTAAAAATGCAACACAAGCCGCGAAAAAAAATTGTCATGTTTATGGACCTAATGCAGTATCTGTGAGAGTAGCGCAAATTTGGTTTAAGCGTTTCCAATCCGGAAATTTTGATATCAAAGATGCACGTCGCTGTGGTCGCCCTGTTACGGACAAAATTGATGCCATTTTTGAAAAAGTGGAGCAAGATCGGCATATTAGTAGTTACGATGTAGCTGGAGAACTGGAAATTGACCACAAAACGGTTTTGGCGCATTCAAAAAAAGCTGGGTACACAAAAAAGCTCGATATTTGGGTGCCTTATGAGCTCACTGAAACAAACCTAATGAACCGTGTACTCATTTGTGATTCTTTATTACGACGTAATGAAACCGAACCATTTTTGAAGAAGCTGATAACTGGTGATGAAAAGTGGATCACGTACGACAAGAACGTGCGAAAAAGATCGTGGTCAAAGGCCGGTCAGGCTTCACAGACTGTGGCGAAACCCGGGTTAACTCGCAACGAGGTGATGCTGTGTGTATGGTGGGATTGGAAGGGCATTATTCTTTATGAGCTGTTACTGCCAGGCAGGACCAGCGATTCTGAACTGTACTGCGAACAACTGATGAGATTAAAGCAAAAAGTTGAGAGAAAGCGGCGGGAATTAATCAACAGAAGGAGTGTGGTTTTTCACCATGATAACAATAGACCTCACACATCTTTAGCCACTCAGCAAAAATTACGAGAGTTTGGCTGGGAGGTGTTAATGCATCCGCCGTATAGTCCTGACCTTGCACCGTCAGGTTTTCACCTGTTTCGGTCTCTGCAGAATTCCTTAGGCAGTGTCGGGTTAACATCACGAGAGGTCTGCCAAAATAACTTGTCGCAGTTTTTTGATCAGAAGCCCCGAAATTTTTATAGCAATGGGATCACGTCCCTACCTACAAGATGGCAAAAAGTTATCCAACAAAATGGCACCTACATACTTTAGTCAAATGTAAATAAACTTTTAAAAAAAACCTTTTGAATTTTTATACAAAATACCAAGAAACTTTTTCCCCAACCTTATAAGAGGTTTTTGGTTTTACATATGGATGCGAGTGATATAACAGCTAATAGGCGAGTGCCGCCTTCGTCGCATGACATATCGCCGCAATAACTCCTCTGCGAGTGAGTAAATATGCGTTATCTGTGAGAGGAGGGATGTCCGCCTTTATTCAAACCAATTATGCCACTTATATTTAAAACTAGCTTCTGTCCGCGACATCGTTCGCGTGGGATAATTAAAAAATCCCCCGATTTTGAAACATTCATTTTTGCTCCGCTCCTATTGGTCTTAGCGTGATGATATATAGCCTATAGCCTTCCTCGATAAAGGGGCTATCTAACACTGAAAGAATTTTTCAAATCGGACGAGTAGTTCCTGAGATTAGCGCGTTCAATCAAACAATATTAGTATATTTGGCTACAACACTAATACTTACATTTTAAATATCGCGATATCTTTTGAATGAAACGTCCGAATTGAATAATTCAAAAAGTTCTATAAAGGTGTTGAATTCGTCTTGAATATGGAGTAATTTATTTTGATAAGGATTAATACCAAGGTACAAAATAAAGAGTTTTTGAAGCGACGGCATTTTAATTATTTAAAAAAATAAAAGAAAACACTTATTGTGAGATAACTACAATAGTTAGATATATGGTTACGTGGAAGAAGCAAGTGAGGTGTATAAGAATATGCCTGAATTGCGCTCTGTTGTTCGTGCCTACCCCGAAGGGAACTGGCGTGAAGTTATGTATGTATGAAATAATTTCAAACGTGTTTTCGTACTATTGTCTCATGACTAGAGTTTAGACGATTTACCACTATTGGTATTTATATATTTTAAACATAGTCATTTTAATCAAGACAGAATCGAGAAACACTATAGGCTATATTATATTTGGGATCCTTACTAAAAGTCCAATAATGTAACCCAAGGTGTATTAATCCTTATCAAAATATTGATTATTGTACTACCACTTTGCAGAACATATAATTTTCTACAAAAAATATTCCCTAACCATATGTCTAACTATTGTAGTTAACTCACATTAAGTGTTTTCTTTTATTTTTTTAAATAATTATAATGCCGCGTCGCATCAAAAAACTCATTATTTTGTACCTTGGTATTAATCCTTATCAAAATAAACTACTCCAAATTCAAGACGAATTCAATACATTTCTAGAACTTTTTGAATTATTCAATTCGGACGTTTCATTCAAAAGATATCGCGATATTTAAAATGTCAGTATTAGTGTTGTAGCCAAATATACTACGCGCTAATCTCAGGAACTACTGGTCTGATTTGAAAAATTCTTACAGTGTTGTATAGCCCATTTATCGAGGAAGGCTATAGGCTATATATCATCACGCTACGACCAATAGGAGCGGAGCACCAATGAAGAATGTTTCAAAATCGGAGTTTGAAAGCAAATTCCACGCGGACGACGTCTCGGGCACAGATAGTTTATCTATATTACAATTCGTGTCCGCACCGTCCTAAAATGAAAATGTAGTGATGGATGTGTGGTGATTTGTTAAAGGTGCACCTGTGATTGAAAACTTGGGAGGAAGACTAAGGTGGTGTGGGTATGAAATGAGGAGGGATGGAAATTAATCAAAATGGATCCAAATCATTATTTTCAAATTTCAATAATTAATACATAACATATATTAAATTATTGAAAATATGTCTATTCTTTGTTTCATGGTGTTCTAATTATAAATAATATTAATGTTCATTAGTTATTTTTTCTTCTGTGAAGGTGACGTCACTGCCTGGCACTAACGGAAGACCAGCGTTGGTTGTGATCAACCAGCATTTGCTGAGTTAGGGCCTGTTTAGAGTTACTTAAGTTTTGGCTTTTATTAAACTGCTTATGTATACTTTAAGCTTTGTATATAAGTTTTTTAATAAATATACGACAAATTATGTACGTAATTCATTGATTTAACTTCTACAATGTTTAAGACTATTATTCGCTTATATATGTACTAGCTGTGCCCGCGACGTCGGCCGCGTGGAATTTGCATTCAAAACCCTCCGATTTTGAAACATTCTTCATTGGTGCTCCGCTTCTATTGGTCTTAGCGTGATGATATATAGCCTATAGCCTTCCTCGATAAATGGGTTATCCAACACTGAAAGAATTTTTCAAATCAGACCAGTAGTTCCTGAGATTAGCGCGTAGTATATTTGGCTACAACACTAATACTTACATTTTAAATATCGCGATATCTTTTGAATGAAACGTTCGAATTGAATAATTCAAAAAGTTCTAGAAAGGTATTGAATTCGTCTTGAATATGGAGTAATTTATTTTGATAAGGATTAATACCAAGGTACTAGAAGGTAATAGAAAACCCTTCTTGTGAGATAACTACAATAGTTAGACATATGGTTACGCGATATTTTTTGTAGACAATTATATGTTCTGCAAATTGGTAGTACATGGTTTTGTTCTATAATCAATAGTTTTCGCAGCGCACGCCCTGTAAGGATTTTTTCGGGTCCTTTTTTACACCTTGGACTTTTAGTAAGATCCCTAATTTTTTTGAAAATATAATATAGACTATAGCCTTCTTCGATAAATGTACTATTCAACACTGAAATAATTTTTCAAATCGGACCAGCGGTTCCTGAGATTAGCGCGTTTAAACAAACAAACGAACTCTTCAGCTTTATAATATTAGTATAGAAAGATAATAGAGTTTGCCGATGTGATTTATGACAAAGAAACTAAACAGTCTAGACAACTGCCCAGCAAGACAGAGGCAAGGAAGCCAACCTGATGAGAAATATTACAACGAATTTTTATGACAATGTATGTATTTGTTAGTTAATTAAAAAAACACGATTGCAACGCCATCTATTTTGATAATCCTTTTATTTTAATAAAACGACGTCCTTTGTCGGGATAAAATGTATTAAGCCAGCACTATGTCGAGTTTCATTTGTTCATTTTCAGTAGTTTCTAAAAAGATATGCGATGGCAGCGCCATCTTTTTCGCTATTTTCGTTTATCCCACGAAAATGGCGTTATTTATCGGGATAAAAAGTATCCTAAGTTAAGTTCCAGGATATAAGCTAGCTCTATGTCGAGTTTCATTTAAATCCGTCCAGTAGTTTTACGTGATACTCTATCAGACAGACAGACAGACAAAAATTAAATAAAAAACACTTTTGTAATCTCTTGGTCCGAATTATCCTCCCTGATTTTTTTCACATTTTTAAACGCATTGTACAATCTCGAACCATTTACAGATTTATCATAGTCTACATTCTAGAAGATAGATAGATGTAGGTACTTCTATAACTCAAGGACAGCATTTCCAATTTGAACAGAATTTGTCATAAGTATAGTAAGAATATATTGTTACGAGTTAGAGGTACTAGAACTAAAAGGCCGTTAGAATTATTATAGAGTTTTTTAGAACTATACAAACACGTATAACACAGGTACAAATATAACTGAACACAACAAATCCAAACGTAATTCAATAAAACGCGCAAAGTCTGTGACTATTAGATTCCCGAATACACACACGTCACGCCCATATCGTAGTTGTAGCTCAGCTGACTCCTCTCTCAATCAGGACGCCGTTTCATAATTCACAAATGCAAATGTGCCTGCCCGGCAACGTCGACACAATTTCCTAGACTTAGCTTGAAATTGTAATCCGCAACACCTGGCTAATGATGCTAATGAGCGAGTACAATAGGACAATAGGCTGTTCTCCACAATAACTAGAAACGTATGTCAATAAATAAGTGAACAAAAGAAGACGATCATAAAAGGATTACAATTAGTTCAAATGCCGACAGGTAATAAAATGTGTTTTTACAGATCTGTACGCGGAATTTATGTTTTTTTTATTTTTATTGCAGGAGTTCAGCAGACAGGCAGACGGTCCACTTGATGGAAAGCGGTTACCATCGCCTATGGACATTTGCAACACCAAAGTTGCTACAAATGCGCTGCTGCTCTCTTAAGTGAGACTGGAACCTGGTCACTAATGCCGGAACACAACTCAAGGTTGTTATGGCGACATACTTTAGACCAGCGGTGGTAGCCATCCAGTCAGGCAAATGCCCTACCACCTGGCTGTGGGTGGTTAAGTCGCCTCTTACGACAGGCCGCCCGGCCGGAGGAAATTGTATTCTTTCTCCGTTCCTGCACGTATGAGACGGTTATATTCATATTGCCAATTTGCAAGGCAAAGTTGGCACATTAGAAAATTTTCTATATACGCTTCAAAGCATCGTATAAAACTCAAGCAATTCTCTCGCAACATAGACTCCTCTTTGTGCCTTCGCCAAAACAGCAAGTTCAGCAAAACTTTCGTTGGTCTATAGGCTCATTTAGTCGGCGGCAAACAGCCATAACGGAGGCATCGACGGGGAAACCAGCGGTGTCATTCTACCTTCTATTTTACAACATTCTCCGCCAACTATTTCCAGCAAAAAAGCGCTGCCTTTTCGCTTCAATAAACGCTGGTCGGGTCTCCGAGGGGGCGGGTGTAGGGGGTTGTCAATCTGCGCCGGTGACGTCACGGGGTGACGGCCCTTCGGATTGATAACATCTTTTGATATCCCCCACTTTACCCATTTGGAGAAAGTTTCACAGTTTGGGCACGTTTACATGTTGGAAGTACAGTTATCTCGTTCCCTGTTCATGATTACCGATGCTTTTGTGCCGCTGCCTATAATGCCCTTTGGAATTAGCGTGTTTCACCAATATTTCTGTTTATTTTCATTTTATCAAACAATACAACTGAATTCGATCCGGAACCAAAAAATGCATCCATCGTCTAGTCTAAATTTATGCCGTTCCTCCACGCGTCCGTAACGCTTTTTCGTGACAGAAAAATCTTAAGACCCCAGTTTATATAGAAGTTTCACTTCAATAATAATAGTAATAACCCGCAGGGGGGCTTTGTGGCGAAGCCTTAGGTGAGTATCGACACCTCGTACCCGTCTCCGTGCTTGCCTTAGCCAGTCGGCACGGAGTGAAGATCGCTAGAGCTAAGACTCAAGCTTCAGGGGTGGAAGTCCGAAGTAGCTTCGGTGAACCTCACCGCAGTTCACCCCAATAGCCCGGTACTTTTTGTTCTACATACATACATACATACATAACTTCACGCCAGTTCCCTTGCGGGGTAGGCACGAACAACAGAGTGCCATTTAGGCTTATTCTTACACACCTCACTTGCCTCTTTGACATTCATAACTCTTGTCATGCAAGCTCGTCTGTTCTTAAGGCTCCTGACATCACCCTCCGCAAGTACACGATCTATTTGATCATGGAAGGTGTGTCGTGGCCTTCCACGACTTCTGCATCCATCCACTTTTGCATTGTATATCTGTTTAGTCATTCTTTCATCATGCATTCTTTCCACATGCCCGAACCACCGGAGCATTCCTTTCCTTACCTTCACCCCGACACTCTCTTTCAGACCAAGTCTCTTTCTTACTTCGGTATTACGAACGCGGTCCGCGAGCGTCACTTTTTGTTCTCTTCCCACAATAGTCCTACACTGGCCGGGGCTTGTCCTTGGGTGCATTACTATATGGTGTAGACAGGGACAATCGCCGGTCAGTGTCACGCCACATTTACATTAAATTTGTCAAGGGGCCTCTACGTGTTGGCCTTCCCATGGCCCCACGAAAGCCCTCCAAAAGTCCGGGCCATTTTTATGGCCCGTGGTCTTCAAAGACATACAGTATAATAATAATAATTAAAGAAATGAATTCTACTTGTGTAATATTTAATTAATATCTTAATATATAAAAATTACGTGTCACGTTGTTTGTTCGCGATGGACTCCTAAACTACTTGACCGATTTTAATCAAATTTGCACAGTGTGTGCAGTTTGATCCGACTTGAAAGATAGGATAGCTTACATTTGGATCCGGTAGGTGGCGCTGGAAACGGGTTCTAAATTTTATTTCTTCAGGGCGGAACAACGTCTCCGGGACAGCTAGTATAAATATATAAAATACTTTGTTACTTTGTTACTACTACAAGAGTTATGAATGTCAAAGAAGCAAGTGAGGTGTGTAAGAATGGGCCTAAATGGCGCTCTGTTGTTCGTGCCTACCCCGCAAGGGAACTGGCGTGAAGTTATGTATGTATGTACTTTGTTACTTTAAAATTAAAATAAATACCCGTATAACAATTTGCATCGAATCTATTCGAATACAATATTACCCGAATTCTGTTAAAAGAACGTTTGCAACAATAGGAAACTGAGTAAAAGGCTAGGCACTTTTCTTAACGTACGTAACACATGTATAAGACGAGGGTTCTAAGATTTTTGAATCAGGGGCCCGAACGACGGCGACTAAACCGAGTTATAGGGGTCCGAGGGCCTCCCGCCCGATACCTTCCACAGATAATTTCTTTCTGTTACCTTAAGGTGCGGCATTAAATAAGGATTTTTGAATATTTTATATTATACGGATAAAGAGGCAACTTGTTATTTATATGGGAAAGTTATTTTCTTTTAGGCGTATAATTTATCGGTCAGTCTGGCGTAAAGGTTATGTCGTTTTGCGTCAGTGCGACAGAGATCTTTTTTTATTTTTTATTGCAGGAGTTCAGCAGACAGACAGACTGCTCACTTGATGGAAAATGCGCTGCTGCTCTCTTAAGGGAGACTGGAACCTGGTCACTAATGCCGGAACACAACTCAAGGTTGTTATGGCGACATACGTTAGACCAGGGGTGGTCGCCATCCAGTCGGGCAAATGCCCTACCACCTGGCTGTGGGTTGTTTAGTCGCCTTTTACGACAGGCCGCCAGGCCGCAGGAAATTGTATTCTTTCTCCGTTTCTGCACGGATAGAAGTACAAGTATTGCAATCAATCAACTCATTTGCAAGTAATTTGAACATAGAAAAGTTGGGGTTGGATATTTCCTGAATGACTGCTGAATTTTTTTTTGGGAAATCGTCTATTTTTTGGATAATATATTTCTCTTTGCATAATGTCGTTATAATGCCATCTCATAAAAAACCGACTTCAAAAACTAAAGAGTATACATTAACTTAATAAAGAATTTTGACTAAGAATTTATTTAGTTTATTAAGAGACAAAATAATATTAAATTTTCTACATCTTGAAGTCGGTGCTGAGCAAACCAATTACCATACAAAATTATGCAAAGTATTGTAATTTTTTTATGGTTTACTCGGCACCGACTTCAAGTTGTAGATAATTGTATATTATTTTGTCTTTTAATAAACTAGACGAATTCTTAGTCAAAAATATTTATTAAGTTATTTTAAACGAAGTTTTTTTATTTGTTACTCTTTAGTGTCTAGCTATGAGTAGGCCTACGAAGGGTGCCGCGCGCCTTAAAAAATATAGGCCCCAAGAAATGGGAATGGATTTTTTTTATTACAGGAGTTCAGCAGACAGGCAGACGGTCCACTTGATGGAAAGCGGTTACCGTCGCCTATGGACATTTGCAACAGCAAAGTTGCTACAAATGCGCTGCTGCTCTCTTAAGTGAGACTGGAACCTGGTCACTAATGCCGGAACACAACTTAAGTTTGTTATGGCGGCATAATTTAGACCAGGGGTGGTAGTCATCCAGTCGGGCAAATGCCCTACCACCTGGAAAACATCCTCGACAAGGCCGCAAACTTGTCGCTCCCTTTCCACAGACACCCCGTCTACGAAATATTATCATACTAGCTGTGCCCGCGACGTTGTCCGCGTGGAATTTCTTTTGAAAACCCCCCGATTTCGAAACATTCTTCGTTGGTGCTCCGCTCCTATTGGTCTTAGCGTGGTGATATATAGCCTATAGGCTTCCTCGATATATGGGCTACTAACACTGAAATAATTTTTCAATTCAAACCAGCAGTTCCTGAGATTAGCGCGTTCAAACAAACAAACTCTTCATCTTTATATATTAGTTTATTTACATTTAACTAAAGTATGTAGGTGCCATTTTGTTGGATAACTTTTTGCCATATTGTAGGTAGGGACGTGATCCCATTGCTATAAAATTTTTGGGGCTTCTGATCAAAAAACTGCGACAAGTGGTTTTGGTAGTCCTCTCATGATGTGTCAGGTTAACACTGCCTAAGGAATTCTGCAGAGACCGAAACAGGTGAAAATCTGAAGGTGCAAGGTCAGGACTATACGGCGGATGCATTAACACCTCCCAGCCAAACTCTCGTAATTTTTGCTGAGTGGCTAAAGATGTGTGAGGTCTAGTGTTATCAAGGTGAAAAACCACACCCCTTCTGTTGATTAATTCCGGCCGTTTTCTCTCAACGTTTTGCTTTAATCTCATCAGTTGTTCGCAGTAAAGTCCAGAATCGATGGTCCTGCCTGTTGGTAACAGCTCATAATGAATAATAGCCTTCCAATCCCACCATACACACAGCATCACCTTGTTGCGAGTTAACCCGGGTTTCGCCACAGTCTGTGAAGCCTGACCGGCCTTTGACCACGATCTTTTTCGCACATTCTTATCGTACGTGATCCACTTTTGATCACCAGTTATCAGCTTCTTCAAAAATGGTTCGGTTTCATTACGTCGTAATAAAGAATCACAAATGAGTATACGGTTCATTAGGTTTCTTTCAGTGAGCTCATGAGGCACCCAAATATCGAGCTTTTTTGTGTACCCAGCTTTTTTCAAATGCGCCAAAACCGTTTTGTGGTCAATTCCCAGTTCTCCAGCTACATCGTAACTACTAATATGCCGATCTTGCTCCACTTTTTCAAAAATGGCATCAATTTTGTCCGTAACAGGGCGACCAGAGCGACGTGCATCTTTGATATCAAAATTTCCGGATTGAAAACGCTTAAACCAAATTTACGCTACTCTCACAGATACTGCATTAGGTCCATAAACATCACAATTTTTTTTCGCGGCTTGTGTTGCATTTTTACCATTTTTTTTGTAAAATTTTAAAATGTATCGAATTTCTTCATTAGATTCACTCATTTTAACAATAAGAAAAACAAATGAAAATCACACATTTTCCTAATTTGAATTTGGAATTGTCTTCTTTAAAATTAAAACTTTTTAATTTTTTCCCCAACCTATTACAATTGAGAAATTTTGAATTATAATCTACGCAATCACCACATCATTTTAGAAATAAATATTGTTACATAAAATTAAGATAAATACAGAACAGGCGCTAATCGCAGAATGAATATTATTCAATTAAGAAAATGGCCGATTGTATCATTCAGAAATAAGAGGGTACATAACAAAATTAATTAGTAACCTTAAAAAGAAACATCACAAGAACAACTACGCAACTAAATAAATGTAACACTTGATTATCTGATACTCAAATGAAATAGGCTGCTCGTAGAAGTCTTTATGGACTACCTCACTGCAACGCAGACGCTCCGGGTTCGATTCCTGGCATGGTAAATTTCGGAATAAGAATTATCCGTTATTAACTATCGGGGTGTCACTAGTTTTGAATCAAATGATATATGAAACGTTGAAAAATACATACATAACTTCACGCCAGTTCCCTTGCGGGGTAGGCACGAACAACGGAGCGCCATTTAGGCTTATTCTTACACACCTCACTTGCTTCTTTGACATTCATAGCTCTTGTCATGCACGCTCTGCTAGTACACGATTAATTTGATCACGGAAGGTGTGTCGTGGCCTTCCACGATTTCTGCATCCATCCACTTTTGCATTGTATATCTGTTTAGTCATTCTTTCATCATCTTTGTTGGCAACACCAACATAAAATATTTTATATTAGCAACATTGTAGTTGCATATTTGTTCTTCTTCCGTTTGGGTTGTAGGCAGGCGCTCTCATATGTAAAGTTTACTATTACAAGTTTTCACCATCTAACAGTGTTTAACTTCCACGACTACATCAACCTGGGTATCCTAGAACCACCACCATCAGCGTGCACCACCAATATATATGTTACAGGCGCGACGAGCTGCGCGCATGTTGGTCCTTCGAGCCGGATATGAACCAGCGACCTTTACCCCGACACTCGCTTTCAGAGCAACTCTCTTTCTTACTTCGGTATTACGAACGCGGTCCGCGAGCGTCACTCCGCAGATTTTGCGCAGTGCTCGCATCTCGGCCGCGTTTACTCTACTCGTTGAAAAATAGCGTATGCATATTGGTCTATTGGCGTATTTTCATAATTACTGAATTTGCATTGAAATGAGCCTTCCAATTGCTGTCTCACACGCATTTATTGTTTCGCATGAACACCCCCGATGTTCACACTGTGCTCTTGTTTTTACAATTCATTATGGATTCGGTTATTAAACGCAAATATTATATGGTGTTTCAATTGTGGTACTGCGGATATAGAAAAATCATTTTATCCGTGCAGGAACGGAGAAAGAAGACAATTTCCTGCGTTGGGGCGGCCTGTCGTAAGAGGCGACTTAACAACCCACAGCCAGGTGGTAGGGCATTTGCCCGATTACCCCTGGCTACCACTCCTGGTTTAAAGTATATCGCCATAACAACCTTGAGTTGTGTTCCGGCATTAGTGACCAGATTCCAGTCTCCTTTAAGAGAGCAGCAGCGCATTTGTAGCAACTTTGGTGTTGCAAATGTCCATAGGCGATGGTAACCGCTTTCCATCAAGTGGGCCGTCTGCCTGTCTGCTGATCTCCTGCAATAAAAAAAAACAACTTATATAGTAAAACTACGTTTTAACGGCTTTAAGCGCGGTAATTTATTTGATTTTTTAAATTCAATTATAATAGAGAAGATTGTTGGTAAGTACCACCTGTTTGGGATCTGATTATCAAAACTATTAAGACCCAAACGCAGCAAAAACCAACTGCCAGGCCTTCTTCACTTCAAGCCACAACATGTTGCGAAGCGGTGATAAATTAGATAAGGCTCCCATAGAGTAAATAATAACCATAAACAAAATTAAAACTAAATAATTAAAATTAACAAGTTGGCGGTAGGGCAAATAAAACTTTAACAATACTCGTTGACACTTGACATCTTCTTCCGTGATCACGGAATAATAAAAATCAAGTAAAATATCGCGCTTAAAACCGTTAAAACGTAGTTTTATTATGTAGGTATACTAGTCGCGAAAACTTGATAAAATATTAAGTAAGTTATAAATAAAATGTTTGCAATTTCATGACTTGGAATAATAATCTTTTGTAGTCTACGAAGAAATATTGATCTTCACACTTTTATCTCTTTCACAGGCATAGCTGGAAAGAGAAAATCCAATAAATATATTGTTACGAGTTGCGGGACTCGAACTAAAATGCCGTTAGCATTATTATAGAGTTTATTAGAACTATACAAACACGTATAACACAGGTACAAATATAACCGAACACAACAAATCCAAACGTAACGCAGAAGGTCGTAATTTAATAAAACGCGCAAAGTCCGTCACTAATAGATTCCCAAATGTACACACGTCTCGCCTTGATCGTGGTTCTCGCTCGACTGCCTCCTCTCCCCTTCAGGCCGTCGTTTTATACCTTACAAATGTATCCGTATCGTAGTCGACTTAATCCGCAACACCTGGCTAATGACCCGGCCGCAAGCGGCCATAAACGAGTACAACAAGATAATTGGCTATTCTATAGAAACGTATGCCAATAAATAAGTAAGCTAAACAAGACGATCATAAAAGAATTACAACTAGTTCAAATGTCGACAGGTAATAAAATGTATTTTTACAGGTATGCAGGTGGAATTTGTTTTTGTCGGAACCTAAGTTGTAACAATATGAAGAGCGAAAGGTAGGAAAGTAAACTGCGAGCTCTTAAAAGAAATAACCAGGAGACAACGCAAGGACGCCGATGATGATAAGTAGAGCCCACCTCGTTCTAGAGGCGAAGCCTGGCAAAGTTAACTAGCTTGACTGCCATGCTAATTCCTTGTCGTCCAATAGTAGTAAGCAGTCCATAAGGTGCATCGAAAGTATATAAAGCTAAGCCTATGGCGTAACAACTACCTATCATACAAAAATGATTGATTGGATTATGAATGTCAAAGAAGCAAGTGAGGTGTGTAAGAATAAGCTTGAATGGCGCTCTGTTGTTCGTGCCTACCCCGCAAGGGAACTGGCGTGAAGTTATGTATGTATATATTTTAAACTGATCTAACAAACGTGTAACTAGTCTATTTTTTTCACACAAAGAAAAGTCTATTTTCTTTATAGTAGCACTCGATGTTGAACATAAACCTTCCATGAGAACACAGTATTCAGTGCTCGCTGTTAAAATTAATGACCGCAGTATAAATGAAAGTATAGTATACGCACGACAGCTGGAAAAAGATTACAATAACTGATGTTGTGATACTTATCACAATATTCGGACTGGGCATAACTACGTTCTAAGTCTCAGCCTTTCCAACACAAACAAAAGCGCAGGGTCGACAGGGAGGAGGGGGTTTTTAGTGGGTATTGGGGTTGCTCGCTCGTGTAGCAACGCTCGGAGTCGATCGCGGACGGAGCACTGCCAAGAGCATACTATTGCTGCAGTGTTATCGCCCCCGACCGACGCGTGTCGTTCCCCTAGCAACGGCCCAGTTTGTGCGTAAATCGGTTAAGTATTTTCCCTCGCCTCAAAAAAAAACTTATCACAATATTCGGACTGGGCGTAACTACGTTCTAAGTCTCAGCCTAAAACGCGCGGGGCACATGGGAGGAGGGTGGTTTTAGTGAATAGTGGTTGTTGCCCGTGCAACTTCTCGGAGTCTCCACACAAGCTGGTTGATTACTGTTTGGATTGCCCCTTTTTAAAGGGAAAAGCCTCCATGATCAACTATGGTCTAATCCCTTGCAAAGGACCCGGTATTGTGCGTAAATAGCATTTCCCCCGTCTTAAAAAAAAGATTATCACATTATTAGAATTATTTATTCATACCAAAAACAATAACATTAATAGATAACAGAGCAGATAAATGCATATTTGATATGTTTAATCAGGTCATAGAAATTCATTAGAAGTGACATGGTAATAGGTATCTCCTAGATCCGGTTTCAAAAAATTAAACAGAACTTACAGATACATACAAATATCAATTACATAGAATATTTCTTTATATTGTATAATAGCAGTCAACAGTTTGCCAGGTAGGGCATTTGCCAGACTGGATGGCTACCACCCCTGGTCTAAAAGTATGTCGCCATAACAGCCTTGAGTTGTGTTCCGGCATTAGTGACCAGGTTCCAGTCTCCCTTAAGAGAGCAGCAGCGCATTTGTAGCACCTTTGTTGTTGCAAATGTCCATAGGCGATGGTAACCGCTTTGCACCAAGCGAGCCGTCTGCCTGTCTGCTGAACTCCTGCAATAAAAATAAAAAAAAGTTACGTGTATTGAGTTGATAACACATTATAATTATGCAGCAATTAAAGTATAATTTATTAATTATAAAATTTTGATTATTTAAAATTAAAACTATAATATAAAAAAAAAGTATTTAAAAATTATCAGTCAAGTCATTATTGATATTAGAAAAGATATTTCGTTTTAAGAGTTAATCAATATAGATAAATAAATTTGAAATGTCCTTTTGTAATGTCAAAATAACAACTTTTTAAAATGTCAATTTTTTTTTGTCTGTCTGTTTGTCTGGATATTCGGGCTAATTTCTGAAACGAATGAACTGATTTTGATGGGACTTTCTACTACTTTTTATTTTTTCCTATTATGTATAGCGACGTCTTTTTTAAGTCAATAAATCTTTTTCTTTCTTTCTTTGGGGTTCCGTGAAAAAAAATCCATGTGGACGAAGTCGCGGGCGCAGCTAGTTTTTAATGAGAACCGATCATGGTTCCAAAGGTAAGTTGTTAATATCAAAAGTACCATGGAAAATATGGCCTCACTTCTCGCCCCGTCCAGTTTTGTTCCGTCTATAGGCATACATACATACATAACTTCACGCCAGTTCCCTTGCGGGGTAGGCACGAACAACAGACTGCCATTTAGGCTTATTCTTACACACCTCACTTGCCTCTTTGACATTCATAACTCTTGTCATGCAAGCTCGTCTGTTCTTAAGGCTCCTGACATCACCTTCTGCTAGTACACGATCAATATGATCATGGAAGGTGTGTCGTGGCCTTCCACGACTTCTGCATCCATCCACTTTTGCATTGTATATCTGTTTAGTCATTCTTTCATCATGCATTCTTTCCACATGCCCGAACCACCGGAGCATTCCTTTCCTTACCTTCACCCCGACACTTTTTTTTGTTTATTGCAGGAAACCAGCAGACAGGCAGACGGCCCACTTGATGGAAAACAGTTACCGTCGCCTATGGACATTTGCAACAGCAAAGTTGCTACAAATGCGCTGCTGCTCTCTTAAGGGAGACTGGAACCTGGTCACTAATGCCGGAACACAACATTCAAGGTTGTTATGTCGACATATTTCAGACCAGGAGTGGTAGCCATCCAGTCGGGCAAATGCCCTACCACCTGGCTGTGGGTTGTTAAGTCGCCTCTAACAACAGGCCGCCCCAACGCAGGAAATTGTATTCTTTCTCCGTTTCTGCACATATAAAACGCAACTACTGATAAATAATGTAACACTGTGGCAAGGCCAAGGGCGCGCCGCGAGTCTTCCGCCTGCATAATTCGGCAATGTACTCCAAGCCCCGATATTATTCTTTGTCTGGGAAATGGCTGCATTTATAACCATCAGGTGGAATGGCGCCTACGCCATGGTGGCATCAAGATGGATTGATATGTTCTTGGAGTATTATACTATTCATCACGTCAAGTCCCGTGCGATGTTATTCTGCTCCTGGCGCAGGATGCCTTGTTCCTAGAAAATGTTGTAATTTTTTTTATTGCAGGAGTTCAGCAGACAGGCAGACGGCCCACTTGATGGAAAGCGGTTACCATCGCCTATGGACATTTGCCACACCAAAGGTGCTACAAATGCGCTGCTGCCCTCTTAAGGGAGACTGGAAATTGGTCACTAATGCCGGAACACAACTCAAGGTTGTTATAGCGGCATACTCTAGACCAGGGGTGGTAGCCATCCAGCCGGGCAAATACCCTACCACCTGGCTGTGGGTTGTTTTGTCTTCTCTTACAACAGGCCGTCTGGCCGCAGGAAATTGTATTCTTTTTCCGTTCTTGCATGGATATCCCTAAGATTCAATGTTAATACGGGCGAAACAGAAGGAATTATTTTATATAGCAAAGCTGGAAAACAGGCAGATGGCTCATCTAAAGGAGGGTAGTTCTGCCCTCTTTATAACAAACGAGGGACGCCAGGAGACATAGCATCTCCCCTCCCCATGTTCATCCGTGCAGGAACGGAGAAATAATACAATTTCTTGCCTTGGGGTGGCCTGTCGTAAGAGGCGACTTAACAACTCACAGCCAGGTGGTACAGCATTTGCCCGACCCGATGGCTACCACCCCTGGTCTAAAGTATGTCGCCATAACAACCTTGAGTTGTGTTCCGGCATTAGTGACCAGGTTCCAGTTTCCCTTAAGAGAGCAGCAACGCATTTGTAGCAACTTTGTTGTCGCAAAATATGTTCATGGGCGATGGTAACCGCTTTCCATCAAGTGGGCCGTCTGCCTGTCTACTAGGAGTGATGCTGGGAAGTTTCTTTTGCCGTTTCTTCTCTCTCAGCCAAAACAGGTTGCGAAACGGCAGTAAGATAGCGTAGGCCGCCGCGAACCGCCGATCCCGGTCCTTCCCCTCGGATTTTATATTAGGTTCATCCCCCTTTCATGGCAACATCCAGCCGAAGTAAAGCCCCCTAGGGAGCTCCTTGGAGTAAGTTGTCCCCCGGGCTCGAGACCCCGCAGACCTCGGTAAAGTTGTGAGGTCTTCGGACCAACACATAAAGTCAAGTCCGATAAAATAGCGGTAGCCAGTAGTTCGTTGTCCGCTGCGATGACTAGACGTATGCAGCTCCCATACTACCATTGATAAACGGAATAACTATAGCAGATTTGTAGGTTAGGAAACTGACATAAACGTGAAAACACATCTTAATATATATATAAATTACGTGTCACGTTGTTTGTCCGCAATGGACTCCTAAACTACTTGACCGATTTTTATCAAATTTGCACACCGTGTGCAGTTTGACCGACTTGAAAGATAGGATAGCTTACATTTGGACCCGGTAGGTATCGCTGGAATCTAAATTTTATTTCTTCAGGGCAGAACAACGTCTGCCGGGACAGCTAGTCTATATATATAAAAATGAATTCCTATTTCCCATGGTCACGCCATCACGCCTGAACGGCTGGACCGATTTCGCTAATTCATTTTTTGTTGTGTTTGTTATTGACAGAAGAAGGTTCTTATGAAAGAAAAAATTAAGAAAATTGCGCGGAAAATTAGAAAATTTAAGAATACTTCACCACCATATAAAGTTATTTCTAATCTAAACATAGCGCTTTGGACAATGTAAACTTTTTTAATGTAACCTTATGACGTTTGACATAGAATTGACAGAATGCGTGCTGCAAGTATTGTCAAAGAGGATGTAAAATAACTAAATATCTTTTAAAGCAGATGCTTCGGTCGGAGTTATTTTATTGATAAAATATATGTAAAATAAATAATTTATCTGTAATCGGGGTTCATTTAGGTGAAATTATTTTTGTGCGTGTTCAAGTGGGTCCCGGGATGGTTAAGATTATAGATCTACCGGTAGGTGGCACCGCTAGTCTTCCTAAAGGGAGGGACCTATTTTGATGATTTTTTTGGTTTTTATTAAAGTGGATTCGAGAATGGTTTAAATTAACTATTGATCCCGGTAAATGTCGCTGCAATCGGGTTCTAGATTCTTATTTCTAAGGGCAGGACAATGTCTAGATACATCTAGTTTAATCTAATTTCATAGTACAAATGATTAGTCCCACGGCACACCCTCCATGATCAAATTGATCGTGTACTAGCAGAAGGTGATGTCAGGAGTCTTAAGAACAGACGAGCGTGCATGACAAGAGCTATGAATGTCAAAGAAGCAAGTGAGGTGTGTAAGAACAAGCCTGAATGGCGCTCTGTTGTTCGTGCCTACCCCGCAAGGGAACTGGCGTGAAGTTATGTATGTATGTATGTAAATCATCACGCTAATAGAAGACAAAGCGGTTGCAATTCCTGAAATGTAAGAAAATATGAAGTTCAAGTAAATTAAAAACAGATTAAGAAAACATTTTGGTAATTCAATGAAATTGTTATTCACCCTGATTTATGGTGTTAATTAAGTACAGTTGGCAGACAATTGAGGGTCTGCGAGTAATCCGGAGTGTTCGGAGTCAGCTTCGAGTAACACCCACTTAAACTGGGGGATATTAACAGACCACTGGTTAATAAACCGATGGAAGTCGCAAGCCCCGGGAGGTTTGTCAAACGCCGATTAGTGCTGAAACTCAATGTTGTTTCATGGTAACCTAAATTGGTCTAATCATTGCCTTTAGTTAATAAAGGACTGTTAAACTTGAATATTGTGAACTCAGTTTCTCGTTTTTGGTTACATTTCAAATTCAAACATACAGAATGAATAATAAAAGTACGTTTTAACGGTTTTGAGCGCGGTAGTTTATTTGATTTTTATTATTCCGACCTTTCGGCCAGTTTTCAGTGGCCGTGATTACGGAAGACAAAGATGTCAAGTGTCAACGAGTATTGTTAAAGTTTTATTTAGCCTACCGCCAACTTTTAATTTTAATTTTGTTTATGGTTATTATTTACTCTATGGGAGCTTAATCTAATTTACTACCGCTCCGTAACATATTGTGGCTTAAAGGGAAGAAGCGATGCAAGAAACTCTTCAGCAAACATGCCTAGATCTAATAATTGTGTATAATAGTAAAATGGGTGGAAGGAAAGCATGTATGTACAAGTCGCGAAAACTTAGAAAATATTATACAGAATGAAGTTTTCGAGAGGGCCTCTGTGACCATATATCTTAATATATATAAATTAGGTGTCACGTTGTTTGTCCGCGATGCATTCCTAAACTACCTGACCGATTTTAATCAAATTTACACACCGTGTGCAGTTTGATCCGACTTGAAAGATAGGATAGTTTACAGTTGGACCCGGTAGGTGGCGCTGGAATCGGGTTCTAAATTTTATTTCTTCAGGGCAGAACAACGTCTGCCGGGACAACTAGCCATCTTAAATTACTAACCTACGTTTCATAGAATAGGTTCTATGAAACGTAGGTAAGTAATTTAAGATGGGTAGTTGTAATTTTCACAATAAAAAACATTTAAATTAGAATCAACCTTAGCGTAGAAACTGATGCAAAGCAAAGTACGGAGACAAAATAATAAATAAGATTTATTGGAATCATATGAAAATGGAGGCGTCGAGGGGAAATTCGCGGAAAGCGAACGCGGAAGCCGAGTTGCGCAAACTGTTGCACGTCTGACGAATTACCCATTATAACTTTTAATAGGGCAGGCGGAATCGCGTCACAGTACTGGTCTCCTATAGTACTAAAATTAATAAAATACATACATACATAACTTCACACCATTGCTCTTGCGGGGTAGGTACGAACAACAGAGCGCAATTCAGGCTTATTCTTACACACCTCACTCGCGTCTTTGACATTCATAACTCTTGTCATGCACGTCCGTCTGTTCTTAAGGCTCCTGACATCACCTTCTGCTAGTACACGATCAATTTGATCATGGAAGGTGTGTCGTGGCCTTCCACGACTTCTGCATCCATCCACTTTCGCATTGTATATCTGTTTAGTCCGGAGCATTCCTTTCCTTACCCCGACACTCTCTTTCTTACATCGGTATTACGAACGCGGTCCGCGAGCGTCACTCAGCAGATTCTGCGCAGTGCTCGCATCTCGACCGCGTTTACTCTACTTTCATGCTCTCTCTTCCATACCCAACTCTCGCTTCCATACGTGAGCGTAGGTACCAGCACCGCGTTGTGTACGGCGAGCTGGGCCTTCTGGCTGAGGTTCTTACCGCCTAGAAGTTTAATAATTGTTAATAAAATACAACCTACCATAATTATGATAATTTAATTTATATAAACACGTCTAGCGAAACATTCTTTTGCATCATATTTATCTATCTCAAGCTCTTCTTTTTAGATACATAAGTATTTTATACAATTACTTTTCAAAGAATTAATTAATTAGGGACACAGTAGAAGTAAAACTTCAACGGACAAGTGGCAAAACGAATCGCAACAAAATGTTAACTTGAAGTTTTACGGGCAGATTGTTAATGTACTTGTCCAATTTGAAAACCTGCCCGTAAAACTTCAAGTTAAAATTTTGTTGCGATTCGTTTTTCCACTTGTCCGTTGAAGTTTTACTTCTACTGTGTGGCCCAGCACACATTTCGATTTTTCGCAGGTTTACTGCAAATTATGATTTGGTTAGGTACATTTTAATGAAAGCATTTTTTATTTAAACATATTTTATTTTATCAAACAAAAAAAACTGGATTCGATCCGGAACCAAAAAACGCATCCATGGTATACTCTAAAATTATGCCGCCTCTCATCACACCTAGTCTAAGTTTAAGCCGGTCCTCCACGCGGCCGTAACGCTTTTTCGTGACAGAAAAATCCTAAGATCCCCCATTTATATAGAAGTTTCACTTCAATAATAATAGTAATAATCCGCAGGGGAGCTTTGTGGCGAAGCCTTAGGTGAGTAGCGACACCTCAGACCCGACCCGTGCTTGCCTTAGTCAGCCGGCACGGGGTGAAGATCGCTAGAGCTAAGACTCAAGCTCCAGGGGTGGAAGTCATATATGGCATCACGTTTATACAGAAGTGACGCTCGCGGACCGAGTTCGTAATACCGAAGTAAGAAAGAGAGTTGCTCTGAAAGAGAGTGTCGGGGTGAAGGTAAGGAAAGAATGCATGATGAAAGAATGACTAAACAGATATGCAATGCAAAAGTGAATGGATGCAGAAGTCGTGGAAGGCCACGACACGCCTTCCATGATCAAATTGATCATGTACTAGCAGAAGGTGATGTCAGGAGCCTTAAGAACAGACGAGCGTGCATGACAAGAGTTATGAATGTCAAAGAAGCAAGTGAGGTGTGTAAGAATAAGCCTAAATGGCTTCATAATTCAAAAATGCAACATTTCATACAGCTATAATCTTCTGAAAATACCGCTGCAAGTCTTGTGCGAAGATTCCCTACTAATCTTCCCCATACTGTGCCACCTTGTATTTCGGGAAGGGAAACATATTAGCACTTAACTTTTTCAGTTAGCGCCCTTGTTCTGATGGGCGGCCGATGGTGTGGACGCAGCCAGTGGCTGAATTTAAACGGAATTAAAGCAAACGGGTTATCGGACAGTTAATACGATTAAATCGAAGCTTTTAAGCAAATAAATGCAGGGATAAAACCAGCTGACTTGTGCGACAGCAATATACAAAAAACAACAGTCTACAGTTCTATCTGTGCAGGAACGGATAAAGAATACAATTTCCTGCATTGGGGCGGCCTGCCGTAAGAGGCGACTTAACAACCCTCAGCCAGGTGGTAGGGCATTTGCCCGAGTGGATGGCTACCACCCTTGGTCTAAAGTATGTCGCCATAACAACCTTGAGTTGTGTTCTGGCATTAGAGACCAGGTTCCAGTTTCCCGTAAGAGAGCAGCAGCGCATTTGTAGCACCTTTGGTGTTGCAAATGTCCATAGGCGATGGTAACCACTTTCTGTTAAGTGGGTTGTCTGCCTGTCTGCTGAACTCCTGCAATAAAAAAAAAAGTCAGAATATAGGGTTTTCAAGCTTTTGGTAAGCGCCAGATAAACTTTAGAAAGCCCATAGGCTTCATAAAGTTTACAGTAGTTTTGTGGCGTAAAGTTTATACTTAATATTTTCTGACGTTTTCGCGACTTGTATACATAATTAAACTACGTTTTAACGGTTTTAAGCGCGGTGATTTATTTGATTTTTGTTTTTCCGACGTTTCGGCCACTTTTCAGTGGCCGTGATCACGGAAGGCAAAGATGTCAAATGTCAATGAGTATTGTTAAAGTTTTATTTAGCCTACCGCCAACTTGTTCATTTTGATTATTTAGTTTTAATTTTGTTTATGGTTATTATTTACTCTATGGGAGCCTAATTTAATTTACTACCGCTTCGCAACATGTTATGGTTTAAAGAGAAGAAGCGGCGCAAGAAACTCTTCAGCAAACATGCCTAGCTCTAATAATTTTATATAATACTAGCTGTCCCGGCAGACGTTGTTCTGCCCTGAAGAAATAAAACTTAGAACCCGATTGCAGCGCCACCTACCGGGTCCAAATGTAACCTATCCTATCTTTCAAGTTGGATCAAACTGCACACGGTGTGAAAGTTTGATTAAAATCGGTCAAGTAGTTTAGGAGTCCATTGAGGACAAACATTGTGACACGAGATTTATATATATTAAGATTAAAATGGGTGAAAGAAAAAATAAAAGAAGTTATCAGTCAAGTTGGTTTGTGTTCCGTTGTACGCAGAAAGAGCTCGCTTTGCTGGGTTTGGGTCTTAATAGCTTTGATGATTGGATCCCAAACAGATGGTACTTGCCAACCATCTTCTCTATTGATTTACGCTTTTCATTAAAATCCACGTTTGTGCTAGAAAGTTATATACGACGAAAGATTTTTTAGACGACGGCACCGAATGGCAATACCGTGCAGGAACGGAGAAAGAATACAATTTCCTGCAGCCCGGCGGCCTGTCGTTAAAGGCGACTAAACAACCCACAGCCAGGTGGTAGGGTATTTGCCCGACTGGATCGCTACCACCCCTGGTTTAAAGTATGTCGCCATAACAACCTTGTGTTGTGTTCCGGCATTAGTGACCAGGTTCCAATCTCCCTAAAGAGAGCAGCAGCGCATTTGTAGCACATTTGGTGTTGCAAATGTCCATAGGCGATGGTAACCGCTTTCCATCAAGTCCTGCAATAAAAATAATAATAAGATATGTTGGCGTGGACTTCGTCGCGTTGCTTCTTCTCTTCTAACAGTAACTAAAATTGTTTTGGGAGCGGTGGTTGACTCATGATTCAATAAGTGATGTGTAAGAATTCATTTTGAGATATATACGTCCATTTTCATATTCATAAGAGGCAAGTGAGGTGTGTAAGAATAAGCCTAAATGGCACTCTGTTGTTCATGCCTACCCCGCAAGGGAGCTGGCGTGAAGTTATGTATGTATGTATGTATGTATTTTCATATTCAATGACGAATTGTATATATTTCTGTATTGAATAATACCTTTATCTGTCCATGAATACCTTACTGATAGGTTCAAAATGAAATCCTTCTCATTTGACTTTACGAACTGGATTGTAACTAGCGTCAGTGGACATTAGGCAGTATCAACGCGAGTTAGTAGAATACTATTGAAATTGAGTATTGAGAAATAATATTTTCTTAAGTTTTCGCGACTTGTACATAGATACATACATGCATAACTTCACGCCAGTTCCCTTGCGGGGTAGGCACGAACAACAGAGCGCCATTTAGGCTTATTCTTACACACCTCACTCGCTTCTTTGACATTCATAGCTCTTATCATGCATGCTCGTCTGTTCTTAAGGCTCCTGACATCACCTTCTGCTAGTACACGATTAATTTGATCATGGAAGGTGTGTCGTGGCCTTCCATGACTTCTGCATCCATCCACTTTTGTATTGTCATTCTTTCATCATGCATTCTTTCCACATGCCGGAAACACCGCAGCATGCCTTTCCTTACCTTCACCCCGACACTCTCTTTCAAACCAACTCTCTTTCTTACTTCGGTATTACGAACGTGGTCCGCGAGCGTCACTCCGAGCGACTTGTACACATAATAAAACTACGTTTTAACGGTTTTAAGCGCGGTAATATTGTCGGATATACAAATAAATGTCGGAATAACAAAAATCTAATAAATTGTCGCGCTTGAAACCGTTAAAACGTAGTTTTATTATACTGAGAAATAGTTTTTTTTTTTAGTTTGACTATGTAAGCAATTATTGTTAAATTTTGTATCGATTTAGCATAGTTTTTTGTTTCACTGAATTGACCGCTGTTACGGCTGCAGCCAGCAACTAGACCGGTTGGCGCGGGGCGGCAGCTGCGGCGGGGGCGACGCGGCGCATCGGCCGGTGTCACACATCATAAGCTTCTATTGCTAACGATCCTCTCACATCAACGCGCGCACACCATACACATATAATCAATTGTAATTAATACCAGCAAAGCAATATATATATATATATATATATATATATATATATATATATATATATATATATATATATATATATATATATATATATATATATATATATATATATATATATATATATATATATATATAAACGTTCATCATTCATCATAATAGTACAGTCCACAAATTCATAACCGGAGTCTCAGCAGGCTCAGGCCTTTACAAGGTCCTTCGTCGCCGTTACAAGGTCGTCACGGTTAAGTCATCGCCGCTACACGGTCTTTCTTCACCGTTAAGTCATCGCCGTTACGCCTCTAAGATCCGACACGGTCAAGATTCTAGAAGCATTCATCGTCGATCAAGATTCGCAAGAAGGTCGCCGAGGTCTTTTACACGTCATTGATCGCCGAGCGAACGCCAAGGTCATCTCAAGGTGTTTCTAACGGGACTTCAACAAACCGGGCCCTTCGCCAAGGACGGTCGTCAAGGTCAACTCAAGGTGCAGCAAGCGCGACTTCAAGAAGAGGACGATTAGAGCAAACACTGAGTGAGTCCGTTCCAATATCCTTTCTAACCTTCTTTCTTTTTGGGATACTTCTATGAGAGCCGAGCATTTCGACTCCTCTTCATAGGCTCACCAAATTCTTCTATTGCCATAAAACTATATTTCATACTGCCTCTTTCATTACTTTCATATAAATTTTGCAATAAAATAATTTTTACATACTTCACGCATTCCATTCATTGCTTTCAAACATTAAACACATTGTTGCTACAAATCTCGTACTGCAGTTAAATCATTTAATCATTTCTACCTACTTCACGCATTTATTATCACTTAGTTTGTGCATAGCATTGCTTAGTCTGAATTTGGTCAGGTACCTAATTTATTGGTCCCGAAGATTTTGATGTAGAGTTGGGTAGGACATGATTTTAAAAAGAGTTTGTAAGAGTAACATGACATTTTGTACTGAACCAAAGCAATGTACCACTTTAAATTAAAAAAAAATAAACGTGAAGTGTTCAGATATACAACATACTATTGTGTGTATGTATATAAAATACATTGAATATAATAAAACAAAAAAAGCGGAGTGACGCTCGCGGACCGCGTTCGTAATACCGAAGTAAGAAAGAGAGTTGGTCTGAAAGAGAGTGTCGGGGTGAAGGTAAGGAAAGGAATGCTCCGGTGGTTGGGGCATGTGGAAAGAATGAATAAACAGATAAACAATGCAAAAGGGGATGGATGCAGAAGTCGTGGAAGGCCACGACACACCTTCCATGACCAAATTGATCGTGTGACCGCAGAAGGTGATGTCAGGAGCCTTAAGAACAGACGAGCTTGCATGACAAGAGTTATGAATGTCAAAGAGGCAAGTGAGGTGTGTAAGAATAAGCCTAAATGGCACTCTGTTGTCCGTGCCTACCCCGCAAGGGAACTGGCGTGAAGTTATGTATGTATGTATAATAAAACACGTTGAAAGTAATTTGTGCGAAATCAAGAATTCCATAACAGTCCGTTAAACTTGAACTTGTTTTCATTCAAAGCACATTCTGCGATTCCACACGAATTTGCCGAATTACATTTCCCAACTTCCATTTCGCCATTTCCCCAACTTGCGAACTCTTGTATTGTTCTCAAAACATGTTTCGGGGCCACGTTTGGGCCACTTTACACTCCACCCTCGGCAACTTTATATGTTTATAATTGAAAAGTAATTCCAATTTGCTAAGATTTTATATTTCTTGCCAAAAATATTTGTTAACTTACAATAATTATTTTTTCGCAAATAAAATATCTCTTTGGGTTCCTAGCCTTTCTGTAATGTGTGGCTGACACTTTAGTTAATATTCTAAAGAGATTACATTAGCAGTTGGGAGTAGATAAATGGTCACCGGACTCCCCTCTCAAAGTTAGTGCTTAATTTGACGTGGTATTTATTATTTTTATTTTATTGCAGGAGTTCAGCAGCCAGGCAGACGGCGCACTTGGTGGAAAGCGGTTACCATCGCCTATGGACATTTGCAACACTAAAGGTGCTACAAATGCGCTGCTGCTCTCGTTAGGGAGACTGGAACCTGGTCACTAATGCCGGAACACAACTCAAGGTTGTTATGGCGACATACTTTAGATCAGGGGTGGTAGCCATCCAGTCGGGCAAATGCCCTACCACCTGGCTGTGGGTTGTTAAGTCACCTCTTACGACAGGTCGCCCCAAGGCAGGAAATTGTATTCTTTCTCCGTTCCTGCACAGATAGAACTGTAGACTGTTGTTTTTTGTATATTGCTGTCGCACAAGTCAGCTGGTTTTATCCCTGCATTTATTTGCTTAAAAGCTTCAATTTAATCGTATTAACTGGCCGATAACCCGTTTGCTTTAATTCCGTTTAAATTCAGCCACCGGCTGCATCCACACCATCGGCCGCCCATCAGAACAAGGGCGCTAACTGAAAAAGTTAAGTGCTAATATGTTTCCCTTTCCGAAATACAAGGTGGCACAGTATGGGTAAGATTAGTAAGGAATCTTTGCACAAGACTTGCTGTGAAGACCTGGCTGTGGGTTGTTAAGTCGCCTCTTACGACAGGCCGCCCCAACGCAGGAAATTGTATTCTTTCTCCAATTGTGGTGTCCAATCCTGGATGCTGTATGCACTTCTTAGGAAGTTTATGCTATGTGAACTTAATAAAAAAAAAATCATTTCAAATCATCATCATTTAATTCATTCATTATCACTTGATAGTCTTTAATAAATGTGCTATAAATATTTGCGACGTCGTCCGCGTGGAATTTGCTTTCAAAACCCTCCGATTTTGAAACATTCTTCATTGGTGCTCCGCTCCTATTGTGTTTAACGTGATGATATATAGCCTATAGCCTTCCTCGAATAAAGAATTTTTGAAGCGACGGCATTTTAATTATTTAAAAAATAAAAGAAAACACTTATTGTGAGATAACTACAATAGTTAGACATATGGTTACGCGATATTTTTTGTAGACAATTATATGTTCTGCAAAGTGGTAGTACATTGTTTTGTTCTATAATCAATAGCTTTCGCAGCGCACGCCGTGTAAGGATTTTTTCGGGTCATTTTTTTACACCTTGGGTTACATTATTGGACTTTTAGTAAGGATCCCTAATTTTTTTGAAAATATAATATAGCCTACAGCCTTCCTCGATAAATTTACTATTCAACACTGAAAGATTTTTTTAAATAGTAACAGCGGTTCCTGAGATTAGCGCGTTTAAACAAACAAACTCTTCAGCTTTATAATATTAGTATAGATATACTAAAAATTGCATTATTTTAGGACACGTAGTCTATACTAATATGATATTCGTAAAGAGATAGTTTGTGAGTTTCGATATTCGGGCTAATCGGGTGGTAATTTTAAAAATTGTTTTACCAGTAGAAAGCTGTATTATTCCCGAATGACATAGGTCATATTAGACTTCGATTAATAAACCAAAAAAAATAAAAATATTTTACGCCCAGCGATGTAGGCACGGGAACGCCTGTCAAATATATTATAGCAATAACGTTCCACGCAAGAATTGCGCACATCCTCTTACGAGGCACTGCGAATGCTTTCTACGTTTATTAATTAATTGAAGGTTACGAAGCTTAATTAAACCTTGATATGCGTGCGTGCGTGTATTTTTAAATGACGCCATATCTAAAATTAAGCTACATAAGGTCTACCGGTTCCCATCGAGGTTTTTTTTTAATATTATGAACAACTACGGACTCGAGTTCCGTACCCTTCTTCTTCTTCTGCGAACGGGCGGTTTCCGCAACTCGACGACGAAGCGCCTATTTTGCGTGCGAGGGTGGATGAGGGTTTACTCCATCCAGCCCAGCTCCTCCAGGAAGTCCACCAGCTTCTTGACGTTACTGAAGACTTCTCGGAGGCTACCTGGGGCGTCCAGATACTTCGCCCTGTATTGGGCCACCTCTCCGCATTCAAGCAGGACATGGGCGGCTGTTTCTTCTTCCTCCAAGCATGCTCTGCACAGGGGGCTGTCAGTGACACCTATATTAAAAAGATGTCTGTTAAAATTGCCATGTCCAGTGGCTGCACTAATAACTAGTCTCAGCCGGGACCGACTGAGCTTTAAGATATTCCTGGAGAAATGCAGGTTTAGCCGAGGCATTGCCAGCTTGGCTTGCCTGCAATCCTCCAGGTTGTCCCAAAGTTGTTGATGTAGTGCCCTTTCCGTACCCTTTTTTACAACTTAATTTCTAGATTTAATACGCTTATTAATTATCTTGGTTCTTGTGTGTGACATTAATTTATTGATTTCTGTGTTGAGGTGTATGTATCTTACGAATAACTTATTATATTAATTTATTCTAGTTCTAATACTAAACTTATACTGATCCCATCGAGGTATCAGTTCTCCCTCATACATAATCATTATCATACATAATATAATGTTTACTTTCATGTTTATTCCGTAACTCTTAATCCGGGAGTGATCCCCATTAGCCGAGGGTCCGAGGGTCCAGTGGCCCCGCGGCCCCCGCCCGCACCAACTGGAAACATCTATTACAATAAACCGCAACTGAATATGGCCAGCAAGTCTTAATGGGACTGAATACAATATTTTTTTTAGGACTCACACTGAAGTGGCAATTTAATGCAATTTTTTATAGAACAGAATAGAATAGAATAATCATTTATTGCTATAAATGTATGCGTACATAGGTGTTTTTTTGTGGTAATTGTCTCAATACATTTTGCCTTATTAGGCGTTCAATTTTCACATCCTATAATTAAATCTAAATTGAAACTAATAACATTACAATCATTATTGAAATAATTACTATAATACATACATACATACATACATAACTTCACGCCAGTTCCCTTGCGGGGTAGGCACGAACAACAGAGTGCCATTTAGGCTTATTCTTACACACCTCACTGGCCTCTTTGACATTCATAACTCTCGTCATGCACGCTCGTCTGTTCTTAAGGCTCCTGAGATCACCTTCTGCTAGTACACGATCAATTTGATCATGGAACGTGTGTCGTGGCCTTCCACGACTTCTGCATTGTATACATGTTTAGTCATTCTTTCCACATGCCCGAACCACCGGAGCATTCCTTTCCTTACCTTCACCCCGACACTCTCTTTCAGACCAACTCTCTTTCATACTTCGGTATTACGAACGCTTATTTTCTACTTATCTATTTTACTACTACATTTTATTTTTGTTGTTTTTTCTTTTTTAACTTGGGGGGATGATTCGCGACCACACCGCCAGATCGGGGGTGGCAATAGAACCCAGTCAGAACTGGTGCCACGTTATTGCCACTCCTCAGTTAGGGATACCCACTAAAACCCGTGGGTGTTCCGTCCTGCGCCTTATGCCAGGGCTACGGGTATATGACCTAGCCTCTCCGCAGCCTTGGCAGGTGTGGGCCTCTTCAATTGCCGGGATCTTCAAGCTCTCTAGGCGTGGGGCGGTCTGTAACTCGCCCCACGGGAGCTAGCTCATATCCTGGGTCTAGATTTAGGATGATTTGAATCCTGATAAATGACGTCTTTTCCGTGGAGTCGACGAGTATAATCGAAAAGATTGTGCGCTGCGGTCTTTTTTTTTTTGTTGCAATTTACTAACAAACACGTTGTGACTATGGCAACGCGAAAGAAGTTTCGTGCCGCACGTATTAGTTGAATGCAAAATTGTTTATGGTTTACACAAACTAATGTTATGGCGAGGATATATACCAAACAAGGGCGCTCGGTGGCCATTTCTCACCCCATTGTTCCAACTGCTGAAACTTCCACTCCAAACCAGAAGGAAGTTATCGAAGAAAGTTTAAACTCGTTCCTGAAGTTGGCTCTTAGTTTGTCGACGCACCGCAGTCTGGTGTTTACCAGGATTTACTATTAGAGACACTACAGTGCGTGTTGTTATGATAGTTAGTCGATGACTACTTTTATAAGAAAACTTCGTTTAAAAAACCGGCGTCAAAAACTAAAAAGTATAAAATAACTTATTTCTAAAGCTATTATTATTAATATATATTATCTAAAACATTTTAAAGTCGGTGCTTAGTAATTTAGTTTAGTTTTTTTAAACGAAGTTTTTTTATTTTATTTGTTACTTTTTAGTGTCTAGCTATGTATGGGTAGACCTACGAAAGGTGCCGCGCTCCTTAAAAAATATAGGTCCCAAGAAACGGGAACAAAAAAATGTTCGTAAAATGAAAACTACTAGGCCAAACTATGTTAAATTTTTAGGGGACCAAATGGCAGCTATTTCGCGTCGAACTAAACAAGAATCACGTAAATCGGATCATAACTCTCAGAGTAATCGGTGTACATATGGAACGGAATGGAAATATTTTGACAAAAATGTTTTTAAAATGAAAACTACTGGGCTAAACTATGTCAAATTTTTAGGGGACCAAGTAGAAGCTATTTCGCGTCGAATAAAAAAAGAATCACGTAAATCGGATCATAAATCTCGGAGTACTCGGTGAACATACATAAAGAAAGCAAAAAAAAAAGATCCCGACGAATTGAGAACCTCCTCCTTTTTTTGAAGTCGGTTAAAAAGAAGCACACTTTTGAAGTGAAACTTCTTCTTGTATTAGGTTTTTTTGTCACGAAAAAGCGTTACGGCCGCGTGGAGGGACGACATAATTTTAGAATAGACGTGGTGAGAGGCGGCATAATTTTAGAGTAGACTATGGATGCGTTTTTTGGTTTGTTTGATAAAATAAAATATGTTTAAATAAAAAATGCATTAATTAAAATGTACCTAACCTAACCAAATCATAATTAGCAGTAAATCTGCTAAAAAGTGGCAAAACGAACCGCAACAAAATTTTAACTTGAAGTTTTACGGGCCGATTGTTAATGTACTTGTCCATTTTGAAAACCTGCCCGTAAAAGTTTAAGTCAAATTTTTGTTGCGATTTGTTTTTTATATGTGACAGATAAAAGACCTTCCATTTGATTGTGGTTATCTTGGACTAGACTGGGACTAAATTTCAGGAATTCCTGGTAGAGAAATAGAAGTGGAAACTCACCTAGATTTGCTGTCCCAAAGCACTGATTTTTATTTTGTGGCGTGACATGCGCGGACGCGGTTAAGCGTAAAACTGCAAGAAAACAAACTACTTAATAAAACTACGTTTTAACGGTTTTAAGCGCGGTAATTTATTTGATTTTAGTTTTTCCGACGTTTCGGCCACTTTTCAGTGGCCGTGATCACGGAAGACAAAGATGTCAAGTGTCAACGAGTATTGTTAAAGTTTTATTTAACCTACCGCCAACTTGTTAATTTTAATTTTGTTTATGGTTATTATTTACTCTATAGGAGCCTAATCTAATTTACTACCGCTTCGCAACATGTTATGGCTTGAAGAGAAGAAGCGGCGCAAGAAGCTCTTCAGCAAACATGCCTAGCTCTAATAATTTTATATAATATTAAAATGGGTGGTAGGAAAAATGAAAGTAATTATCAGTCAAGTTGGTTTGTGTTCCGTTGTACACAGAAAGAGCTCACAGTGTCTTGAGGTCTGGCAGCTGGTTTTTGCTGGACTTGGGTCTTAATAGTTTTGATAATTGGATCCCAAACAGGTGGTACTTGCCAACCATCTTCTCTATTGAAATTTGGGTGTTTTTTATTTCAATAGCCTCACGCATCATTCTAGGTATGCAACGATTCTCTTTCGCGAGGATTTGTGGGTTATCGAATCTGATATAGTGATTGAGTTTCACTGATCGCAGACTTCGTAGACTTTGTGTGTTTCATGTCAGCAATGTGTTCTTTTACTCGTGTTATTATGCTCCTCTTTGTTTGCCGAAACGTCGGAAAAACCAAAATCAAATAAAATTACCGCGCTTAAAACTGTTAAAACGTGGTTTTATTATGTATACAAGTCGCGAAAACTTAAGAAAATATTAACTTAAACTACTTTTAAATAACTTAAATTACTTTTAAATCACACCTTCCATGATCAAATTGATCGTGTACTAGCGGAGGGTGATGTCAGGAGCCTTAAGAACAGACGAGTGTGCATGACAAGAGTTATGAATGTCAAAGAAGCAAGTGAGGTGTGTAAGAATGGGCCTAAATGGCGCTCTGTTGTTCGTGCCTGCCCCGCAAGGGAACTGGCGTGAAGTTATGTATGTATGTATGTATGTATGTACTTTTAAATTAATTCTCGATAGACTAGTCTGGGTAATTGATATTCTGTCTGTTGTCTCGTTAGTCAAAGGACTGTATTTCTGAATAAATTCGTCTGAGGCGTGTTATAAATTGGCGTTAATAAAGCTATCAACTCCTCGTTCAGGATCGATTCGTTTGCTTTGCGTTACTCTGTCGGCACACGCTCCCCCCTCTCAACCCCCCACGCGTGGGAGCCGCCGATGTAGGTGATTCAATTACCTTAAGTATACTACACGATCTTCAAGACATGACTCATTACTCCATCAACATCTTCTAGTGGTGTGTTATAATAATTTGAACACCAAAAGCACTCAACTATGGAACCTTAGGAAGGAGTTTACTTGTGCCGTTTGTAGTTGAAATTTTAGATCCGTGGAGTCCATCGACGAAAGGTTTCTTCGATCTTCAAAAAACTAACATTTTGCGATGGATGGGACCCCCGTCAGGGACAAAGGCAGGTGGGATCGTAACTTATTCTTTACGTGACAATGTCTGCTATTATATTTCAATTTATTGTAAGTCGCGTAAAAAACCCGGCTACCACCCCTGGTCTAAAGTATATCGCCATAACAACCTTGAGTTGTGTTCCGGCATTAGTGACCAGGTTCCAGTCTCCCTTAAGAGAGCCGCAGCGCATTTGTAGCACCTTTGAGGTTACAAATATCTATAGGCGATAGTAACCGCTTTCCATCAAGTGGGCCGTCTGCCTGTCTGCTGAACTCCTGAAATAAAAAAAAATAAAAAAATAATAATTTAGAACCCGATTGCAGCGCCACCTACCGGGTCAAATTGTGAATCTAAACCATCCTCGAATCCACTTGAAAACACACAGAAAAATTCATTCAAATCGGTCCAGCCGTTTAGGAGGAGTTCACTGTCAACACACGTACAGAAGAATTATATATATATAAAGATATGTCTGTTCGTAAGGACAAAATAAAAATGTGAAAAAAGTCCATCCGACCCTAAAGACTGGCAACAACACCTTGGTACCGCTCTTGGGGTTACAAAAATTCATAGGGACGGTAACTACTTTACGCATCTGCCTGTTTGCTTGCTTCTAATAAATAAAAAATGCTTATTTATTTATTTCATTTATTTATTATTATTAGAATCTTCCAGAAAGGACATACATAACACATTTGTAAAATATACATAACCTTTAATTTTTAATCAATGTGCTCCTTCAATTATTGGAGACCACGACATGCGTAAAAACTAATCATATAAATTTTATGTGAGATATATATAATATACTAGCGGCCTCGGCAGACGTTGTCCTGCCTTTAAAAAATAAAATTCTAGGTCCCGATCTCAGAGCCACCTACCGGTTCTAATTGCGAATCTAATCCATCCGGGTACCCACTCAAACACACAAAAACAAAATCACCAAACTCGCTCCAGGTGATTAGGAGGATTCCAGAACCCAATCTCAGCGCCACCTACCGGTTCTAATTGTGAATCTAATTTTTTTTTATTCTAAGTCATTACAAAATAAAATTAAAAATCTTGCCAAAAACTTAAAGTTTATAATTAACAAATAAAAATAGGGGTTGATCGAAGAGGGGTGAAAATTTAGGGTTGTATGTATTTTTTAATGCTGTATCCTAAAAAAATAAAATTAACAAAAAAAAAATTGAGGTAGACACCCCTTATCATTTAGGGATTTGAAAAATAGATAGTAGCCGATTCTCAGATTTACTGAATAAGCATAAAAAATTTCATAAGAAGCGGTCAAGCCGTTTCGGAGGAGTATGGGAACAAACATTGTGACACGAGAATTTTATATATAAGATAATACAATACACATACATACATACATACATAACTTCACGCCAGTTCCCTTGCGGGGTAGGCACAAACAACAGAGCGCCATTTAGGCTTATTCTTACACACCTCACTTGCTTCTTTGACATTCATAACTCTTGTCATAATACAATAATACGAATATAAAAAGCTATACAATATAATATTATATATTCGTGATATAATACATAATTACATATAGTAGTGGTCGCCCGTGGTCGAAATTCGACCATAATCATTAATGTCAAATTCTATTCTATAATCATAGATTTCGCCAAGGCTACACTGTTAATTTGACTTGAACAATAAACAAACGAGTATATATGCGTGTGTGTGTCAAATACATGGTAGTGTGTGTAATGTATCTTTATGCATAATTTAAAAAAATATAGCATCCTGCACTCCTTCTCTATATAAACTATAAGTGTGCGAAATTTCATACTCCTCCGTCCGCGCAATTTTCGTAAAAAGGGGTGCAAAGGTTTTGCTGTGTTTTTGCTTTACGTATTAATACATATATACATACATAACTTCACGCCAGTTCCCTTGCGGGCTAGGCACGAGCAACAGAGCGCCATTTAGGCTTATTCTTACACACCTCACTTGCTTCTTTGACATTCATAACTCTTGTCATGTCATACGTATCAATATGTAGATAAAAATGTGTGCTAAGACACATATTGGAGTGAAACTTCAACGGACAAGTGGAAAAACGAATGACAACGGACAAGTGACAAAATGAATCGCAACAAAATTTTAACTTGAAGTTTTACGGGCAGGTTTTCAAATTGGACAAGGACATTAACAATCTACGATTCGAAAGATATCACGAGTTCAAAAATGTAAGTATTAGAACACGCGGCCGTGACACTTTTTCGTGAGCGAAAAATCGTAAGACCCCGTCTATATAGAAGTTTCACTCCAAAAATTCATATATGCCATAGCTACAGCTATATCTTAGGAAAATTATTCTGTTACACACATCGTATATTTCTTCTAATTTTTCGTGGCTTACCTATTTTGCCATAGTTATTCACATTTCATTTTACGACTACGCCATCAGAACTGCAAACACTAGTCACAATGATGAAAGATGACTGTCAGGCGAGAGGCTTACATTTGAATGCGAAGAAAACAAAGGTTATGGTGTTTGAAAGAGAAGAAACCAGAACGAATGCAAGGATAATGGTCGATGATGTTATGCTGGAGCAAGTGAATGAGTTTGTATGTCTTGGATGTGCTTTTAGCAGGGATGGAAGGTACACCGCTGATATAGAAAGAAGAGTGAATTTGGGGAATAGTTTAAATGGAGCGTTAGGTAAACTTTTAGGCGCTAAGAACCTCAGCCAGAAGGCCCAGCTCGCCGTACACAACGCGGTGCTGGTACCTACGCTCACGTATGGAAGCGAGAGTTGGGTATGGAAGAAAGAGCATGAAAGTAGAGTAAACGCGGTCGAGATGCGAGCACTGCGCAAAATCTGCGGAGTGACGCTCGCAGACCGCGTTCGTAATACCGAAGTAAGAAAGAGAGTTGGTCTGAAAGAGAGTGTCGGGGTGAAGGTAAGGCATGATGAAAGAATGACTAAACAGATATACAATGCAAAAGTGGATGGATGCAGAAGTCGTGGAAGGCCACGACACACCTTCCATGATCAAATTGATCGTGTACTAGCAGAAGGTGATGTCAGGAGCCTTAAGAACAGATGAGCTTGCATGACAAGAGTTATGAATGTCAAAGAGGCAAGTGAGGTGTGTAAGAATAAGCCTAAATGGCACTCTGTTGTTCTCGCCTACCCCGCAAGGGAACTGGCGTGAAGTTATGTATGTATGTATGCATTTTACGACTAGCACTGCTTGTCTACACGATGAAATTCATTGCACATAAAACTTGTGTTCTGAAAGCGCTCCCCAATGTTCCAGACAGTTGAATAGCACCCTTAGGTTATACATGGAAGACAAATTTATAGTAGTATCCACTGCTTATTTCTAACGAATGTTTTATAACCTCTCCTATATTTATGACTTCGCATCGTCCCGGAATGTGTCAGCCGTTTGCCCCCAGGACCCTATTTGAGAAGATGTTCGTCCAGAGGTCGTCAGTGCCCGGGAGACTATGTTTTATTATGAGGAAGCCGTTTCCAACAGTGTATTACTTTGATATATTTGATTTGGGGACACGACGGGAATACTAATTCGAGTGGCTGGATGTGGCGCCGCGCGAATCGATTATGGTCGGTTGTTGGAGAGGGAGTGAATTATTGAATTAATTAATAAATAAAGGTATTCTGTATTATAGTGTATTATTATGAATGACTTTTTTTCTAATATGACAGATAATATATTTATATTATTCGAATTAAAGAAAAGATTTAAATCATGCATTCATTAGTATCTTGTTTACTTAACTGTATTTAAAACAAAGAAACCTAATCTACTCTTTAAGTTAGGTTTTAAAAGATTGCTTTAAGCGATAAAGTGTTGTATAAACTACGTTTAAAGCCCTTTTTATTGTGTAAGTAATGTGAGAATTTATTGTATTGTTACGAGCTACAGGACTCGAATTAAAATAAATGCCGTTGGAAGCTACTTCTGATGTGATGCCATTTATCACTTCCACTCCTGGAGCTTGAGTCTTAGCTTTAGCGATCTCCACTCCGTGCCGGCTGGCTAAGGCAAGCACGGAGTCAGGTACGAGGTGTCGCTACTCACCTAAGGCTTCGCCACAAAGCCCCCCTGCGGGTATTATTACTTACATACATACATACATAACTTCACGCCAGTTCCCTTGCGGGGTAGGCACGAACAACAGAGTGCCATTTAGGCTTATTCTTACACACCTCACTTGCCTCTTTGACATTCATAACTCTTGTCATGCAAGCTCGTCTGTTCTTAAGGCTTCTGACATCACCTTCTGCTAGTACACGATCAATTTGATCATGGAAGGTGTGTCGTGGCCTTCCACGACTTCTGCATCCATCCACTTTTGCATTGTATATCTGTTTAGTCATTCTTTCATCATGCATTCTTTCCACATGCCCGAACCACCGGAGCATTCCTTTCCTTACCTTCACCCCGACACTCTCTTTCAGACCAACTCTCTTTCTTACTTCGGTATTAGGAACGCGGTCCGCGAGCGTCACTCCGCAGATTTTGCGCAGTGCTCGCATCTCGACCGCGTTTACTCTACTTTCATGCTCTTTCTTCCATACCCAACTCTCGCTTCCATACGGTATTATTTTTATATTTATCCGCCATGTTGTCGATAATTTAACATATGAAAGTTGAATTGTTTATGTAGTGAGCTAATACAAACTGTCGTTATAGTTGTAGTCAATTTAAGTTCTGGTTTGATGAGTACTTCAACAAGTTGCTTTGGCTTCCTGCCGCTGCGCTGCAACACTGTACAAAAGTATTAAACTTAATTCATTTCCAGTTAGGAAATGCGAGCGACAGTTTTACTGGAAACGACACCCCCTCCTCCTCACCCCCCTGTTCTCATCAAGGAAGCCCACTCTCCGCTAACACAATATACAAGAATTAAATTTTCAGGTAGATGCTGTCCTGCGCTTAATAAATGAATTTTGAACCTCGATTGCAGCGCCACATACCGGGTCTAATTGTGAATCTAACACCATTCTCGCATCCATTTCAACACACACTAATAAATCATCAAAATCGGTCTCGAGGTTTAGGAGTTCAGTGACATAAACACTAACATTGGAATTTTATATTTAAAGATCTAGATCCATTATCAAAGGAGTTTCGTAGTTGACTATGATGAGAACTAAAGTGGTGTCATTGGATTTTTAAATAATCAATGACTTTAAGAGAAAAGGGGTTTTTTTGAAGTAATTATGGCCAAATAGGATGGTTCATTTGTTTATCAATTTGGATGAATAACCAGTAAACTTAAATCATTCAAGATAAATGTGCTTTTCAACCGGAGACCAGAAGGCTGGAGCTTACCTCACTCAAAGGATTAACCTCTGTATCCAGCGAGGTAATGCTGCCAGCCTTCTGGGTATAATGCCCAGCGACAGTGGTCTGGTGGGGCTGGACAGGCTTTAATATAGGCTTTATTTACTATTGTATATAACCTACACTGATTCACTATGTGATTACCAACTTGCTAGAAGTTTCTCATTGTATCTCATATACCTCATTGACTCTTCAGGTGATCAGAGGGCTGGTGCTTACCTCGGCCAACGGATCAGCGAGGAAACGTAGCGAGCCTTCTGGGCACCTTACCCAAAGAAGACGGTGATCTAGGCTCAGTATTCTACTTATAGTCTTGATAGAAATAAGTTTTCTTGCATTGTATTTGATTATATGTAATTTTATTTTGTATATCTTAATATATAAAATTCTCGTGTCACAGTTTTCGTTGCCATACTCCTCCGAAACGGCTTGACCGATTTTGATGAAATTTTTTGTGCTTATCCGGTATCTATGAGAATCGGCCAACATCTATTTTTCATCCCCCTAAATGTTAGGGGTAGTCCACCCCTAAATTTTTATTTTTATGTTTACTATCAACCCCTATTTTTCCATCGCGATTTTTTATTATTATTTTAACTATCAATCGATCAGTTATCCCCGCTAGATGTCTACCGTTGTCACCTCTCATCCAGCAAACATCACGGAGTAGGGATGAGTGGTTCCCGGATGGTTTAGATTCACAATTAGAACCGGTAGGTGGCGCTGAGATCGGGTTCTGGAATCCTCCTAATCACCTGGAGCGATTTTGGTGATTTTGTTTTTGTGTGTTTGAGTGGGTACCCGGATGGTTTAGATTCGCAATTAGAACCGGTAGGTGGCTCTGGGATCGGGTTCTAGATTTTTTTTTAAAGGCAGGACAACGTCTGCCGGGATCGCTAGTCTTAATATATATAAATTACGTGTCACGCTATTTGTCTGCGATGAACTCCTAAACTACTTGACCGATTTTAATCAAATTTGCACACCGTCTGCAGTTTGATCCTACTTGAAAGATAGGTTGAGGATACCTTACATTTGGACTCGGTAGGTGGCGTGATTTAAGTGAGCTAGTTAACCACTCTTAACTATAATACAAGTAACTTATTAGTTAATGTTCGAATTCCTCAGGGATTTTTTCTTAAAGTTCATAGTTTAATATTCCGAGATGATTACAGAAAACTTAAAAAGTATTGCGGCAGTAATTTCTCTGGGGAGATGTGGAGGTGGTGGTAAGTGTATATAAGGTAGGTTCACAGCCGGGACAATCGATGACAAATTGGCCCGCGTCGCACGTCGCACGGACCATTGTTCCCGGGGAAAGACGCCGCGCATACCAACGAATTGCTTACTTTGCAAAGTCATTTAGGAAATGCAACATTTGTTCGAACAGACGAGCGTGCATGACAAGAGTTATGAATGTCAAAGAAGCAAGTGAGGTGTGTAAGAATAAGCCTGAATGGCGCTCTGTTGTTCGTGCTTACCCCGCAAGGGAACTGGCTTAAAGTTATGTATGTATGTAACATTTGTTAAATTCGCTAAATGTGACTAATATACAATTGGATAAATGAAGTTTTGTTTGCTGGGAACCTAATGTAGGTAGGTAGACAGGTAACCTTTGGTTCTGAAGAGCCTTGGGCTTATTTTTAACCGACTTCAAAAAAGGAGGAGGTACTCAATTCGTCGGAATCTTTTTTTATGTATGTTCACTGATTACTCCGAGATTTATGATCCGATTTACGTGATTCTTATTTAGTTTGATGCGGAATAGTTGCCATTTGGTCCCCTGAAAATTTGACATAGTTTGGCCCAGTAGTTTTCATTTTACGAACATTTTTTTTGTTCCCGTTTCTTGGGACCTATATTTTTTAAGCAGCGCGGCACTTTTCGTAGGTCTACCCATACATAGCTAGACACTAAAAAGTATAAAATATCGTATTTCTAAAGCTATTATTATTAATATATATTATCTAAAACATCTTGAAGTCGGTGCGAAGTAAAACATAAAAATTACTATATTTTGAAAATGACTAAGCACCGACTTGAAGATGTTTTAGATAATATATATTAATAAAAATAGCTTTAGAAATAAGTTATTTTATACTTTTTAGTTTTTTAGTTTTTGAAGTCGGTTTTAATTTCAAGCAAGTTGGTAATCACATTTAGATGTCTTTTCCAGGCAGCGTTTTAGAGTTATAATGGAAATATTGTAACATATGTGAAACAAACAATTACAAGTCGTGTTAGTTTAGTGATTAGCCATGGAAAGAGCGTCCATATTCTGCGAGGCAGTAATGTCTCAAAAGGAGGCCGCTGAACGAGAGGCAGAGATCTACCGTCGTCAGAAAGAAGATCTCCTCCCGTAATTCCGCTACAGGGGTCCTCCAGCATCCGGGGAGCGTAGGATCAAACCGCTGTTGACGAAGTGACTTTGCCTTTCCCGGGGCATTCTCAAGCGCTGATGCGCAGGATCAGTCTCACGCTATTCCTACCATGAGCGCGGGGCACATGGAGTATTTATGTGGAGTATTAGCTCATGGGTTACCTCTTTAATAGGGGTGCCTTGCTGAGTCTCCGCACAAGCCGACAATTGACTCTGTTATCTGCGCCATCCTCAGTGGATAACTCTCATTGCTTTGGTCTAATCCCAGCAAAGGACCCGGTAGTGTACGAAGAGTATTTACGCCTGCCTCAAAAAAAAAAGTGGTTAGCCATGGTGTGGGTTCGAATCCTGGCCGGTAAACATGTACCTATTAAACAGTCCACTGATATAATGTGCATATTGTTATAATTACTTCTTGCAAGCGATGAAGGAAAACATCGTGATGAAACCTACACATCGAGAAAGTCGCCTCTGTAGACAACCGTGGTGGGTATACCGTCCGTTCTCCAGCTTCGGGAAGTCTATGAGTCGTCCCAGTGTCGTTTTCGTGTCATCCCCTTTCGGAGGGTAAATTGTTTTGTTATCAATGAACAAGTCAGTTAGAAAAGGCCCTTTAAAGTCTGTTATTTGTTAAACAGTGCGCTGCAGCACTCGAATATCATCTAAAGTTTTTTATCAGCGTTAATACGAATAGTACCGTGTAGCTCAATTTGTTTCGTTGCAGTTCTGAGCCACAGTCAACTGATTTCCAGTAGATTAGTTTGAGGCAATGCTAATTCTGCGTTGTATATGTAATAATTCTATCAAATTATTACCACAAGTACCCGCTTTCCTAACCGCGTTATCCAATCACGTTTTCCCAGCCGCCATCTTCTGTTCCATACGACTATCCTTGTCGTACTTACCGCTGATCTAATACTGCTCGTCGTTACAAGTTAGTCTGCTGTCGACCCTCGTACGACGACCGGCACATCTAATCCACTACAATTTGCTATAAGTGCAGTTCTACCGCGCCGCGTGTGTTCAATTAATAATCGAAGGCCGCAAGAAGCAGACAAGCCAGAAGATTTGCTGCAAAACTCACAACTTGGTGATGAGCACGCATAGTTAGTGCAGCCTAGAGGCTCGTAGGTTAGTCTCACTTCTTACACACATACCAGCAATCATACCTACCACCGCCGTTTTTGATACGCGTTCAGTACCTATTACTGGGTTGTCGCGTTGACAATTTGCTGTATGGTAAAGCGTAGTCGTTGACTTCTTCATATTGTTACATACCGACAAAGACCGCACACCTGCATGTTGTAAAAATTAGTGTCGGATAATCCTTGTTTTTATTGCATTGCATCGAAGCTTGCCAGATGTGCGGGTTAACGCGGCACCTTTGTCTCTATTGTACAGTTTAGTATAAAACAATGTCCGAACGGAGGGGTGAATCGTGTGTAGTACTTTAGACTAGCGACATAGTGACAGACTTTGCGCGTGCTGAATTGCATAGAATCGTGCAGTGTGAACTGGTTGCATCCAGTTTTATTTGTAGCTGTTTTATACATGTTTGTACAGTTCTAATAAACTCTATAGTAAGTCCAACGGCATTTATTTTAATTCGAGTCCTGTAGCTCGTAATAATATAAAGAAATAAACTAGCATGTTATATAAGAACCCTCATATCATTGTGTTGACGTCGCTTCGGTATTCATAGGTCGAGGGAATTGATTGTATGGCTAAAACATTAAAAAATCAATTACTCCGATAAAAATGCTTTAGTGCGATGTTAAAATGGACCATTTTCTTTAATCATCCCGGGATTTCTTCAACACACTGTTATGTTCTAACGGGAAACTGTTGTGGAATATGAGATCAAAAATCAAATGTCCCGGGCTGTTACAGAATTTTCTACTAGGCGTATTGTGTTAAACATTTAAATATAGATAATTTTAGTTTTTATGGCAGTTTTTTTAGTCACAAGTCCTATACTGGTAATACATTTTTTTTATTGCATGAGTTCAGCAGACAGGCAGACTGCCCACCTGATGGCAAGCGGTTACTGTCACCTACAGACATTTGCAACACCAAAGGTGCTACAGATGCGCTGCTGCTTTCTAAAGGGTGACTGGAGCCTGGCTACTAATGCCGGAACACAACTCAAGGTTGTTATGGCGACATACTCTACACCAGGGGTGGTAGCCATCCAGTCGGACAAATGCCCTGTGGGTTGTTTTGTCGCCTCTTACGACAGGCCGCCCCAACGCACGAAATAGTATTCTATCTCCGTTCCTGCACGGATCTGTCATAATGTCTTTAACGTGTACCATGTTTTTAAGCAAAATATATTGTAAATAAATTCTATTTCTTTTTTCAGATTATAAAACGATTTAATTACATATAATCGAATACAATGCAAGAAAACTTAACTTATTTGTATTGTATTCTACTCATAGTCCCTCAAGACTATAAGTAGAATACTGAGCCTAGATCACCGTCTTCTATGGGTAAGGTGCCCAGAAGGCTGGCTACGTTTCCTCGCTGGATCGCCATACTGATCCGTTGGCCGAGGTAAGCACCAGCCCTCTGATCACCCGAAGAGTCAATGAGTCGTTCCGAAAAATTTTGGTACAGGCTCATGGCCTCAGGAGCCCACGATCCAAGCGTCTCGACAGCAAACGGCACAAACATATAACTCTCACTGAGGGTTGCATATTTGCGCCGCTTGAGTGCTTCGGCTGTTTCCGGACGTGTTTGGTAAATGGGATGCGGCTAACATGTCTACGCAAGTCGCATCCCACACCAAAGGCTTGCCACGCTGCCAGGGAATTAGAGTCATTCCGTCGGGACGCCTACCATCGTCACGTGTAATAATAAATTATAAATTAATTACGTTGCAACGATATATTAGATTACATTTAATGAAGATTATGAATGTCAAAGAAGCAAGTGAGGTGTGTAAGAATAAGCCTAAATGGCGCTCTGTTGTTCGTGCCTACCCCGCAGGGGAGCTGGCGTGAAGTTATGTATGTATGTATGTAAGATTATGACATGTTGTATGTCACTTAAATGTGAAGTTGACATAAATGGGTCAAATGCAGTTTGTTTGAAGTTGTGTAATGTTCCCCCACTGTCCTTTAATCTGACTGTGTATTTTTACAGCGTAAAGTCAAAGCTCTGTGAATCCGAGATCGGATTCGTTTGAAACCTTGCTATCTTATTACACAGGTCCGGTGCATGGCTGGAGGGGGTTACAGGAAGAGGAGAAAGGGAGGGGAAGGGGGGGTGAAGCTACGGCGCAACGTTTTGTTGTAAAAATGTACATGGAATGTTTCATTTATTTTTTTTATTGCAGGACTTCAGCAGACAGGCAAAGGAAAGCGGTTACCATCACCTATGGACATTTGCAACACCAAAGGTGATACAAATGCGCTGCTGCTCTCTTAAGGGAGTCTGGAACCTGGTCACTAATGCCGGAACACAACTCAAGGTTGTTATGGCGGCATACTCTAGACTAGGGGTGGTAGCCATCCCGTCGGGCAAATATCCTACCACCTGGCTGTGGGTAGTTTTGTCGCCTCTTACGACAGGCCGCCTCAACGCAGGAAATTGTATTCTTTCTCCGTTCCTGCACGGATAAAAGTACCAAGTACCAAAATAACATAGATTTATACCCCTATTAATATCTACATACATACAGACATAACTTCACGCCAGTTCGCTTGCGGGGTAGGCACGAACAACAGAGCGCCATTCAGGCTTATTCTTACACACCTCACTCGCTTCTTTGACATTCATTGCTCTTGTCTGTTCTTAAGGCTCTTGACATCACCTTCTAGTACACGATCAATTTGATCATGGAAGGTATGTCGTGGCCTTCCACGACCTATTAATATCTGTAACTATATATCCTTATATAGAGTAGGTTGTGTTTAGTTGTTGAGCAGAGGCCTTACCATCTGTATGTTATCCCGGGATAAGTGAGGATTATCGAACAAAGGATAATGAGTGAATGGGTAGCTGTAATTCGTATTTCGCGTGTCTATAATATATTGTTCCGTCATTTTTCTTAGTATTTCACGTCCTTCGGCAGTGGAGCTGTGACGCAACATATCGCTCCACCTTTCATCTTATACGCGACTCGAGAAAACTGCAAATAATAAATCAGTGTTTGGAAAATACCTACCTAACATGTATTACTATAGTTATGATGCAGTGTATGTGTTTAAAGTTAAAATCGACAAGACAACACACTGCTAGGTGATTGCCCGATTGGAATGGCTTTTGGACTAACCGCCATAATAAACTTAAGTCGTAGTCCGGCATTATTGGACAATTCCAGTCCCCTCGAAGGCCCACCACGCGTTGACGACGGTCCTGGTGTTACTATGCATCAGGTAGTCTGTCAACCAGTCTATAGAACTCCAGCAACAAAAGACAATCGCATTCTACAGCTCAACGCGTCGTAGTCCTTCGTTTAACTCGCTTGTGCATACAATACTTCTAATCCTGGAGCATTCGTTTTGGAGAGTGTGCAGTTGAACTGTTTGACCAAACAACAAGGCACTCTGGTCTACGTCTGCGTTTCACAGTGGAAACGCCATCAGTGCGAAGGAAACGTTTCACCTCCACGCTCCTTCTACGTAAGGCAGTTGTAGGATGCACTACCAGAGTCTGTGTTTCCCTAAAAGTACAATCCGGGTAACTTCAAGTCTTCTGTGAATATATACTATCTAGGAAAGCATGTTCGATCTTCGACCGAATCGTCGTCCGATATTATGCGTAATCATGGTCAAACACGAACCTATTTATCATAAAATTTTGCCAGGTGATAGGGTATTTGCTCGACTGGATGGCGAGCACCCCTGGTCTAGAGTATGCCGCCATAACAACCTTGTATTGTGTTCCGGCATTAGTGACTAGGTTCCAGTCTCCCTTAAGAGAGCAGCAGCGCATTGGTAGCACATTTGGTGTAGCAAATGCCCATAGGCGATGGTAACCGCTTTCCATAAAGTGGGCCGTCTGCCTGTCTGCTGAACTCCTGCAATTAAAAAAAAATAAAAAATAAAAGAATCATCCAATCCCTGCGACTTTGAGCAGGTGATTGGTCCATCAGGCTAGGCCCGGTCAATCAGGACTTTTCTGCTCCGCCATTGGTCCAGCAACAGACGAGCCCTGTCAGAGCTATTTTTTTCTCTTTATTTACTTGGGACTTTTGCCACATTGGCATGTCAGCCCCATCATCTCCTAAACATACAACAACGTCTTTATTTTAAATTAAAATTATTAGCTGGCTAACAAACTAGTCTCTTTTGAGGCTGGCTCAGCCAAAATTCCTGTAGAACTACTTACATCAAAATGATTTAGTTCCAACTCCCTCATCAATTGTTCTCTGCCATATTTATTTCTGCGGCATTCCGTTAAAAGATTTCGGACATCAGGCAGTTGGAAGATTCAACTTTGTCTATGAGATAGCTAAAACTTCTTGCAGAGAAATGTCTTGTTCGGATTACTTCACAGATATGTTTGTTGACTTGGTTGTCTTACGAATATACTATTACGGTCTCGATTTCAAAGTTTATGTTGCAAATAGTTGATAATTAATCTTAGTGCTTAAGTTTGACGGTGAATCAAGCATCAAGTGTCTGTTAAAAGTCTGCTAATCTGGGACCTTAAAAGTTTTCCATGAGATTAAAACCTCCATTGCGAAGCAGGCGGCCAGAGTGACAACAAAAGGTTACGTCCCAATTGCGGGCGAACAACAGGCCTCGCACAAAATTAATGTTCCTTTCCGAGAAATTTTAGCCGATTCGCTCCCCACCGCTTATTTTCGGTGGACTGCTTTGTAAGTAGTTTGTCGTAAATAATTTTGCGTTGCTGGGGGATATTGTAAATAGTATATAAGTACGAATAAGCCGGCACCCGCTTTGTCACTAAAGCGGCGCCTTCCACAACTCGCAAATTTGCTCCTTAATTAGAAGATAATGATGTTATTGTCGTCAGCCATTTGCAGTCCACTGCTGGACGTAAGCCTCCCCAAGACGGCGCCACTCATCCCTGTCCTCCGATTTCCTCAGCCAGCGCCTACCAGCGACCTTGCATAGGTCGTCGGTCCATCGGGCTGGAGGGCGTCCGACACTACGTTTACCGAGACGCGGTCTCCACTCCAGGACTGGTCTGCTCCACTTCAACTTGCTAATCTTGTGAGCTATGTCGGTTACCTTGGTTCTCTTACGGATATCCTCATTTCTAATTTTATCCATAAGAGAAACACCCAACATAGCTCGCTCCATAGCCCGTTGAGCGACTTGGAACTTGTGGACCAATCCTGCCGTAAGTGTCCATGTCTCGGCCCCGTAGGTCAGGACGTGATGTTATAATACTAATTAATATTATATATGTGAATTTGACTTTGGTTGTTATCCCTTTCAAGCCATAACTGCGCAGTGGTCGTCACGAAATTTTGCATACACGTTGCCAGGGTTATAGAAAAGGACATAAGGTACCTTTAATGAGAAAAAAGTACATATCCTAAAGGATACCTTCGCATCCTGTGTTGCAATTCGTTAACAAATACAGCGTCATGGCGACGAGGATGACATTCACACCACAATCTTGATGTTCTCATAGTTCGTTCCATCGTCGCTAGATAGCGTTGCAGGTATTCATGAAGAGGTATTTTGAATTAAAAATTAATTTTGACGTTTCTAAGAATGACGTTTACTAATGACGTCGTTTCGGCGATATAGACAAATATAGGGCAAAAGATGGCGCTGCGGTCACTTGCTTTTGGGGCTGCCGTTGCAAATCAAGAACAAATACGTCAGGCTTATGGCAACGCAAATGAAGTTTCTTTGCCACATGTACTTAATATTAAAAATTCGAAATTCAACGGTAAAGCTACGGGAGGAGAAAATTAGGCTCATAGTATAGGGAGACTATTTTTTTTTATTGCAGGAGATCAGCAGACAGGCAGACGGCCCAGTTGATGGAAAGCGGTTACCATAGCGGTTGCTACAATTGTGCTGCTGCTCTCTTAAGGGAGACTGGAACCTGCTCACTAATGCCGGAACACAACACAAGTTTGTTATGGCGGCATACTCTAGACCAGGGGTGGTCGCCATCCAGTCGAGCAAATACTCTACCACCTAGCTGTGGGTTGTTTAGTCGCCTTCTACGACAGGTCGCCGGGCCGCAGGAAATTGTATTCTTTCTCCGTTCCTGCACGGATAAAACACGTTTAGGAGGAGTTCACTATCAACACGTCCAGAAGAACTATATATATAAAGATAGACTATCGCAAATATTTTGCGAGGCTTTTTTCAAACACACTGTAGAGCTTTGGCATTTAAGACTTTCAAAGCAAAATCTAGTACAATTGATAAGAGAATGAATTAGAACATTCCATTAGGTATCTTTCTATAGGAGTACATCGGCAGGCGGTATATCCTGCGAAATGCGGTTTTCGTACGAAATAACCCGGCCGAGTTGAATGGTTAGCTGTTGAGCCCGAGCGAGTGTCGCGCGAAGCCCCTTTGAAACTCGATCGGGTTACTCGATCGAGTGGTGCCGACGTGTCACAGAATGGCGGCGCGGTTGCCTAATGCCTATATCGGGTTTTATATACATTTTATTATGTCTAAATCAGATTTAACATTTTCTCGACTGTCACATTGTAACGGGCAGGAGAATCAGAATGGAGTAATGACGACAGGTTATTGCTGTAATAAAATTGAGCAGATCAATGACACTTGTTGCAACTTGTTTTTATCCGTGCAGGAACGGAGAAAGAATACAATTTCCTGCGGCCGGGCGGCCTGTCGTAAGAGGCGACTTAATAACCCACAGCCAGGTGGTAGGGTCTGGTCTATAGTATGCCGCCATAACAACCTTGAGTTGTGTTCCGGCATTAGTGACCAGGTTCCAGTTTCCCTTAAGAGCGCAGCAGAGCATTTGTAGCAACTTTGGTGTTGCAAATGTCCATAAGCGATGGTAACCGCTTTCCATCAAGTGGGCCGTCTGCCTGTCTGCTGATCTCTGGCAATAAAAAAAAAAAATCTAAAATTAATGTAGTGAAAATTTGTTTAGGCACGATAGCACTTCTGTGGGTATTGATAAGACTGAAGCGTCACGCGTCACGTTCGGCTATGTAACAATCGTTCGGGTAAAGTCGGCTCGAATCGAGAGATATAGTACACGCGTAAGGCGTTTTCACTTCTATCATGTGTGTCGAAAATACCATATATTTAGAATTAAGAAATGTCTAAATCACATCTATGATTGCGATGTACGTCACTAGATGGCGTTGTTCATTTTCGATGCACACAATGGTTTGCTGCACTCCGCTGGTTTGCTTTTTGTGGCCACGGCGTTTGCTATATAAGTTTCAGATCGGTTAACAAGTATGTCTGTGCGTTTTATTTGTGTACATAAGTGAATTCAACAATGTGGATGTGCTCTGCTTAAGGAGTTTTCTAGTACTCCAGTATGTCAGGTCAAAAGTCGTTCTTCATTGTCACATCTCAAACTTTCGTAGACCGCATCGACCGCTCACTGAAACGCTTGAGCGATTCCGCCAAAGAAGCCCGGATTTCAAGCAGAGAAGAGAAAACGTCCTTGCATGATTTTTTTGAAGAAGAGGAAGGTATACTCTGTGGTCCAGGCAGCAGCAGCAGATTGATGATGATGGCGTTTTTCTAAAAACACGATTTTTTTCAAACTGCTGCCATGATATCTCAAAAACTAGTTGATTGATTCTGCTCGAATGTATACAGCATCTTTGGTACATATATATAATTACAAGTTCAACAAAGCTAATTAAAATTGCTTCGTTAGTTTTCTTTTTAGCAGCTAAATAAATCGTAAAAAAGCCAGAAATTGAATGTTTTTAAAGCGTATAAAAAATATTTTTGGTGTTTTGACTTTATTTTGGTTTCATGTAGAGCCTCAAGTCTCACAATTAAAATTCTTCTTTCTTTCTACTTCCAACTTCCCTATCCCAGCCCTGTATTCCAATCCCATATTTCATCCCCCTATCCGATCCTAAAGGCTGGCAACGCATTGGCTACACTCCTGGTGTTGCAAACCTCTATAGGCGACGGGGACCACTTTCCATGAGCTGGGCCGTCTGTTTATTTATAGCTGGAGTACAGCAGACAGGCAGATCTGATGGAAAGTGGTTACCATCGCCTATAGACATTTGCAACACTAGAGATGCTACAAATGCGCTGCTAAAGAAAACTGGAGCTTGGCCCATAAATGCCGGAATGCAACTCAAGCTTGTTATGGAGGCATAGTCTAGACCACAAGTAGTAGCCACCCCGAGCAAATATCCTACCACCTTGTTTTGTCGCCTAGTACGATAGGCTACCCGTCCGCAGGATATTGTATTTTTTAAAATCTCTAATATCCTGTCTGTTTGCAATAAAAAAGACATCTTCATTATTATAGATTTTAATATACTTAGCGGAGCGGAGAAAGAATACAATTTCCTGCGGCCTTGCGGCCTGTCGTAAGAGGCGACTTAACAACCCACAGCCAGGTGGTAGGGCAATTGTCCGACTGGATGGCTACTACCCAGCAACAACCTTGAGTTGTGTTCCGGCATTAGTGACCAGGTTCCAGTCTGCTTTAAGAGAGCAGCAGCGCATTTGTAGCACCTTTGCTGTTGCAAATGTCCATAGGCGATGGTAACCTGTCGTCTGCCTGTCTGCTGAACTCCTGCAATAAAAAAAAATCTAACTAAAATAATATTTTAATTTGCTTCCATATACTGCCTTGCTCTTGGAAAAAATTTCTTACAAGTTTGAACATTCATGGCCCAAAGAGTTCGAAGTTAGTAAAATGGTCGAGTACATACATACATAACTTCACGCCAGTTCCCTTACGGGGTAGGCACGAACAACAGAGTGCCATTTAGGCTTATTCTTACACACCTCACTTGCCTCTTTGACATTCATAACTCTTGTCATGCAAGCTCGTCTGTTCTTAAGACTCCTGACATCACCTTCTGCTAGTACACGATCAATTTGATCATGGAAGGTGTGTCGTGGCCTTCCACGACTTCTGCATCCATCCACTTTTGCATTGTATATCTGTTTAGTCATTCTTTCATCACACATTTCCTTACCTTCATCCCGACACTCTCTTTCAGAGCAACTCTCTTTCTTACTTCGGTATTACGAACGCGGTCCGCGAGCGTCACTCCGCAGATTTAGCGCAGTGCTCGCATCTCGACCGCGTTTGCTCTACTTTTATGCTCTCTCTTCCATACGTGAGCGTTGGTACCAGCACCGCGTTGTGTATGGCGAGCTGGGCCTTCTGGCTGAGGTTCTTAGCGCCTAGAAGTTTACCTAACGCTCCATTCACACTATTCCCCAAATTCACTCTTCTTTCTATGTCAGCGGTGTACCTTCCATCCCTGCTAAAAGCACATCCAAGATATACAAACTCATTCACTTGCTCTAGCATAACATCATCGACCATTATCCTTGCATTCGTTCTGGTCGAAGCTTCCTAAAAATATGGCGTGATTGCAACAGGCGTTGGGTGAAAGCTTCCTTCCAATGTCGATTATTCCATTAAGCATGCTCGTGCCAATAATATTATACCCAGTGGGCCCCCCGGTGCGTGACCTATCTGCGAACACGCGATATACCCCTGCAAATATGTTTGTTAACAATTTCTCGAGGCTCCCCCACGCGATTACCATAAATGGATACTATGTCTTATAAAAGACTGATGTGTTTATTAAATTTCAAATATCTTTTCCAAAATATGAGTTTGATTCAATATTTCATAGATTTATTTTGCTTATGTTCTTTTTTTTTTATTAACTCCTGAGTTCAGCAGACAGGCAGACGGCCCACTGGATGTAAAGCGGTTACCATCGCCTATGGACATTTGCAACACCAAAGGTGCTACAAATGCGCTGCTGTTCTCTTAAGTGAGTCTGGAACCTGGTCACTAATGCCGAAACACAACTCAAAGTTGTTATGGCGGCATGCTCTAGACCAGGGGTGGTCGCCATCCAGTCGGGCAAATACCCTACCACCTGGCTGTGGGATGTTTAGTCGCCTCTTACGACAGGCCGCCCGGCCGCAGGAAATTGTATTCTTTCTCCGTTCCTGCACGGATAAAGTTCGTACTCACTAATGTCAGTGTCAGTTTAGCGCAGATGTGACGCGACATTGTTATTGTTACGAGTTGGCGGGACTCGAATTAAAATGCCGTTAGAATTATTATAAGCGAGAGTTGGGTATGGAAGTGAGAGCAGGAAAGTAGAGTAAACGCGGTCGAGATGCGAGCTCAGCGCAAAATCTGCGGAGTGACGCTCGCGGACCGCGTTCGTAATACCGAAGTAAGAAAGGGAGTTGGTCTGAAAGAGAGTGTCGGGGTGAAGGTAAGGAAAGGAATGCTCCGGTGGTTCGGGCATGATGAAAGAATGACTAAACAGATATACAATGCAAAAGTGGATGGATACAGAAGTCGTGGAAGGCCACGACACACCTTCCATGATCAAATTGATCGTGTACTAGCAGAATGTGATGTCAGGAGCCTTAAGAACAGACGAGCGTGCATGACAAGAGCTATCAATGTCAAAGAAGCAAGTGAGTTCGTGCCTACCCCGCAAGGGGGTTGATCGTAGAAGGGTGAAAATTGAGGATTGTATGTATTTTTGTATGTTGTATCATAAAAAAATAGAAATTAAAAATTTTGTCTAAAAAATAAAAATAAAAATTTAGGGGTATTTGCTATCTAAGGTTAGCTTGTAAGTGCTTATATGTGAGACCTCGGTATAATAGGTTTAAACCTTACCTAATTACCTTTTAGGACTTTGCGTATGAATATAAATCACGTTTTTCAAAATTTTATATATATTTTTTTTTTTAATTCTCCTCTCTCCGAGCGAACGAGATTGTTCGGGCTTAAAACTTATTGGGGGTTTTTATATGATTGTATTTTATTTTATTCTAATTTTCTTTATATTCAAATTCTTGATCTTTTGATCTGTTCTTTTATAGGTTGTATCTTTTTTTTTAGTGTCTCTTTATTTCCTAATTTCTTCCAAAAATATGTTTTTCAAATTTTTTCTATTACTATTACATTATTATAATTATATCTAAATTGGTACAAAATTTTGACAAGATTTAAAAAAATTTTACATTGCTGTTTCTAAACTTTACTTTTATACAGATTTCTTATCTCTACATTATATATTCTATTTAGGCACCACTTTCTTATTTTTACACTCTACTTCCGCTATCGCAAGCTTCTTATGTCTATTTCGTCTATTGTATATAATTCTATTTTATCCTACTGTTATGTTTACATACTATAATCTTAATTTCTATCTGCTTTTTTGTGTTTTCTGCTTTTTTATGTTTAAGACTACATTTTACTTATTTACTTGCTATTATTAGTTTGTACATTATAAATATATAACTAAACAAAATTTTATATTAGGCAAAAATGAAAACCTTAACGCGGCGTATACACGCATTTATATCCGTGCAGGAACAGAGAAAGAATACAATTTCCTGCGGCCGGGCGGCTTGTCGTAAGAGGCGACAAAAGAACCCACAGCCAGGTGGTAGGGTATTTGCCCGACTGGATGGCTACCACCCCTGGTCTAGACTATGACGCCATAATAGCCTTGAGTTGTGTTCCGGCATTAATGACCAGGTTCCAGTCTCCCTAAAAGAGAGCAGCAGCGCATTTGTCGATGGTAACCGCTTTCCATTAAGTGGGCCGTCTGCCTGTTTGCTGAACTCCTGCAATAAAAAAAAAACACGATGTCGCTATTGCGTAGATTAAACGACACCGCATTACCACCGCTCTTTACCTGTTAAGTGGGCGTCAGCGCGGTAGCGGCGCGGTCGCGCTGCGTCAGCGGTGTCGTCTACACTAGCGTTTGTAAATTTGTCCGCTTACGTAGAGCTATTTATGTCATAAATGACTCGGGTTCATTATCTATATATTAATACGTGAAGCAAAAAATTTGTGCCTCATTTTACGGAAATTGCGCGGACGGAGCAGTATGAAATTTCGCACAGATATGTTCTTCTAATATATATAAATTACGTGTCACGTTGTTTGTCCGCGATGGACTCCTAAACTGCTTGACCGATTTTAATCAAATTTGCACACCGTGTGCAGTTTGATCCGACTTGAAAGATAGGATAGCTTACATTTGGACCCGGTAGGTGGCGCTGCAATCGGGTTCTAAATTTTATTTCTTCAGGGCAGAACAACGTCTGCCGGGACAGCTAGTAGTTTATATAGAGAAGGAGCGACGAATGCTAATATTTAAAAAAAATTATGCATAAAAACTAAATTAAATCAATAAAAAAAACATTACACACACTACCGTGTATTTGACACACACACGCATATATACTCTTTTGTTTATTGTTCAAGTGAAATTAACAGTGTAGCCTTGGCGAAATCTGTGATTATAGAAGTATAGTCTTTGACATTAATTATACATACATACATAACTTCACGCCAGTTCCCTTGCGGGGTAGGCACGAACAACAGAGCGCCATTCAGGCTTATTCTTACACACCTCACTTGCTTCTTTGACATTCATAACTCTTGTCATGCACGCTCGTCTGTTCTTAAGGCTCTTGACATCAACTTCTGCTAGTACACGATCAATTTGATCGTGGAAGGTGTGTCGTGGCCTTCCACGACTTCTGCATCCATCCACTTTTGCATTGTATATCTGTTTAGTCATGCATCCACATGCCCGAACCACCGGAGCATTCCTTTCCTTACCTTCACCCCGACACTCTTTGTCAGATCAACTCTCTTATTATCTCTCTCTCTCTTGTCTCAACCAGACATTAATTATTATGGCCGAATTTCGACCACGGGCGATTACTAGTGTAAATAAATATAGTGCGGGCGCGATGCGATGGCCGGGAGAAGGCAAAGGGACGTGGAGAAAGAAGCAAGGAAGGACTCACCTCGCCACCAGTCCGCCGCCACACTGCACTCGTCCCCCGGGGGTTCACACCCTCACTAGGATTATGCTTTTCCTAATTAAATGTGGTTATAAACAGTTTATTTCTTTATTTAATGTTCCAACAATCTTTGATACGTATTTTTATACGTAGTGCGGTGACAGCAGTGACAATCACTTTTTAATGTCCCGTATTGCGCATTCTTCTTTTAAAAGTTTACTCTTTTCTTGATGGCGAGGATGGGGAGGAAGAATTTACAAGGAGGTGTTCCTCGGCGCAACCATATAGCATGTTTCAAAAATAGGCAGTGTTTCGAAAGATTGCATACAAGTACATATCATTGCTTGTATAATTATACAGTTAAAGAAATTATAGTTACTTATATTATTTTTACAACGCAATAAACACATGAGGCACAGAGAAAAACTGAGTGAAAGTAGCAAAGCAAATTTCGTAGCAATTTCCCGAGATATGACTAGAATTGCTTGACGTTACCTTCAGAATTGGCAGATTATGATATCAAGGGTCTGAAATTGCGCTGAAGCAGCAACTCTGTATGTTTAACAAAGGGTACCTGTGACCACAGTCAAGATAACAACAGTCGACTAAACGTTACACGACTCATTGTTGTACTATCTATCTAATAAAGTTGCAATGTTTTACGGCCGCTAGAGGGCAAACATCCTACATAAAAGCTGAAATACGGTGTCATTTATAAAATCCTACATATTATTAAAGTAATTTAATATAAATTTTATCCGTGCAGGAACGGAGAAAGAATACAATTTCCTGCGTTGGGGCGGCCTGTCGTAAGAGGCGACTTAACAACCCACAGCCAGGTGGTAGGGCATTTGCCCGACTGGATGGCTACCACCCCTGGTCTAAAGTATGTCGCTATAACAACCTCGAGTTGTGTTCCGCGGCATTAGTGACCAGGTTATTTGGACTGGGCGTAACTACGTTCTAATTCTCAGCCTTTCCTACATAAAAAGCGCGGGGCACATGGGAGGAGGGTGGTTTTAGTGGGCAGTGGTTGTTGCCCGTGCAACTTCTCGGAGTCTCCACACAAGCTGGCTTGATTACTGTTCGGATTGCCCCTTATCAAACGGGAAAGCCTTCATGATCAAATATGGTCTAATCCCTTGCAAAGGACCCAGTATTGTGCGTAAATAGCATTTCCCCCGCCTTAAAAAAAAAATTAGTGACCAGGTTCCAATCCCGCTTAAGAGAGCAGCAGCGCATTTGTAGCAGCTTTGGTGTTGCAAATGTCCATAGGCGATGGTAACCGCTTTCCATCAAGTGGGCCGTCTGCCTGTCTGCTGAACTCCCGCAATAAAAATAAAAAAAAAGGATATTAGGTAAATATTTTATGCGAGTACGTAAAATAATGAAACTTATGTTAATTTTAATGAGTGGAGGTCAAATTTAATTTACAAATGGATGAGGATCGGTTAATCGGGAAATGCGCCTGTTGTGTTCTGACTGCGAACGAGGCGTTACCTAATGCACCTTCGGAGCGAGTATCTTGTAACCACGAACTTTGCGCGATTTATGTGGTAACGACTTTCTGCCCTATGGTTTAGTTTTGTTGTATCCGGCTATACTTGTAAGAACTGTGAATTACGTGTGTGTATTTGTTATAAACTTCATGATAATTCCAACGGCATTCTCGAATTTACGTCCCACAAATTCGTAACAATATGTATAACTGTTCTCCCCGCACTGTGTGACCTGTCCAGAGGACTGTCTCTGTATAAGCATATAAATTAAACAGGATGTCAACCCCCGCACCAATCGCGGCGAGCACTCGTCCTACGTATGTGGGTGGGGTGGATCAACCCTTAACTTTTCCAAGTTCGTCTACTATTTAAAGGCGTTGGACGTTTTCAAAGTTCTTGTTTGGAGCTCCTTTCAATAATTTCCAGAGATATAAATACGAATAACTCTCTTTGATTCCAATGTTTATTAATCTAACTATGATATGCCCGCGATTTCGTCCACGTTTGACTAGAAATTCCCACGAGACTCCCGAGGTAAAACATATCACAAATTTTATCAGTAATTTTTTTTATCACATTGGAATTAGATTTTTATTAATTTGGCCATTTTAAATCATTCTCTACTAGAAAAAAGTAGACGTTGTCCTGCTTTGAAAAAAATAAAATCTAGGACCCGATCCCAGCGCCCCCTACCGTTTCCAATTGTGGATTTAAACCATCCGGGGACCCACTCAAACACACAAAAACAAAATCACCAAAATCGCTCCAGGTGATTAGGAGGATTCTAGAACCCGATCTCAGCGCCACCTACCGGTTCCAACGTGATAAAAAGTCTTACTTACCGGGCACGGTTGCTTCGGTAAGTATCTGCATCAGATTGCGGACTGTCTGCCTTCACCTTGACACGGCGTTTCATACGCTAGTCGAGTGCGCAGCATGGACGCCGCAGAGGTTTGAACTCGAGACGTTAGTAGGACCGATCGATTCACTCCACGGCTTGGTGAAAGCCATGCTGCACAGCGACGATTTTTTTATTGCAGGAGTTCAGCAGACAGGCAGACGGCCCACTTGATGGAAAGCGGTTACCATCGCCTATGGACATTTGCAACACCAAAAGTGCTACAAATGCGCTGCTGCTCTCTTAAGGGAGACTGGAACCTGGTCACTAATGCCGGAACACAACTCAATGTTGTTATGGCGACATACTCTAGACCAGGGGTGGTAGCCATCCAGTCGGGCAAATGCCCTACCACCTGGCTGTGGGTTGTTAAGTCGCTTCTTACGACAGGCCGCCTGGCCGCAGGAAATTGTATTCTTTCTCGGTTCCTGCACGGATAAACGCAAAAATTGACCCCCCCCCCACGAATTGGTGGGGGGGGGGTCAATTTCTGTGGGACGGTAATGTCTCAAAAGGAAACCGCAGATCGAGAAAGGGAGAGAAGGGTAAGTGCGCGTATTGACGCGCCTCGATATGGGCGCCGACGTCAGCCGGGAGCTCGGAGGCGCAGAGGATAATACCGCTTCAGGGGCCCTCATGCATCAAGGGAGCAGAGGAGTCTTCACCCCTATCGTCGAAGTGAATTAGCTCTTCCAGGGGCTTTCTCAGGCACTTATTGCGCTAGGATCGGCGTGGGCGTAACTACGTTCTAAGTCTCATGCCTTTCCTGCCATAAGCGCGGAGCATCGGAGGAGGGCGGTTTTAGTGGGTATTAGCCATTTGGGCTCGAGTCCCCACACAAGCCGGTCGATTACTGTTTGGATTGCCCCCTCTGGGAATGCCTCCATGATCGACTATGGTCTAATCCCTTGCAAAGGACCCGGTATTGTGCGTAAATAGAATTTCCCCCGCCTAAAAAAAAAGGTGATTGTGACGGTATACTTTAGAGTAGACCAAATAAATAAATAAATAAATAATCGACAGACAAACACACATATTGTACATCCCCAAATTAAGCAAGTTACGCTTGTGTTATGGGTAATATACAACGTAATACTCTGGGGCCGATCCCAGACACCCAGACCATAGTAAATAACGGAGAAAATACGTTTCCGAAATTTACTATACCAGGAATCGAACCCGGAGCCTCTGCGCTGCAGTCAGGTAGGCCGGCAAAGGCTTAGCCCGCTCAACCACAGAGGCCGTCAACCAGGGGCGATGACCATCGAAACCGGCAAATTATCTAGCACTTGGCTATTGGTTATTTCGTTGACTTTTAAGACAGACTGCGTGGCCGCAGAACTTAGTCTTTCTTCCCCGTTCTTGCACAGATCTTGTATTCTGCGTAAGCAACGAAGATAAATTATTTTCAAAATCTGCAACTAATATTAGAAGAATATCCGTGCAGGAACGGAGAAAGAATACAATTTCCTGTGGCCGGGCGGCCTGTCGTAAGAGGCGACTTAACAACCCACAGCCAGGTGGTAGGGCATTTGCCCGACTGGATGGCTACCACCCCTAGTCTAAAGTATGTCGCCATAACAACCTTGAGTTGTGTTCCGGCATTAGTGACCAGGTTCCAGTTTCCCTTAAGAGAGCAGCAGCGCATTTGTAGCAACTTTGGTGTTGCAAATGTCCATAGGCGATGGTAACCGCTTTCCATCAAGTGGGCCGTCTGTCTGTCTGCTGATCTCCTGCAATAAAAAAAAAATCGATACTTAAAGGACACTAAATAGGATAAAGTATCCTAAATTTTCCGGGTGCGGCCAAAATGGAAATCGAAATTACATCGGCATCTATCTGAAAACGTGATAAGAAAAGGTCGCGAAAATCCCGTTACAACAGCCAAAAATAACAAATTCAGGCCGATAGTACATTTTTCTATGTAGCTAAGGAGCGAAAGGTATCTTATGTAAACGGAATCCAGAATAGAACGGGGTGAACAACGTGAACGAGTTGTTATGACCATTTCCATTTGACGGCCTCTGTGGTTGAGCGGGCTAAGCCTTTGCCGGCGTACCTCACTGCAACGCAGAGGTCCCGGGTTCGATTCCTGGTATAGTAAATTTCGGAAACGTATTTTCTACGTTATTTACTATGGTCTGGGTGTCTGGGATCGGCCCCAGAGTAGTCCGTTGTATATTACCCATAACACAAGCGTAACTTGCTTAATTTGAGGATATACAATATGTGTGTTTGTCTGCCGATTATTATATATTATTATTATTATTATTTCCAAATAGCACTGAAGCACTGAAGCACTTCGTTGAGCTATATGAGCTATTTTTTTTTAAATCTCGCCATGCTTGTAAGGAATCTGTGGAGACATATTGCAGCATAACATTTTAGCACGTCATGTCATTATTATAACTATAATATTATTTTTCTTTCCTTTTATTGTCTTGCTCTTATTGAGTATGCATTGTTTGCTACAACTCCATTAATTCTTCAAAAAGTGATTCTGTAACATACTTCTGTACAAAACTTATTAAAAAAAAAGAATTTGAGATATAAATAGAATATGAAATATAAAGAAAAACAATATTTAGCTAGACGTGTTGCTGGGCAGTTTCTTGCCGCTTCTTCTCCTTCACAGCATCAACACGTAGCGAAGCGGTGTACATAGAATAGGAAGTTAACTTACATGTATGACCTTCAAAAAGTGTTCTCCAGTGGAACTTATTTTGAATAAAACTTTTGAATTTGAATATACTTATGGATATTCTTGCAATCCACAAATGATACCTCGGTAAACTACTGGAACGATTTGCCTAAAAATATATATTAATTATCTATTTAAATATGTTTAAAAAAATACATCTCCTTGATATTGTTACGAGTTGCAGGACTCGAATTATAATGCCGTTGGAATTATTATAGAGTTTATTAGAACTATACAAACACGTATAACACAGGTAGAAATATAACCGAACGCAACAAGTCCAAACGTAATGCAGAAGGTCGTAATTCAACAACACGCGCAAAGTCCGTCACTAAGTAGATTATCGAATGTACACAAATCTCATTGTTGGCCATTGCTTTATACTGCACAGATGCAGTATGTCCGCCCGGCCGCGCGGAACGAATTTCCTAGAATCAGTTTGTATTTCAAATCCGTAACACCTGGCTAATGATCACAAAAGAAGACGGCCATAAAAGAATTCCAATGTTATTAGTACAAATACCGGCGGGTAATAAATGTGCTTTGTTTCAGATATGTAGGTGGATTTTGAGTTTGTCGGGATCTGAGTCGTAACAATATATATAAAATTCTCGTGTCACAGTGTTTGTAAACAAACTCCTCCGAAACGGCTTGACCGATTCTTATGAAATTTTGTGTGTATATTTTGTAGGTCTAGGAATAGGTTGTAAACTATTTTTCATACCCCTAAGTGATAAGGGTGGTTCATTTTTTTATGATTTAAATTTTCACTCTTCTAGCAACCCCTATTTTTTAATAGCGATATTAGTACTGTAATAATCTTCGACTCTCAGTGGTCGATAACTGATCAATTATCAATCGACCTTACTTACGGGAACAAAAAAATGATCGTAAAATGAAAACTACTGGGCCAAACTATATGAAATTTTTAGGAGAGCAAATGGCAACTATTCCGCGTCAAACTAAACAAGAATCACGTAAATCGGATCATAAATCTCAGCGTAATCGGAGTACATATGAAACGGAATGGAAATTTTTTTCATAAAAAATGTTCATAAAATGAAAGCTACTGAGCCAAACTATGTCAAATTTTTAGGGGACCAAATGGCAGCTATTCCGCGTCGAACAAAAAAAGAACCACGTAAATCGGACCATAAATCTCGGAGTAATCGGTGAGCATACATAAAAAAAAAGATTTCGACGAATTGAGAGCGTTCTCCTTTTTTTGAAGTCGGTTAAAAAATGTCATTTTTAAATTGTTTGAAACTAATAACAAGTAGACAATGAAAGGGGGTTATTAATATTAAGTGATCTATCAGAAGTCTTACTTAGTTCCAACTCACATGCATTATTAGGAACGCAGAGAACTCGTCAAGGGGCCAAGTTGGTCGCGGCGCGTGGCCTGCGGCCTGCTGCGGCCCACCGCGCTGTTCTTTCATAATTTAGTGCTGTCCTAATAATTTGGCCACCACTTTGCTCGCAATCTACAGCGCCGTACCCACAATGGACGTATCTTATATACTAACTAGCTGTCCCGGCAGACGTTGTTCTGCCCTGAAGAAATAAAATTTAGAACCCGATTCCAGCGACACCTACCGGGTCCAAATGTAAGCTATCTTTTAAGTCGGATCATACTGCACACGGTATACAAATTTGATTAAAATCGGTCAAGTAGTTTAGGAGTACATCGCGGACAAACGACGTGCCACGTAATTTATATATATTAAGATATATAAAGCCGAAGAGTTTGTTTGTTTGAACGCGCTAATCTCAGAAACTACTGGTCTGATTTGAAAAATTCTTTCAGTGCTGGATAGCCCATTTATTGAGGAAGGCTATAGGCTATATATCATCACGCTAAGACTAATAGAAACGGAGCACCAATGTTTCAAAATCGGGGGGTTTTAGTAAATAATAAAGTGCACGAAGTCGAACTTGGAAGGAGCTAAGGAGTCATACATAATTTCGCGTCATCAAACAGATACGTGCATGCTCTTTCCCCTATAATGTCCCCTGTCCAAATGATCCCACACAGATTTTTGATACAGTCCATAATTTTGTTCAGAAAATACAACTCCGCTGAGCTTTACAGTTTAACTATATCATCGATTCCTTGAAACCATTTAAATGTTTGCGATAAGAGTCAAGGCTGCGCCCTATTTACTTTGCTTATTTCTAGCGATGCGTGCTTACGATTATTAAGAAAGCTCAAGCAGCTGTGTTTTATAGCACGGCTCATTAACAGTAATATAGTAATGTATGTAAAGTAGGTCATGCCTGTAATTTGGTTTTGAAAAAGTCTTAAAGGACAAGTTAATTTTATCCGTGCAGGAACGGAGAAAGAATACAATTTCCTGCGACCGGGCGGCCTGTCGTAAGAGGCGACAAAACAACCCACAGCCAGGTGGTAGGTCTAAAGTATGTCGCCATAACAACCTTGAGTTGTGTTCCGGCATTAGTGTCCAGGTTCCAGTCTGCCTTAAGAGAGCAGCAGCGCATTTGTAGCACCTAGTAACCGCTTTCCATCAAATGGACCGTCTGCCTGTATGCTGCTGAACTCGTGCAATAAAAAAAAATAGTATTATTATATTAGGGTCATTTTCAATTATTATTAATATTGTATGTCTTTAAAGACCACGGGCCATAAAAATGGCCCGGACATTTGGAGGGCTTGCGTGGGGCCATGGGAAGGCCAACACGTAAAGGCCCCTTGACAAATTTAATCTAAATGTGGCGTGACATTGACCGGCGATCATCTCTGTCTACTGTTGTAGGAAATGAGAACAAAAAGTACCGGGCTATTGGGGTGAACTGCTAGTGGTACTAAGGGTCTGGGAATATGGGGACTATGGCGTCTGCCCGTCGCGATGTTCGGAGAACATGGAAAATGGGCAGACGGTGACCCGCCACTCCCTGCATGGGCCCCTAAAAATGCCATAGAAGGCAGGGGCAACATGGGTGTGAGTGGCTAAGGGGTGTAGAGAGGTGGGCTGCAGGTTCACCGAAGCTACTTCTGACGTTATACCATTTATCACTTCCACCCCTGGATCTTGAGTCGTAGTTCTAGCGATCTTCACTCCGTGCCGGCTGGTTAAGGCAAGCACGGAGTCAGGTACGAGGTGTCGCTACTCACCTAAGGCTTCGCCACAAAGCCCTCCTGCGGGTATATATATATATATAAGTCATGGTAGCGTAATGGCTAGCGCACGCGTCCCAGACTCAGAGGGCGCGGGTTCGATCCTGGCCGGAACGCATGCACCTCTTAGTCAGTTTTCTGACCTAATGTGCATATTGTTACAATTACCACGTACTAACAACGGTGAAGGAAAACATCGTGATGCAACCTGCACATCGAGATAACCGATGTGTCAAACCTGCCAAGCCGCCTTGGACAAGCGTGGCGGGTATACTGTCTGTTCCCCCTATAATGGGAGGCCCGAGCTCAACAGTGGGACATTAATGGGCTGATATTACTATATATATATATATATATATATATATATATATATATATATATTAATATTATTGTTAATAAAGTTCACGTTCATCAAATATATAATTGTATTAAACTTTGACACAAACGTGACAAATTTGTGCAACAAATTGTAATAATCTTCTAAAAATATATGATATTAATAAACCATGTTAGTTTTTAAGAAAATTTATACATACATAACTTCACGCCAGTTCCCTTGCGGGATAGGCACGAACAACAGAGCGCCAAGAAAATTTATATGCCAATAAATGGCGAAATATGTTCTCACCATATCATAAGACCTTGTTATTCATGTTTCACACAAATAAAGATTTCATTCCATTGATTTACGATCATGTGGAAGGTAGACTTTGGAAAGTAATATTACACGTAAAAGCCTTAAGGTACAGTCGCTGCAATATTTGCATGGAAGATGTTGCTTTTAATCAATTAAATTGACAACACACATGGCACTAGATAGGACTATATATAAGTATAGATATAAGGCCCACACTGCACATGCACTTCCTCACAACACCAGCATGTAACAGATACACTCTACATTTGTATAAGTTTAGTGTTAAAACTAGAATAAATTAATATAATAAGTTATTCGTAAGATACATACACCTCAACACAAAAATCAATAAATTAATGTCACACACAAGAACCAAAATAACTAATAAGGGTGTTAAAGTCAAAAAATTAAATCTAGAAATTAAGTTGTAAATAAAAAAAACTTCGTTTAAAAAAACCGACTTCAAAAACTAAAAAATATAAAATAACTTATTTCTAAAGCTATTATTACTAATATATATTATCTAAAATATTTTAAAGTCGGTGCTTAGTAATAGCTTTAGAAATAAGTTATTTTATACTTTTTAGTTTTTGAAGTCGGTTTTTTAAACGAAGTTTTTTTATTTTATTTGTTACTTTTTAGTGTCTAGCTATGTATGGGTAGACCTGCGAAAGGTGCCGCGCTCCTTAAAAAATATAGGTCCCAAGAAACGGAAACAAAAAAATGTTCGTAAAATGAAAACTACTGGGCCAAACTATGTCAAATTTTTAATGGGACCAAATGGAAGCTATTCCGCGTCGAAAAAAAAAGAATCACGTAAATCGGATGATAAATCTCGGAGTAATCGGTGAACATACATAAAAAAAAGATCCCGACGAATTGAGAACATCCTCCTTTTTTTGAAGTCGGTTAAAAAGGGTACGGAACCCGAGTTGTTAATAATAAAAAAAAAATAATGAATAAAATTGCACTTTGTATTTTATTTTACCAGTTTTTGTTTAATGTCATTTTGTGAAGGAGTTAAAATTAAATAACTACAACATTTTGGACAACGATTGTCTCAAACATATCTGTCTATCCCTTGGGAACATTATCTTTTTTCTGAATGAAACGTATTCTGTACCCTTTTCTGTACCGCTGCCAGCTTGTATGCCAAATTTCGTCATAATAGGTTCAATATTTAAGACGTGAAAGCGTAACTAAGAAAACATTCGTATCTATAATAATAAAGTTTGAAAGTGTGGGTTATTTTTAAGACTGTACTAATATTTCATTTTCTGTTACTCTATAGGATAATACATACATACATACATACATAACTTCACGCCAGTTCCCTTGCGGGGTAGGCACGAACAACAGAGTGCCATTTAGGCTTATTCTTACACACCTCACTTGCCTCTTTGACATTCATAACTCTTGTCATGCAAGCTCGTCTGTTCTTAAGGCTCCTGACATCACCTTCTGCTAGTACACGTATAGGATAATACTTTATTTAAATGGAAATGTTTTCTCACATCGTTCTATCTGGTGGAATTCACCTATCTGCATACAAACTTGGTTTTAAAGCGATCTCCTACATTCCGCTGAAGCACAGGGAGCGCGCGCCGCTCGAAGCGAGGCGCCGGCGGCCGCGGCAGTCGTGCGGCCCGAGCCGCCCCATGCGGACTTCATCCCCCGAATTGCAACCCTCGTCCCCTACCGGGAGCTTAGCACACGATAGCCTGATACGCCGTTTCACCTAACAAAATATAAACCTGCTTAAAGCGTGTTCCGTGTAGTGTTGTGATGGTTTAGTGAGTTTGTAGTGACGAAATCAACTCGTGGAGAGATTTACACAGCTTAAGGTTTGATTGCATTATTACTCATAGTTAAGACTTGCGTTTCTGGGTGCGACACGTCATTTAACTTTTTAATTCTCTCTTATACTTTCGTTGAATTATATTAATGGTAGTTCGCAGTTAACGCCTTAAGGTTTCTCTGAAAGCAGATTAAAGTTGTTGACCTCGTTACGCTGTTTTATTGCTGACAGTAACAAGATATGAGCAGCTTCAGGCTGTTTAGATGAAAAGGGCTAGTTTTATTTCCGTCTTAATTAGGTTATACAGTTTTAGAAAAACATTCAGATTTGTGCTTTTAAATTTATTAATGTTTATTATATATTAACTAACATCAGTCGTATTAGTCGTTTTGTTAATTTGGATAAATTAAAATAGCTGAAAGGACAGAGTTAAAACTAAAAATCTAATTATAATATTTTCGCGTGAATTTCGGAACTAGGTTAATATTTTTTAACAAATATCACTTCATCTACATTATTAAAAATATACATAGAATTTTATGATAATTTTAAATTGCGATTTAGCCTTTGTTGATGTAAGGCGGGCATTGACGCAGCGAAAGCCTTCTAGCGAAGTCAATTATACACGGACGAGATGAACTTGTTTTTTCAGCAAATTCCATCGTTTACTTAACTCAAGTTCGTTAACTTTGAACAGAGATAATCATATTCGGGGGAAACAACTTTCTCCTTTGTCCTTATTAAATTATGTGTGAAGTATTTTTTTATGACGAATTTTACGGCCGGAGAAAACCACTTGCGGCCACGCCGCCTCTAATGGATTCCTCTACGAAAACATTTCATTGAATTAATACCAAAATGAGATCAATATTACAATTTATACACGAATTAGGTTCTTAGTGTATCTCGTTTTTAACTGACTTCCAAAAAAGAAGGAGGTTCTAAATTCGTCCGGATCTTTTTTTTTGTAATGTATGTTCATCGATTACTCCGAGATTTATGATCCGATTTACGTGATTCTTTTATTGTTCGACGTGGAATAGCTGCCATTTGGTCTCCTAAAAATTTGACATACCTTGAGCTAGTAGTTTTCATTTTATGAAAAATTTTCCATTCCGTTCCATATGTACACCGATTACGCTGAGATTTATGATCCGATTTACGTGATTCTTGTTTAGTTTGATGCGGAATAGTTGCCATTTGGTCCCCTCAAAATTTAACATACTTTGGCCTAGTAGTTTTCATTTTACGAACATTTTTTTGTTCCCGTTTCTTGGGACCTATATTTTTTAAGGAGCGTAGCACCTTTCGTAGGTCTACCCATACATAGCTAGACACTAAAAAGTAACAAATAAAATAAAAAAAACTTCGTTTAAAAAAACCGACTTCAAAAACTAAAAAGTATAAAACAACTTATTTCTAAAGCTATTATTATTAATATATATTATCTAAAACATCTTGAAGTCGGTGCAAAGTAAAACATAAAAATTACTATATTTTTTTGATAATTACTAAGCACCGACTTTATATTTAGTGAATATACACCAATATTCATTGTGCAAGTTAGACTTTTTGTCCTATAGTAATAAATGTTGGTGTTGTTAATGTCTAATTGTTCAGAGGCAGCAGTAACTACTTACCATGAAGTGGGTCGAGAAGTAGTTTGCTGTAATCCAGCTATAACTAATAGTATTTAATTTTTTTTCCGTAAGTGAACATTCTGCTTCTAAGTCGTTCCCTGACTGCTGAAGAATGTGGCTTTGAGGGCAGTGAATATTTCTTCTCTTCCACCGAGACCATGTCCAACTGGTCAACGATCTGGTCAATCCACCTATTTAAAGTTCTACCGTGAAGCGTCTTTAAACTTTTTAGTGACAGCCTTTCCGTGTCTGGGTTCTTTTGACTTATGAGGTCAAAGTACTTCTACTACTTGACGATGAATCATTCTTCTACATCGAGCTAAAGTGTTAAATTCAATGTAGACAGGCAGGGTGATACCCTATTCTACAAGCAGCATAAAATAACTTAATCATAACTAGTAGAAAACAGAAGGTGGAATCTATAAGACGCCATAATAAAGCGGAGCTAACAATATTCGGCCATAAAAAGGCCATTATCCCCTTTATCTGCGAACTTATCCAAAGCAGTAGGTTTCATCCAATCTTGGATTGTTAAGACAAACAACATTAGCCGCGTTCGCAGCGCCCGATCCAATAAGCCCGCCCGAACTAAATCTATCTGAGAGGACCACTTCGCTAATTGGAACCAGTGCCGATTCGATACAATTAGCACGTTTCTTTGATTAAACAGTTAAATTGTTTAATTGTGGTGTTAGGGCGATACCGCTGACAGACAGCCTTCTGGCACCACTCTTCAAATATTCAGCTGGGAACGGCTTTTGCACAGATAATTGAGATAATGGCTTCACGAACCCTATGTACCTATTAGTTAGTCTCTAATGCTTCGAACCTAGTGAGTAAATTTCAGTACCGATTTTTCCAGACTTTAGTCGGCTTTTGTCCGTATGCACACCGATTATCTGTTCATGAGGAATGCCAGGATGAACAATCTTAGAAAACTTGAAAAGGAATCGGGTTGCTTATTAAGAAGTAAGTTATAAGTCCTTATACCTCAATGACTAAAGGAGCTGCGTCTTATTTCAGAATTCAAATCCTCTAAGATACGTGTCGCTTAAATAGTTTTACTTGGTTGACACAACTATAATGCGAAGAGAAACGTTGTGAGCAAATCTTATTAGAAATAAAGACGTTAAGCTTCTTAGTTTTTTTTTTTATTGCAGGAATTCAGCAGACAGGCAAACGGCCCACTTGATGGAAAGCGGTTACCATCGCCTATGGACATTTGCAACACCAAAGGTGCTACAAATGCGCTGCTGCTCTCTTAAAGGAGACTGGAACCTGGTTATTAATGCCGGAACACAACACAAGGTTGTTATGGCGGCATACTCTAGACCAGGGGTGGTCGCCATCCAGTCGAGCAAATATTCTACTACCTGGCTGTGGGTTGTTTAGTCGCCTCTTACGACAGGCCGCCGGGCCGCAGGAAATTGTATTCTTTCTCCGTTCCTGCACGGATAAAAACTAGTTGAACTTAGTTCTAATATTATATGGATTACTAATTGGAGTACGTGAGTTACCTGTTATATATTTAATGTTTATACTAATAATAGTATATCTATATTGTCTTTTTCTTGCACCACCTACATCGCCTGATTCAAACTTCCTTGATTTAAGTTGCCTGGAAGAGATCGCTTTGAGCGATAAGGCCTCCTATTGTATCGCCTAGAAAACATTGTAGATATGGTCTGTTTTGTAATTGTATATTTTGGAGTGCGACGGAGTGTTATCTCTCTCTCTGTCTATCTAGGCGATAGCTGGATATTCGTAGAGCTAGAGGTATATTGTAACAGGCTATTAGTGCTCGCACAATGCGAGCCCGTTAATTAATAACAATTAACTCGGCTGGTGCGTCGCCACTCTGATTTGTCCGCCATTATCTAAACGAGCCACTGTAATTTAGGATTACTGTTCAGAGCTTTTAGAATTTGGTAAGTTTAAACACGTCTTCAATTTCTTCTTCTTAATATCATGAAACGTCGAATTTAATTAGTAAAACCTTTTTTCGAGCAGGAACGGAGAAAGAATACAATTTCCTGCGGCCGGGCGGCCTGTCGTAAGAGGCGACAAAACAACCCACAGCCAGGTGGTAGGCTATTTGCGCGACTAGTTGGCTACCACCCGTGGTCTAAAGTATGTCGCCATAACAACCTTGAGTTGTGTTCCGGCATTAGTGGCCAGGTTCCAGTCTCCCTTAAGAGAGCAGCAGCGCATTTGTAACACCTTTGGTGTTTTTTTTTTTTTTTTTTTTTATTATTATATATATCTCTACGGACTCGAGTTCCGTACCCTTTTTTAATACTTAATTTCTATGAAAAATTTGAGACTCCATACACGCTTATTGTTTGTTTTTGTTAGTGTATGTGACATTATATGTAGTAATTTTTCTGTTTTGGTGTACCTTAAGAATAACTTATTATATTAATTTATTCTAATTTTAATACTAAACTTATACTAATGTAGAGTGTATCTGTTACACGCTGGTGTTGTAAGGAAGTGCATGTGCAGTGTTGGCCTTATATCTATACTTATATATAGTCGTATCTAGTGCCATGTGTGTTGTTTTTTTTCTTTTCTTAACACCTTTGGTGTTGCAAATATCTATGGGCGATGGTAACCACTTTCCATCAAGTGTGCCGTCTGACTGTCTGCTGAACTCCTGCAATAAAAAAAAAGCAACAAAGAAATTTATAATTCTCGCCGCTTTATTTATGTTGCATTCTAGTATTAAATCTAGATTTCTCCCCATTTTGCTTCGAGCTGTCTGTTTTTCTTCTACTGTCCTATTACCAATACTTTTGATATATTAACTTGAATAGAGACTTATCACAAATCTGCCAAACAACAATGTGACACAAAACCACCTACCAATATGTCTGGATACGTGTGAGCTATTTTGCAAAAGGGCTATTATAATTATGTAGAAGTGGATTGATTTCAAATTACGTCTATAACGAGTTGGCTACAATTTTATCATCCCTCGACAAAGGTAGTATAATAATAGCCGCCCCATAAATGTCCCACTGTTGGGCTCGGGCCTCCCACTATAGGGGAACGGACAGTATACCCGCCACGCTTGTCCAAGGCGGCTTGGCAGGCTTGACACATCGGTTAAATCGATGTGCAGGTTGCATCACGATGTTTTCCTTCACCGTTATCAGCACGTGATAATTGTAACAATATGCACATTAGGTCAGAAAAATGCCTAAGTGGTGCATGCGTTTCGGTCAGGATCGAACCCGCGCCCTTGGAGCGTGGAACGCGTGCGCTAGCCATTACGCTACCCCGACTTAGGTAGTATAGTAGTATTATAAAGAGGAAACTTTTGTATTTTAGTATGTTTGTTATGAATAAGCTCAAAAATGACTGGACCTGTTTGGGATCCAATCATCAAAACCATTAAGACCCACACCCACCAAAAACCAGCTGCCAGACCTCAAGACACTGTGAGCTCTTTTTGCGTACAACGGAACACAAACGAACTTGACTGATAATTACTTTTATTTTTCCTTCCACCCATTTTAACATTATATAAAATTATTAGAGCTAGGTGTGCTGAAGAGTTTCTTGCGCCGCTTCTTCTCTTCAGGCCATAACATGTTGCGAAGCGGTAGTAAATTAGATTAGGCTCCCATAGAGTAAATAATAACCATAAACAAAATTAAAATTAACAAGTGGGCGGTAGGCTAAATAAAACTTGAACAATACTCGTTGACACTTGACATCTTTGTCTTCCGTGATCACGGCCACTGAAAAGTGGCCGAAACGTCGGAAAAACCAAAATCAAATAAAATTACCGCGCTTAAAACCGTTAAAACGTAGTTTTATTATGTATACAAGTCGCAAAAACTTAAGAAAATATTAAATTTTTTCACCATTAGAATGCTACATTATCCATGAGTAACATAGGCTATATTTATTAAACCCGGTAGGTGGAGCTGAAATCGGGTTCTAGATTTTTAGTTTTTCAGGACAGGACAACGTCTGCCGAGACCGCTAGTAAGAAATAAGACTGGAATTTAAAAAAAACTTCGTTTTAAAAAACCGACTTCAAAAACTAAAAAGTATAAAATAACTTATTTCTAAAGCTATTATTATTAATATATATTATCTAAAACATCTTAAAGTCGGTGCTTAGTAATTTTCAAAATATAGTAATTTTTATGTTTTACTTTGCACCGACTTCAAGATGTTTTAGATAATATATATTAATAATAATAGCTTTAGAAATAAGTTATTTTATACTTTTTAGTTTTTGAAGTCGGTTTTTATAAACGAAGTTTTTTTATTTTATTTGTTACTTTTTAGTGTCTAGCTATGTATGGGTAGACCTACGAAAGGTGCCGCGCTCCTTAAAAAATATAGGTCCCAAGAAACGGGAACAAAAAAATGTTCGTAAAATGAAAACTACTGGGCCTAACTATGTTAAATTTTTAGGGGACCAAATGGCAACTATTCCGCATCAAACTAAACAAAAATCACGTAAATCGGATCATAAATCTCAGCGTAATCGGGGTACATACATAAAAAAAACACTCATCAAGTTGAGAAACTCCTCCTTTTAGAAGTTGGTTAAAAATAGAAATGAGTGTAATAAATCTCAGGCTTATTGCTGGGAATTTGTTCAACCCTTAAAACAGCTAAAACATGTTCCACCAATCTACAGTGTACTGAGAATTCTTTAACGTATACTCATTATTTCATTTTTATTATTACTACCTACATTATTGTTTTTTGTGCTTTATATTTTTAACCGACTTCAAAAAAAGGAGGAGTTTCTCAATGCGTCGGGATCTTTTTTTTTTGAAAATTTTTTCATTCCGTTCCATATGTACACCGATTACTCTGAGAGTTATGATCCGATTTACGTGATTCTTTTTTTGTTCGACGCGAAATAGCTGCCATTTGGTCCCCTAAAAATTTGACATAGTTTGGCCTAGTAGTTTTCATTTTATGAACATTTTTTATGAAAAAAATTCCATTCCGTTCCATATGTACACTGATTACTCTGAGAGTTATGATCCGATTTACGTGATTCTTTTTTTGTTCGACGCAAAATAGCTGCCATTTGGTCCCTTAAAAATTTAACATAGTTTGGCCCAGTAGTTTTCATTTTACGAACATTTTTTTGTTCCCGTTTCTTGGGACCTATATTTTTTTAGGAGCGCGGCACCTTTCGTAGGTCTACCCATACATAGCTAGACACTAAAAAGTAACAAATAAAATAAAAAAACTTCATTTAAAAAAACCGACTTCAAAAACTAAAAAGTATAAAATAACTCATTTCTAAAGCTATTATTATTAATATATATTATCTAAAACATCTTGAAGTCGGTGCAAAGTAAAACATAAAAATTACTATATTTTGAAAATTACTAAGCACCGGCTTTAAGATGTTTTAGATAATATATATTAATAATAAGTTCTTTAGTTTTTGAAGTCGGTTTTTTTAATCTTTGGTACTTGATGTTTAGCATGGGTCGCATGCCATATGTGATTCAGGAGGTAGTCACTGAAAATTAGCGCAGTGTCGGATTACGTTTCGGCACAACAAAGCGCTGAGTGCTAACCTCATTTCCAAATTGCGACATACAATTTCTGTATTTTTTTATTGCAGAAGTACAAGCAGACAGGCAGACGGCCCACTTGATGGAAAGCGGTTACCATCGCCTATAGACATTTGCAACACCAAAGGTGCTACAAATGCGCTGCTGCTCTCTTAAGGGAGACTGGAACCTGTCACTCATGCCGGAATACAATTCAAGGTTGTTATGGCGACATACTTTAGACCAGAGGTGGTAGCCATCCAGTCGGGCAAATGCCCTACCACCTGGCAAAATGATTTTATCTATACTTTATTATGTAAGTACTATTTTGTGTTGTATGTCGCTATTAGTAAATAAATATTTCTCTTTCTTTCTTTCTTTCTTTAAAGACCTTAAAACTTGCGTCTCAGAATGTATTAAAAGGTTTCTAGAATGATCTAGAATTCATTCGATAGCATCTTATTGAAACAAGTTCGCTGTGATGAATCGTAAGCCTTCGTACCGTGGTAGATATGAACGCCGCCTTTACTAGGCCGCCGTGCGAATCGTGCGGAGCATCTGACGGCGTCCGGAGGCATTGACGAGGGGTGAATCGCGCACCCCGTTCGCTTTTACGAGGGGCGTAAACCAGCTTTATAGTCCGTTTATCTGTCGAGATCTAGGCAACGTGTTGTGCAAGGGCTTCTTCGGAAAGATGCCTTCCACTCGGCCTATTTTCGTCTCTTACGTGAACTACGCTTGGCTACATTAACGACGTTCAATCTACACTATTTGTATTAAATTAGCTATTCACCAAAACTAGACCTTTCTTGCCAACATTCCTCGACCGCATGTTCTTCGTCTAACTTTCTTCTTCCGCCAAAAGCACAATTATAATCATATCCCAGTCCACCATCGTTGACGAACTTTGGCGACAAACTGGCACGTTTACTGTAGAGTGGCAACCCAGAACGGTTTACTCGCGGTCGCGCGCAAGCTCGAGCATACGCGATCCGTAAAGAAAATGTCCGAGACCGCGCGGGATTATTCCTCTCTGTCTGCGCTGACCCTAAGAGGCAGCATATTCCTAAGTTTGACAGCCTGCACTGTAAAATAATTCTCATAATAGGATGAAGTGTATGCAGGTGTCATAAGTTTTCCATACGTATCAGAGCGCATTTTTTTTTATAGTAATAATCGGCAGACAAACACACATATCCCCAAATTAAGCAAGTTACGCTTGTGTTATGGGTAATATAATATAGACGGCCGCTGTGGTTGAGCGGGCTAAGCCTTTGCCGGCGTATCGGCGTATAGTAAATTTCGGAAACGTATTTTCTCTGTTATTTACTATGGTCTGGGTGTCTGGGATCGGCCCCAGAGTAGTCCGTTGTATATTACCCATAACACAAGCGTGACTTGCTTAATTTGGGGATATACAATATGTGTGTTTGTCTGCCGATTATTATTATTATATTAATATACAACGGACCACTCTGGGGCCGATCCCAGACACCCAGACCATAGTAAATAACGGAGAAAATATGTTTCCGAAATTTACTATACCAGGAATCGAACCCGGAGCCTCTGAGTTGCAGTGAGGTAGGCCGGCAAAGGCTTTAGCCCGCTCAACCACAGACGCCGTCAAATTGTGGGCAGGGGATAGGCGAAGGAATTTAAAACGTTCCTTAAGGAACTGGGGACTATGAGGAGTAAATAATATATTATACATAGGGATGCAAACAAAACATCGATGTTTCCAAATATCGATGTATCGTTCATAAAAATCGATGTTTTAACATCGATGTTGGAACCAAAACATCGATGATACATCGTTGTTCAAGAACGATGTTTTATCGTACATAGACGTAACGCGCCATCTTGCGCTCTATTTTTAATATTTTTTCTTATTGCCAGTAATAATTCATAATATAAAAGTTGATTATTATATCTATTTTATTCATTTCTATTAGAAATAACCATTTTTCTTAGATGTACATTTATTTTAAATGGTGATAGGGATGTTAGTGTGTGCCCACGCTGTTGAATGGTACGGTAAGTACGGTAGTGAATATGGGTAAGGGAAAAGACATATAAATAGAATAAACATAGTATTTAGTAGGATGAGAGCATTGAGATGCAAAGATTGCAAAGATGGAGTAACAGCGGCATAAAAGGATGATGTTAGTGAAAGCAAGAATTAAGAAAGGTGTGCTAAGGTGGCTTGAGCGATACATCGATGTAAAAAAACCGATGTTTGATTTGCATCACAGTAACAAGCGTTAAAAGCTTATGTAAATGGTGATAAAAAACATCGATATATCGTTCATAAACGTCGATATTTTAATTTTGAAAACATCGATATCCTAACATCGATGTTTTTTATGGGCGATGTTGCATCCCTAATTATACAGGAGTGTGAGTGTTAGCACCGCACAATTCACTTTACACAGGGATTAAAAACTCAAACACTCGCACCTGATATGCAAACGTAAAAACTCTTTAATCATAAAATCCAATAACATAAGAGAATACACGATACAAAAAACCATACCGCGATTCAAAACGACGGTGGCGCCATCTCTTAATAAATTTAGCAAACTAAACTCCATATGCATTGATAAAACTGAACTTTAATATTGATCAATAAATACAATTTAGACAGTGAGAATGTGAGTATTCCGGCGAAAATGAGTAGGAAGTCACAGGTTTTAGAAAATTATTTGGTTAAGGGACGTCCAAATTTAGACGGGACCCAAAACGGGCATTCTTCTTTAACGTTCTGTGAATCAAATCTGTGATGGATGCATCAAAATTAGCTTATTCGACAGAATAAAACTACGTTTTAACGGTTGTAAGCGCGGTAATTTTGTTTGATTTTGGTTTTTCCGACGTTTTTTTTTTTTTTTTTTTTTATTGCAGGAGATCAACAGACAGGCAAACGGCCCACTTGATGGAAAGCGGTTACCAGGGCCTATGGACATTTGCAACAGCAAAGTTGCTACAAATGCGCTGCTGCTCTCTTAAGGGTGACTGGTCACTAATGCCGGAACACAACTCAAGGTTGTTATGGCGACATACTTTAGAGCAGGGGTGGTAGCCATCCAGTCGGGCAAATGCCCTACCACCTGGCTGTGGGTTGTTTTGTCGCCTCTTACGACAGGCCGCCCGGCCGCAGGAAATTGTATTCTTTCTCCGTTCCTGCACGGATAAAAACGACGTTCCGGCCACTTTTCTTTCTGCGTACAACGGAACACACACCAACTTGATTGATAATTACTTTTATTTTTCCTTCCACTCATTTTAATATTATATAAAATTATTAGAGCTAGGCATGTTTGCTGAAGAGTTTCTTGCGCCGCTTCTTCTCTTCTAGCCACAACATGTTGCGAAGCGGTAGTAAATTAGATTAGGCTCGCATAGAGTAAATAATAACTATAAACAAAATTAAAATGAACAAGTTGGCGGTAGGCTAAATAAAACTTTAACAATATTCATTGACGCGTGACATCTTTGTCTTCCGTGACGGCCACTGAAAAGTGGCCGAAACGTCGGAAAAACCGAAATCAATTAAAATTACCGCGCTTAAAACCGTTAAAACGTAGTTTTATTATATATACAAGTCGCGAAAACTTAAGAAAATATTATTCGACACAGTTTCCACTCAATTGATAGCTTACATACTTTTTTAAATGCTGCGGTATTTTGTGTCCTGGGAGTCCCGCGGGAATTCCATTTCAAGCGTAGACGAAGTCACGGGCATGTTCTAGTACTGTATAATAAAACTGTAAATGGCTCAAATTTGTACAAGGCTTTTAAAAACGTCAATCAAAAATCAGGCGGCTAATTCCGACCAGCAGATTTCGAATTATTATATTAAAATTTTGTCTGCCTTTTAGAGCATTACGTGAAAACTACTAAACAGATTTAAATGAAACTCGACATAAAGCTAGCTTATATGCCAGGGCGTAACTTAGGATACTTTTATCCTGATAAATTATGCCGTTTCCATAGAATAGACGGATTAGAATACCTACGTTGTCATAAACAAGATGTCGTATGTTGTATTACTTCAAATCAGGTTGGCTTCGACTCGCCTCTATGTTTAGCCGAACAGCAGTTTAGACTATATGAACTTAGCTTCTTCGTTATTATTATATTGTTACAAGTTGGGCCAAATACAAGGGATGCCTGCCATAAAACCTGGTTTATTACCCTTCCTCTATTCGGAGTTCTTTTGATTAATTTGTGTTTAAAATTTACAATTAGACAATAGCCTATTATTATTGTACTGGTTTATGGCCGTTCGCAGGCATAATTAGGCAGGTGTGCAGAATTATGTTTCCTGGGAATTGCGCCGACGGAGGCGCAGGTGTGATTCGTGGAAATCATTGTTTACCCGGTCGCGACACATTGTAAGCTGAGTATAAAGGGATGTGCGAACGGAGAGATCGGCAATCGAGCGAGGGTTACGATACAAGCAAGACGTGTACATTCAACAAGCGATATAGTGACGGAGTTTGCGCGTGTTATTGAATCGTGCCGTGTATACTGTTTGTATCCAGTTATATTTGTACCTGTTTTATGCGTGTTTGTACAGTTTTAATAAACTCTATAGTCATTCCAACGGCATTTTAATTCGAGTCCTGCGTAACTCGTAACAATATGTAAAATTTCGAATTAAGTTCTTGTGTAATTAAAATAAAGCCACGACAGCCACTCGTGGAGAATATAGTGAATTCAGTATTCACAGTGAGAAATCTGGGCGCGAGTGCCCCGCCACACGTTCACGTCGACCGCAACGCGTGTGGAACGTGCCTTATGAGTTTTCGTTGTAACAAATATCGACATTCCTGTCAAAAGATATGATCTAGTTATACAGCATCGAGAGAGGTGCATTTTACTCGAGTTTCAGATGCCTATGTACGAGAAACCAATGGTGTTAGTCTCGCCATTAATATGTTCTTATATTGGACAGTGCAGTGCCCATTGGTGTACCGATTTAAGGATTAAAATATTACGAGAGCAACCCACATTGGCGGCACACACCACGGCCCCACACGAAGGGCATAGGGCATTTGCCCGACTGGATGGCTACCACCCCTGGTCTAAAGTATGTCGCCATAACAACCTTGAGCTGTGTTCCGGCATTAGTGACCAGGTTCCAGATTTATGGAGAACTTTCCAGAGACATCTGTCTTCCAAGTTCATGAGGAAGTTCAGTATGGCACGATGCTGTATCTTACCAACCATTCATTTGCCTTATGACCGGCTCCTGTATATTACTATTCATTCATTTGCCTTACCATCGGTAGAATTTTCGCATTACTTGTATGGAGCTTGTGTCAAATTTTAACCGATAGTAAGGCAAACGAACGGTCGTTAAGATATAGAAAATTATTTTGATATAAGCTCCATACATTCCATTTTATCCGTGTAGGAACGGAGGAAGAATACAATTTCCTGCGGCCGGGCGGGGCGACAAAACAACCCACAGCCAGGTGGTAGGGCATTTGCCCGACTGGGTGGCTACCACCCCTGGTCTAAAGTATGTCGCCATAACAACCTTGAGTTGTGTTCCGGCTTTAGTGACCAGGTTCCAGTCTCCCTTAGAGAGCAGCAGCGCATTTGTAGCACCTTTGCTGTTGCAAATGTCCATAGGCGATGGTAACCACTTTCCATCGAGTGGGCCGTCTGCCTGTCTGTTGAACTCTTGCAATAAAAAAAAAGGTTTTGCAATTTTAGTAGTTGTACAGTTTGTACAGTTGTAGTGGTGGATGCTGGCAGTAGTTAGTGGAGTGTTGATGCTTTCTCCGGCTGGGTGTAACTATGTTCTAAATCTCAGCCTTTCCAACACATTCAAAGCGCAGGGTCGTCAGGGAGGAGGGGGTTTTTAGTGGGTATTGGGGTTGCTCACCCGTGCAGCAACGCTCGGAGTCTTCCACGCTATTCTGTGACGTCGATCGCGGACGGAGCGCCGCCAAGAGCATACTATTGCTGCAGTGTTATCGCCCCCGACCGACGCGTGTCGTTCCCCTAGCAACGACCCAGTTTGTGCATAAATCGGTTAAGAATTTTCCCTCGCCTCAAAACAAAAAAAAAAAAAAAAAAGTGTTGATGCTTTCTTATAGTACAGTGAAGGAAGTACACCTTGTTGCTTAGCAAATGCCCTTACGACAGGCCCCCCGGCCGCAGGAAATTGTATTCTTTCTCCGTTCCTGCACGGATAAAAAACCTCTCGAAGCTAATTTACTTTTACAAAAATAAAATCAACACAACTAAGTTTAATACTTTGTTATTTATATAAAGCCAATTTCATAGATAATGAGTAAGTACTATTTATCATGCCAAAGAGTACATTATCGGCGTTTCGTTTAAAAATACAATAGTAAATTAGTCAAGAGCTTTTATTAACAATTTTGAGATGTCAAAGAAAAATTTGCAAATCTCTTTACGTCACTTGGAGTTCTAAGACTTCTCAAAGCGAAAATACATTTGAATTTTCAGCCGTCGTCTCGTAGGCCCTCAAATTACCTTTTGTGCGCAAAATACCTAGAAATTGTTACAATTTATTTTCCTTCATTTCTCGCTTTGTAGCGAAACAATGACAACTTGACGTAACTTATGATGTAGGTTTATTAAGTTAGGAATATGTCCGTTACACTCGCATGTTTTGATTGAAATTCTCTATTCATTATTGATCCTCCGTAGTTCTCTGGCGAATGGGTCCGGTTTCCCTGCTATCATTACATTAAATCTTATACTAATATATAAAGCTGAAAAGTTTGTTTGTTTGAACGCGCTAATCTCAGGAACTACTGGTCTGATTTAATAAATTCTTTAATTGTTAGATAGCCCACTTATCACGAAAGGCTATAGGCTATATATCATCACGTTAAGACCAATAGGAGCGGAACAGCAATGAAAAATATTTCAAAATCGGGGGACATTGAAAACAAACTTCAGGCGGACGGCGTCGCGGGCACAGTTAGTTTATTTATATACGTAAGGGAATGGTGGTATGTTTAGCCTTGCTTGAGAAAGTCTATAAAATCAGGCCATAGTCGTTTTACGGAATCACGTACTTGCGTCAACGAACGCAGAATTAGCGCACGAGATTGCATTAATTACAGTCTAGGCGAATTATGTCTGATTCGGCTAGGACTTGAACCCGCGTCATTGGAAGATATGTCTTGTGCTTTAGGCACTGAGCTATCACAAGTTTTTCTACACTATTATTTTTTTGTATTTTTTTTATTGCAGGAGCTCAGCAGACAGGCAGACGGCCCACTTGATGGAAAGCGGTTACCATCGCCTATGGACATTTGCAAAACCAAAAGTGCTGCAAATGCGCTGCTGCTCTCTTAAGGGAGACTGGAACCTGGTCACTAATGCTGGAACACAACTCAAGGCTATTATGGCGACATACTTTAGACCAGGGGTGGTAGCCATCCAGTCGGACAAATGCCCTACCACCTGGCAAATTTCATTGGCAAACTATTCAGTATACACATACAAATGAGGCGTCTTAATAATTAATAAGTCGTGGTAGCGTAATGGCTAGCGCACGCGTCCCAGACCCAAAGGGCGCGGGTTCGATCCTGGCCGGAACGCATGCACCGCTTTGGCAGTTTTCTGACCTAATATGCATATTGTTACGATTACCACGTGCTAATAACGGTGAAGGAAAACATCGTGATGCAACCTGCACATCGAGATAACCGATGTGTCAAACCTGCCAAGCCGCCTTGGACAAGCGTGGCGGGTATACTGTCCGTTCCCCTATAGTGGGAGGCCCGAGCCCAGCAGTGGGACATTTATGGGCTGCTATTATTATTTATATTTAATAATTAAATCATCAAAATAAATTGAATTTGCCTTACAAATGCATTAATTCGCATATCTGAAGACATTCGTAATAATAAATACACTTTGCGGGTAGTTTCAGGAACTCCTATGTCCAGCGCGTCCAGAGAGGTATTTGTTATTTATTCAGCTTTATGGGGCTGGTTGAGGCCTTAGGGACAGATAAAGGCAAGGAAGATGCATGCGTTCCAACATGGGATTTATTTTTAACAGACTTCAAAAAAAGGAGGAGGTTTTCAATTCGTCGGGATCTTTTTTTTTTTGTATGTTCACCGATTACTCCGAGATTTATGATCCGATTTACGTGATTTTTTTTTTGTTCGACGCGGAATAGCTGCCATTTTGTTCTCTAAAAATTTGACATAGTTTGGCCCAGTAGTTTTCATTTTATGAACATTTTTTATGAAAAAATTTCCATTCCGTTCCATATGTACACCGATTACGCTGAGATTTATGATCCGATTTACGTGATTCTTGTTTAGTTTGATGCGGAATAGTTGCCATTTAGTCCCCTAAAAATTTAACTTAGTTTGGCCTAGTAGTTTTCATTTTACGAACATTTTTTTGTTCCCGTTTCTTGGGACCTATATTCTTTAAGGAGCGCGGCACCTTTCGTAGGTCTACCCATACATAGCTAGACACTAAAAGTAACAATTTTTTTTTATCAAAATATAGTAATTTTTATGTTTCACTCTGCACCGACTTCAAGATGTTTTAGATAATATATATTAATAATAATAGCTTTAGAAATGAGTTATTTTATACTTTTTAGTTTTTGAAGTCGGTTTTTTATTTATTTTTAAATCATGATTTTGCTATGTAATAAAATTCCAGCATAGCTATAAGCTTATTTCCTAAAAATGCGGAGTATGTACATGTTCTTAAATGTATGTTTCTTTTTAATACGCTTTTATTAGCTTCATACGTATGTTAGTAATGGAATCCTTCAAGTTAAATTCTATCGACTTCCCGGTTTCCGATTGAGCTGAAATTTTGCACGTATGTGTATATCGCGTGACAATGCGATAATATAGTATCATGGAGTTGATCTGATGATGGGGTCGGAAGGTGGCCATAGGAACTCCTGTACTAAACAAGATAGACCCGTCGTGTTTGGGCTCGTTTTACGTGTCTTGGCTAGCACTCTGCTGCTACTTGATATGCAGGATCTCAAAAGCTTGTATTTAAAAACCTTTTCAAAAAAGCTTATTTTTACATAACGTTCCATTTTATCATAAGAGTGTATTTAATTCTTTTTTCACAATTTCCACGGAGAACGGAATTAAATCACTAAATAATCACTAAAAAATTAAAAATAGTTAAAAAAAAACAAAAAATACGCTATAGAAAATAAATTTGAATTAAAAATAGTGTAAGAAAAAATGATTTTATTGTAAAAAAAGCGTGGGGTGCATGATATCAATAGTTTGAAAAGCACCCCAAGCTTTTTTTACAATAAAATCATTTTTTCTTACACTATTTTTAATTCAAATTTATTAAAATTTATTTTCCGTTTTTTATTTTTTTAAACTATTATTTATTACTATGATTTGTAATTAGTGTAAGTTCGTCGCGATTTCTTCATATTTTTATTAGTTTTTTTATTTATTTCTTCTGTTTAAGAATGTAAGTCCTAAAGCAGTCCAAATTAATAATGTATACGTGAAGCAAAATCTGTATACCACTTTCTACGAAAATTACGCGGACGGAGGAGCATGAAATTTCGCACACTTATAGTTTATATAGAGAAGAAGCGACGAATGCTAATATGTTTTAAAAATTATGCATAATAAGCTTTTTTAAATACAAGCTTTTGAGATCCTGGTTATCATGTAGTCGCAGAGTGCTAGCATGCAAACACAACGGCTTTATCTTGTTTAGTACACGAGTTCCTATGGCCACCTTCCGACTCCATCATCAGATCAGCTCTATGGTACAAAATTATTGCATTGTCACGCGATATACATATGCGTGCAAAATTTCAGCTCAATCGGAAACCGGGAAGTTGGTCAAATTTAACTTGCAAGGTTCCACCCGAACTTACATACATGCATCCATTGCAAGTTAAATAAAAGCTTGTAAAAAATACAATAAATTAATAAAAAAAAACATTACACACACTACCATGTATTTGACACACACACGCATATGTACTCTTTTGTTTATTGTTCAAGTCTAACAGTGTAGCCTTGGCGAGATCTGTGATTATAGAAGTATAGTCTTTGAAATTAATTATTATCTGTGCAGGAACGGAGAAAGAATACAATTTCCTGCGGCCGGGCGGCCTGTCGTAAGAGGCGACAAAACAACCCACAGCCAGGTGGTAGGGCGTTTGCCCGACTGGATGGCTACCACCCCTGGTCTAAAGTATGTCGTCATAACAACCTTGAGTTGTGTTCCGGCATTAGTGACCAGGTTCCAGTCTCCTTTAAGAGAGCAGCAGCGTATTTGTAGCACCTTTGGTGTTGTAAATGTCCATAGGCGATGGTAACCGCTTTCCATCAAGTGGGCCGTCTGCCTGTCTGCTGAACTCCTGCAACAAAAAAAAAAAAAAATAATTATGGTCGAATTTCGACCACGGGCGACTATTACTTCGTTTTAATCCTGTAAAGTAGTGAGCTTTACTGATATACCTAATATGGGAGGCTTATATATGCATTCTCTTGATATGTCATTCTGAAATTAAATTAAGTCTATACTTTAACAGATGAGCCCCCCACGCTAATATCTGTTATTTGTAGAACGAATTTAAAAAAGAAAAAGTCCGTGCGGCTGATTTGGACTAGTAAGTACATAATATTTTCTTAAGTTTTCGCGACTTGTTATGGCTTGAAGAGAAGAAGCGGCGCAAGAAACTCTTCAGCAAACATGCCTAGCTCTAATAATTTTATATAACATTAAAATGGGTGGAAGGAAAAATAAAAGTAATTATCAGTCAAGTTGGTTTGTGTTCCGTTGCACCCAGAGAGAGCTCACAGTGTCTTGAGGTCTGGCAGCTGGTTTTTGCTGGGTTTGGGTCTTGATAGTTTTGATAATTGGATCCCAAACCGGTGGTACTTGCCAACCAACTTCTCTATTGAAATTTGGGTGTTTTTTGATTTCAATAGGCTAAATAAAACTTTAACAATACTCGTTGACACTCGACATCTTTGTCTTCCGTGATCACAGCCATTGAAAAGTGGCCGAAACGTCGGAAAAACCAAAATCAAATAAAATTACCGCGCTTAAAACCGTTAAAACGTAGTGTTATTAGTAAGTACATTTCGAAAATGTCAACCTATCTAAACATCACGTGAAAATGTGAAAACACGAGAGACACAATTATAGTGCGCTTCTTCAACTACAAGAATACGTCGTCATCATGGCAACGCCTACGAAGTTTTATTGCCACTGTTAGGTCTTATCACGTAAGCCTACGTATTAATTATAATACCTATTAAATTCTTAAATAATAATTATACGAGGTCTTCTAATAAAATATTATGAAATTAATTACTTACTGCTCTTTATTTGAGCAATCTAAATATCCTTGAATTAGTTTTTTCTTTGTTCACAGAATATTATTAGTCTAATATATATTTTAGTCTGTTTTTATCGTAAGCAATTTAGATACTCAGTTATTCTTTTATGAAAGTTATTTATAGAGGAGATTATGAACATAATAAATTTGTGAAGCAAGTTGAGTTTGTAGTACCTAAAGTCATTTTTTTTTTTTATTGCAGAAGCTCAGCAGACAGGCAGACGGCCCACTTGATGAAAAGCGGTTACCATCGCCTATAGACATTTGCAACACCAAAGGTGCTACAAATACGCTGCTGCTCTCTTAAGGGAGACTGGTACCTGCTCACTAATGCCGGAACACAACTCAGGGTTGTTATGGCGACATACTTTAGACCAGGGGTGGTAGCCATCCAGTCGGGCAAATGCCCTACCACCTGGCTGTGGGTTGTTTTGTCGCCTCTTACGACAGGCCGCCCGGCCGCAGGAAATTGTATTCTTTCTCCGTTCCTGCACGGATAAAAAATGTGAAAAACACACGGTTAATTTGGACCAGCAGCTTTAGAAAATGCAATATTTTGAATTTTTCTCTCTCTCTCTTTCTCTCTGAATGGATTTCAATTAAACTAACTAAAACGCAGAGCTTTTTTTTTATTTTTCGCCAGGGGAAATCCGTTTGAGGACTAAGCCGCGACAGGCACAGAAGCCTGGGGGGATGTTCGCGACCCGTGTGAGTGTGGGATTCGCCAGATCGGGGGTGGCACTAGCGTGCCCGGTCAGAACCGGTGCCACGCTATTGCCACTCCCCAGTTAGGGATAAGAGCTAGCTTATCCCATTAGTTGGGTCCACACCGAACGATCCGTTTTGGATCGGCGATCGCGCGATCCGCGATCCAGGATCAGGAGTTAGACCGATCTAGTTTTGGAAACTTGCGATCCTAAAAATACGCTCCAAGCGATCCTAAGGCGATCCGTGATTCACAGTCCTACTCTAGCATGATATGGAGTCACACGTACAGCGGCGGTGTCGAATTCCCGTTGCAGCAGTAACCTTTATTTTGCTTAAATGTTTGCGCAAACGACGGTTCTGGGTAAAAATAATTAACATCTTTTGGGTTCCATAAACATTAGAATCTATGCTAATATTATAATGCTGAAGAGTTTGTTTGTTTGTTTGTTTAAACACGCTAATCTCAGGAACCGCTGGTCCGATTTGAAAAATTCTTTCAATGTTGAATAGTACCTTTATCGAGGAAGGCTATAGACTATATTATATTTTCAAAAAAAATTGGGATCATTTCCAAAAGTCCAATAATATAACCCAAGGTGTAAAAAAATGACCCGAAAAAATCCTTACACGGCGTGCGCTGCGAAAAGTATTGATTATAGAACAAAACAATGTACTACCACTTTGCAGAACATATAATTGTCTACAAAAAATATTGCGTAACCATATGTCTAACTATTGTAGTTATCTCACAATAAGTGTTTTCTTTTATTTTTTTAAATAATTAAAATGCCGTCGCTTCAAAACCTCTTTATTTTGTACCTTGGTATTAATCCTTATCAAAATAAATGACTCCATATTTAAGACTAATTCAATACCTTTCTAGAACTTTTTGAATTATTCAATTCGGACGTTTTATTCAATTTTTTTTTATTTTTTTTTATTGCCGGATTTCAGCAGACAGGCAGACGGCCCACTGGATGGAAAGCGGTTACCATCGCTTATGGACATTTGCAACACCAAAGGCGCTACAAATGCGCTGCTGCTCTCTTAAGGGAGAATGGATCCTGGTCATTAATGCCGGAACATAACTCAAGCTTGTTATGACGACATACTTTAGACCAGGGGTGGTAACCATGTGGGTTGTTTTGTCGCCTCTTACGACAGGCCGCCCCAACGCAGGAAATTGTATTCTTTCTCCGTTCCTGCACGGATAAAATGGAATGTATGGAGCTTATATCAAATTAATTTTCTATGTCTTAACGACCGTTCGTTTGCCTTACTATCGGTTAAAATTTGACACAAGCTCCACACAAGTAATGTGAAAATTCTACCGATGGTAAGGCAAGTGAATGAATAGCAATATACAGTAGCCGGTCATAAGGCAAATTAATGGTTGGTAAGACACAGAATCGTGCCATACTGAACTTCCTCATCAACTTTGAAGACAGATGTCTCTGGAACGTTGTCCATAAATCGCAGTGATTCACGAAGGCAGCGCGTCCGTCGCCATCGGCGTCTTTTATTGTGCGCGTAAAGCGGCTTTATTGCCAACTTATCGCCCTTAAATCTGCACCCCCCCAGCCCCACCCGCCGCACCCCGCAGACGTCTGTGCCAATCCAAGGTTTTAGTGGCTGAGCCCGAGATTGAATAAATTAGATTTGCTCTGTACGGTTAAGGCAGACGCTACAAGAATCTCAAGTTGTCAGTTTACGAACGAGTCACTTCAGCCTTATTTATTCAAAGAATATAACATAAGAGCGACTCGTGGTAGCTTACTAGCTAATTTACCGGCGTTATATGTCATTGGTTCAACTGCTCAGCTTAGGTTTTGCTAAATATAAGATGTTTTTTGTAATGTAACAGATGAACCCCGAAAATTCCTGTAAAAAACTTCGTTTAAAAAAACCGACTTCAAAAACTAAAAAAGTATAAAATAACTTATTTCTAAAGCTATTATTATTAATATATATTATCTAAAACATCTTAAAGTCGGTGCTAAGTAATTTTCAAAATATAGTAATTTTTATGTTTTACTTTGCACCGACTTCAAGATGTTTTTAGTGTCTAGCTATGTATGGGTAGACCTACGAAAGGTGCTACGCTCCTTAAAAAATATAGGTCCCAAGAAACGGGAACAAAAAAATATTCGTAAAATGAAAACTACTGGGCCAAACTATGTTAAATTTTTAGGGGACCAAAATGGCAACTACTCCGCATCAAACTAAACAAGAATCATGTAAATCGGATCATAAATCTCAGCGTAATCGGTGTACATATGAAACGGAATGGAATTTTTTTCATAAAATGAAAACTACTAAGCCAAACTATGTCAAATTTTTAGCGGACCAAATGGCAGCTATTCCGCGTCGAACAAAAAAAGAATCACGTAAATCGGATCATAAATCTCGGAGTAATCGGTGAACATACATAAAAAAAACCGACGAATTGAGAAACTCCTCCTTTTTTTGAAGTCGGTTAAAAACAGGGGGATAAGTAATGTTACTAAAGGCATACAAACTACAACTGTTTTACTAAAGATTTTATCGTTGAGTCAAAATTTCGCATCGGAATTAATGTTTTTTCGACATGGCCACTTTAAACCTCTCTCAAGAAAACTTTAGAGGTGAAGTAGTGAAGTATCGCAGATTTTAAGTCCGGGAATTTACTATCCATTAGCGGAAATCGCATCGAAATCGGCCCATTAGTTTTTACGCGAATTCCGAACAAACATAAAAAAATAAGAAATTTTAGAGGACTAAAATTTATAATGTTATATAAAAAAAAACCCCGATTTTGAAATATTCTTCATTGGTGCTCCGCTCCTATTGGTCTTAGCGTGATGATATATAGCCTATAGCCTTCTTAGATAAATGGGCTATCTAAAACTGAAAGAATTTTTCAAATCAGACCAGTAGTTCCTGAGATTAGCGCGTTCAAACAAATAAACAAACTTAACTTAGTATACATACATACATACATAACTTCACGCCAGTTCCCTTGCGGGGTAGGCACGAACAACAGAGCGCCATTCAGGCTTATTCTTACACACCTCACTTGCTTCTTTGACATTTATAACTCTTGTCATGCACGCTCGTCTGTTCTTAAGGCTCCTGACATCACCTTCTGCTAGTACACGATCAATTTGATCATGGAAGGTGTGTCGTGGCCTTCCACGACTTCTGCATCCATCCACTTTTGCATTGTATATCTGTTTAGTCATTCTTTCCACATGCCCGAAGCACCGGAGCATTCCTTTCCTTACCTTCACCCCGACACTCTCTTTCAGACCAACTTAGTATAAGAAAGCTTCGAGGCACTCCTCAAACAAAATGGTTAGAGCAGCAATAGCATCAGCGACTAGTATAAAAATCGTAGCCGGTTTAAAAAGCGACAAAAACCGACGGAGTGGAGTCAGTTACAAATCGGGCGCTGGGGAGGCGCTGGAAATGGAGCGAGATTGATTGGCCCCGACTTCCACGAGCACAAAAATAAATACCCCCGCTCGCAGCCGACGTACGTGGCAGACGCTCTTCTAGAGCAAACAACCTCTACAATTGTGTACACTAGTATGTGCCAGTGAAACTTCGCTCGCGTTTCCATGATGACGTGTCTTCGTGAATACATAGTAAAAAAAATCGTGTGTATGTGCAGTTGACACGCAGCAGACGTGGAACAAAGTGGGACAAGGGTGGGAGGGATTCTAAATTTCATATATTATATCGTTATAATATACTAGCGGCCCCAGCAGACGTTGTCCTGCCTTTAAAAAATAAAATTCTAGAACCCGATCCCAGAGCCACCTACCGGTTCTAATTGCGAATCTAAACCATCCGGGAACCCACTCAGACACACAAAAACAAAATCACCAAAACCGCTCCAGGTGATTAGGAGGACTCCAGAACCCGATCTCAGCGCCACCTACCGGTTCTAATTGTGAATCTAAAAGAGTAATATATTTTTTTTTATTCTAAGTCATGACAAAATACGATTAAAAATCATGCCAAACAAATTAAAGTTTATAATTAACAAATAAAAAAATAAGGGTTGATCGTAGTGGGGTGAAAATAAAAAAAAGAATATCTAAAAATTAAAAATAAGTTAGGGGTGGACTACCCTTAACATTTAGGGGATGAAAAATAGATGTTGTCCGATTCTCAGACCTACCCAATATGCACACAAAATTTCATGAGAATCGGTCAAGCCGTTTCGAGGAGTATTGTAACTAACACTGTGACACGAGACTTTTATATATTAGATTTATCCGTGCAGGAACGGAGAAAGAATACAATTTCCTGCGTTGGGGCGGCCTGTCGTAAGAGGCGACAAAACAACCCACAGCCAGGTGGATGGCTACCACCCCTGGTCTAGAGTATGCCGCCATAACAACCTTGAGTTGGGTTCCGGCATTAGTGACCAGTTTCCAGTCTCCCTTAAGAGAGCAGCAGTGCATTTGTAGCAGCTTTGGTGTTGCAAATGTCCATAGGCGATGGTAACCGCTTTCCATCAAGTGGGCCGTCTACCTTTCTGCTGAACTCTCGCAATAATCCGCGAGGAAGCGGTGATGAAGTCCCAACCGATGGCGAGCGGTGCGATGGTAGAAAGAGGACGAAAGCACCATTCTAAACAGTTACTCCTCGATATACAGTCAATAAAATACGCAGAGAGAAGCAAAATCTCTCCCAAGGCCAAGCGTATCTAGAACGTCTGGGAGTATGGGATCATCAACAACGGGAACGGCTCGACGTTGAATACAGTCCAGGGACAAATAAGTCCTCCAGTTTTAATAAACACAACAGACCTTAAATACGCTGTTTAGCGAGAAATATAGTTAAGCCCCGTTGTACTTTGATATAAGACGCCGCGTGTTAACAGCCTAACCACGCCGATATCTCAACTTTGCCCAGTCGTAACTCGCATAACTCGGTCCGGGATTAATCAGCGTATTGTCAAGGATTACTTCTGTCCGCATGATAAGTGTTTGAAATGGTGATTGACGCGTTTGTTTTATCACTAAGAAATGATATAAGTATGGTAGTTCGTTAGACTTCAATCTCACACTGTTTGATATACATACATACATACATAACTTCACGCCAGTTCCCTTGCGGGGTAGGCACGAACAACAGAGCGCCATTTAGGCTTATTCTTACACACCTCACTTGCTTCTTTGACATTCATAACTCTTGTAATGCACGCTCGTCTGTTCTTAAGGCTCCTGACATCACCTTCTGCTAGTACACGATCAATTTGATCATGGAAGGTGTGTCGTGGCCTTCCACGACTTGTTTGATATAGTATTAACTAATTTAAATTTGATAATAAGATGAATTTAATTAAATGTGCTCGAAATAAAGCTATAATAAAACTAAGTTTTAACGGTTTATTTTATTTCATTTTTAACACGCTTTTATTAGCTTCATACGTATGTTAGTATGTAACGGAATCTTTCAAGTTAAATTTAATCGACTTCCCGGTTTTCGATTGAGCTGAAATTTTGCACGTATGCGTATATCGCGTGACAATGCAATAATATGGTACCATGGAGCTGATCTGATGATGGAGTCGGAAGGTGGCCATAGGAACTCCTGTAGTAAACAAGATAGACCCGTCGTGTTTGGGCTCGTTTCACTTGTCTTGGCTAGCACTCTGCTGCTACATGATATGCAGGATCTCAAAAGCTTGTATTTAAAAACCTTTTTAAAAAAACTTATTTTTACATAACGTTCCATTTTATCATAAGAGTGTATTTAATTCTTTTTCCAAAGTTTACGTTTAGTTTGAATTAAATCACTAAATAATCACTAAAATATGAAAAATAAATAATAGTAAAAAAAAAAAACTAAAAAATACGCTTTTATAGAAAATCCAACTAAAAAATAGAAAATAATTTTTAATAAATTTGAATTAAAAATAGTGTAAGAAAAATTGATTTTATTGTAAAAAAAAAGCGTGGGGTGCATGGTATCAATAGTTATAAATATTTTATGAACAGATATGAGTAGAAGGATTATTTTGATAATATCCTAAAAAGCACCCCACGCTTTTTTTTACAATAAAATCCAACTAAAAATTTATTTCCTATTTTTAGTTGGATTGTCTATAAAAGCGTATTTTTTTTTAGTTTTTTTTTTAACTATTAATTGTCCATAGGCGATGGTAACCACTTTCCATCAAGTGGGCCGTCCGCCTGTCTGCTGATCTCCTGCAATAAAAAAAAGGATATGCCTGCGACTTCATTTACGCTGAACTTTAAATTCCCGCGGGATACCCGGGACTCAAAGTATCGCAGCGTTTAAAAAAGAATATAAGCTATTATGTAATGGAAACTGTGTCAGAATAAGCCACGTTTTATGTACCCGAACGACTTCAAACTGCTCCTGGGAAATTTCCCGCGGGATTACCGGGATTAAAAGTATCACACATTTTATTACATAAAATTTGTTATCAAGCAGTGAAATAACCGCATTTCGAATTAGAAATATTTTTTCAATTTCGCCATTTCAAATAACTCCCAGAAATTTTTTCGCGGGGTTCCCAGAATAAAAAGTAGCGCAGACTATAAGTCTAAGAATAAGCTGTAGATCAGCGAAAACTGCATCAAAGTCGTCGTGAAAACTTACGAAAGTACTACGTTTTGGAATTACTATAGAATTTATTAGAACTATACAAACACGTATAGCACAGGTATAAATATAACTGGACGCAACCAGTACAAACTGCACGATTCAATAACACGCTTTGCCCGTCATTATATAGCTCATCGAGTGTACACACGTCTTGCTCGTATCGTAATCGACGCTTGACTGCTTCACCCCTCCGTTCGGGCATTGTCTACCTGGAAAGCGTCGACGCAATTTCCCAGAAAACGTAATCCGCACACCTGCTTAACTATTCCTGCGAACGACCATAAACTAGTAAAATGCACAATAGACTGGTTTCTAAGTCAACAAAAGAAGTCCAAATGCGGGAAGGTAATAAACTGTGCTTTACGGCAGGCAGGTGTGCATTCACTTTTGTCGGCATGTAACAATACTTTTTCCGGGATTTTAAAATTAATTAAACTTAAATCAAACAATACATTCATAAGTTCACGCCAGTTCCCTTGCGGGGTAGGCACGAACAACAGAGCGCCATTCAGGCTTATTCTTACACACCTCACTTGCTTCTTTGATACTCATAACTCTTGTCGTGCACGCTCGTCTGCTCTTAAGGCTCCTGACGTCACCTTCTGCTAGTACACGATCAATTTGAATCAAACAATAGTCTAGTTAAAATCAACCTGATTCCAAAAGCATCAATAAATTAACTAAGCATATAAATTGTGGCCGGAAACGCTATCGGCCGTGGCTTAGATAAGGCCCTGCGCTGACAGAGGCTACTTAACGCACCAGGATTACCGAGAACAGCCGTCTTGACCCCTCGTCTTGCGAAGGATTTATTTCTCCACGAGGACTCCGTACCACGCGGACGGGGCACGAGCTAAACGAAGAACTTTATTTAAGGGTTACTTGTTGAAACTGTCACAAGTTTTACGTAGTCATGTCCGTTACACTGTGTATACTAGAAATGTTTAGACTCGAGTATTTCAGTTCAATTTATTTTTTTAAGCGACTTCCAAAAAAGGAGCAGGTTCTTCCGTTGCATATGTACACCGATTACTCTGAGATTTATGATCCGATTTACGTGATTGTTGTTTAGTTTGATGCGGAATAGTTGCCATTTGGTCCTATAAAAATTTAACATAGTTTGGCCCAGTAGTTTTCATTTTACGAACATTTTTTTGTTCCCGTTTCTTGGGACCTATATTTTTTAAGAAGCGCGGCACCTTTCGTAGGTCTAACCATACATAGCTAGACACTAAAAAGTAACAAAGTATTTTATTTAGAAGTCGGTGCAAAGTAAAACATAAAAAATACTATATTTTGAAAATTACTAAGCACCGACTTTAAGATGTTTTAGATAATATATATTAATAATAATAGCTTTAGAAATGAGTTATTTTATACTTTTTAGTTTTTGAAGTTGGTTTTTTTAAACGAAGTTTTTTTATTTTTTCATTGAAAGTTTTTTTGGTGCATTCTATTTATTATAATTAATAATTAAAGTGGGTGATGTCAGGAGCCTTAAGAACAGACGAGCGTGCATGACAAGAGTTATGAATGTCAAAGAAGCAAGTGAGGTGTGTAAGAATAAGCCTAAATGGCGCTCTGTTGTTCTTGCCTACCTCGCAAGGGAACTGGCGTGAAGTTATGTATGTATGTATTAAAGTGGGCGCTGTGCGGGTCCCCCTCCTCCAGGACAGACCTCATACCCCCCCTGTCATGTCAATTTGGCGCTAGCTATAGGCACATAAATACACGGACACTCATTCATTTGATAACTTTAAATCAAAAGTAAGCGAATCATCTTCAAGCGCTCGCCTGTTACCTGTTAAACTCAAATATTGCTCAGAGAGTACAATATCCCACCGATTCTCAGGCTCGAGAAGGCTCTTAGTCAGCAAACACTCAGAAAATAGCAGCGTGGGCCAAATAGCCAGGTCGAGAGGTGGCAGCACCGGCGCGGCGCCGTGTCAATGTTGATCCGACGAGCAAACAGCGCAGCGCTGCAAATAAATCGGGGCCAAATCGAGCAAAATCACTCGTTAGCACTCCGTTTTGGCCCCCTTCTTGTTGTTTCAATTATATCGTCAATATGAACACATTTATTTTTGTCGCATGTTGTCAATTCAATTTTTGGAACGAAGTTCCTTATCGCGCGTTGTGAAAGGGGGCTAGACGGAAGAAATTCTTACGAAAAGTTGTCACGACACTTTTTGCTATAGTAAGCTATTGTAAGCTGTGCGGCGTCGCATGTTTCTCTGTCTGTCTGTCTCTCTCTCTCTTATAGAAAGCAAGCCAGATATTTTCATTTCTATATATTTGTTAATAATAAAAAAAATATTATTATAACTTAAAAAAAAAAAATTTTATTACAATTCCTTCACTAATTAATCGAAAGGAACTTCGTTCCATCCGGGTGTCCCTTGACACCTCTCAAGTTTTTTTTATTGCATGAGTTCAGCAGACAGGCCGACGGGACACTTGATGGAAAGCGGTTACCATCGCCTATGGACATTTGCAACACCAAGGGTGCTACTAACGCGACTGGAACCTGGTCACTAATGCCGAAACACAACTCAAGATTGTTATGGCGGTATAGGTATACTCTACACCAGGGGTAGTAGCCATCCAGTCGGGCAAATGACCTACCACCTGACTGTGGGTTGTTTTGTCACCTCTTACGACAGGCCGCCCCAACGCAGGAAATTGTATTCTTTCTCCGTTCCTGTATGGATAAAAAATGCACACCAAATTGTATAAAGTCAGCTGGGGTAAATGTGTTACATTTCTAGTTTACACACTTTTAACAATTTTCATAGCCGTATCTATAAAATTATTGAATAATTCTAAAATACGAATACATTTAACTTTATTTATGTGTAATCTTAATTGATTTTTTTTTATCGCAATAATAAACGCGACCGCAACGTCATCTTTTTCGCTATATTAATCTGTAACGACGTCATTTATCAGGATTAAAAGTATGTTAAATGTTCTCCCAGGATATGAACTAGCTCTGTGTCGAGTTTCATTTAAATCCGTTCAGTAGTTTTTACGTGATCGTGTAACAGATAGACTGACAATAATTCTAAAAATTGTAGTTTTTAAAAGTTGATACTTGTCATGTCAGTTATATGAATTTGCAAAAACGACCTTTATACCCTCTGGTCGGAATAAGTCCTCCTGATTTATTTCTCCATTGTAACTTATTGTACAAACTCTACGGAGTTATTATTATATAGAATTTGAAACATATTGCTACTTGAATAATTAATAACAGATTAACGAAATACGCGTCTGTTTGTACCCGTTTATTGGGGCCTGGGGTGCAGTGCTCGCCCACCTGTTTCGTGGATCAGCCATCGGGATTAGGCCATGTTTGATAACCAGCTTAAAGCTTTTGCAACCGCGCTTTCAAACAATATTCGGGATTTCGACACTGATACTCAAAGTTGCGGCTTTTGTAACTGGTGAACGATTTTGCTACCGTGACATTCGTATATTAATGACAAAATTTAGATTTTTTGGTACTTCTTTACTACTTCATGATTTAATTACGAATAATTATTAATTTTCTGTCATTTGTGTACAGAGATGTCCTCTTAAGAGTGGATTTTCCAAAAAGACCTATATTTATAAATTCTTATTCCTTTTCAGAAGCATATAGGGGACACTATGCCATTATTGCCCCCCACCCCATGTCGTGTTTTTTGGCACCATATACATTCATTTAAGATATTAAGAATCAATATATAGAAGAATTATCAGTACATGGCTACAAAACAAAAATAACCTAAGATTTCTTAATGTTTTGAGTAAATTAGTAGGGTGCTATTCATTGCGTGTGTAATTTTGGCAAAAATAATAATGTGGTTTACTCTAAATCAATTCCAACATTCACTACTTCAGAAACGAATTAAATAGTTCTATACATTGCTAACTGCTTGTAAAAAACGCGAAATACTAAGAAAATTTAAATATAGCTTAGCATAGACTTTTGTTCTTGGAAATAATATAATTAAAACAGCTTTTTCGTAAATGCGTCTGTTTCAAATTCCTTTTAAGGCGCATTTCATTGCCAACATTAAAAAAAAATATAGATGTGGTGTATTCACATTACTAGTCTGTAAGTTTGTATTGTCTACGTTTATGTTCCTTCTCTTTGGTCTTTTTGTGTGTCATGTCGGTCAGTCGTATTAAATTTTGAATCTTTTAAAATAAACAGTTTAAAGTCAGTCTGTGTAGTTATTATCATTTATAATAATAATTTATTTCTACCCATAACTAAAATAATAAATATAATCAAAAAGACATAACAGTAGACTATGTTGTTTTTATAATAAAATGCGAACTAAGACTCTAAGCTTCTAATTAATTAAATTTTATAATCAAAATAATAAGCTTCTATTCGTGCAGGAACGGAGAAAGAATACAATTTCCTCCGGCCTGGCATGTCGTAAGAGGCGACTAAACAACCTTCAGCCAGGTGGTAGGGTATTTGCTCGACTGCATGGCGAACACCCCTGGTCTAGAGTACGCCGCCATAACAACCTTGTGTTGTGTTCCGGAATTAGTGACCAGGTTCCAGTCTCCTTTAAGAGTGTTGCAAATGTCCATAGGCGATGGTAACCGCTTTCCATCAAGTGGGCCGTCTGCGTGTCTGCTGAACTCCTGCAATAAAAAAAAGCTACGCCAGTGTTACGTTTGTGTAATAGTGTACTAAGTCAGTGTAATAAAACAATAAGGAAAGGTTTCGTGTAGTATCAAAAATAATTAGGTTGTATAAGCAGCGGCGGCGTATATTCCCCTGCCTCCCCTTTCCCACTCGACCGTTGGCCAAATAAAAAGGAAAACAATCGCAAGCAAATAGTTAAGAGTCTCAACTTTAATTAAGAAGTGCGCGCGGGGCGGCAGGGGCGGACTGCGCTGACCTGGCTTGTCTTAATTTCACAACTTTCCCCATCTTATTTCCCTTCATTAAAACTCGAAGCGTTTTCAATTAAAAATTAAAAGTGAAAAGTAAAAATGTTAAAGTTTCCCAGTCGAGTTATGACGCCGCCCTTCGAGAATCTTAAATCAATTTTGTTAAACAATAAAGATTTAATAGGAATCTTGTTACCGTCTTCAACTTCTTTTCCTATTTTGTTGTTAATTAATCTCGAGATTTTTCCGAAAGCTATTCCCATCCACCAAAGTAAGCTGAGATTTACTTTAATTAAATATTTATTGGGAAACATTTAATATGATAAAATATTTTTGTTATACATACATAACTTCACGCCAATTCACACACAGTACACACCTTTTATCTGTGCAGGAACGGAGAAAGAATACAATTTCCTGCGGCCGGGCGGCCTGTCGTAAGAGGCGACTTAACAACCCACAGCCAGGTGGTAGGGTCTGGTCTAAAGTATGTCGCCATAACAACCTTGAGTTGTGTTCCGGCATTAATGACCAGGTTCCAGTTGCCCTTAAGAGAGCAGCAGCGCATTTGTAGCAACTTTGCTGTTGCAAAAGTCTATAGGCGATGGTATCCGCTTTCTATCTGCCTGTCTGCTGATCTCCTGCAATAAAAAAAAACCTCACTTGCTTCTTTGACATTCATAACTCTTGTCATGCACGCTCGTCTGTTCTTAAGGCTCCTGACATCACCTTCTGCTAGTACACGATCAATTTGATCATGGAAGGTTTGTCGTGGTCTTCCACGACTTCTGCATCCATCCACTTTTGCATTGTATATCTGTTTAGTCATTCTTTCATCATGCATTCTTTGCACATTTTTATACATAGTATTGTTTTTTTTTATTGCAAGAGTTCAGCAGACAGGCAGACGGCCCACTTGATGGAAAGCGGTTACCATCGCCTATAGACATTTGCAAGACCAAAGGTGTTACAAATGCGCTGCTGCTCTCTTAAGGGAGACTGGAACCTGGTCACTAATGCCGGAACACAACTCAAGGTTGTTATGGCGACATGCTTTAGACCAGGGGTGGTAGCCAGAGGTTCAGTGTATAGCTGACCTTGATACTAAACGCGACCAGTTAAAGTCTCGCCCACCTGCGGCCATTATATACAATTATGTCAACGGGGGATATAGATGATGTTTGTACGTAAACACCTCACATTTATTTGCGCGCCGTCTTGTTGATGCACAGTCAATACAGGAAACAACAGTTCACAACCACTCTTGTATTGTCTTAATTACAATATTGCACGATTTATAACGAAATAATACTTATTAACATTTGAAATGTGTAAAGTTTCAAAGTGTATATATCGGTGGGTTTTGTTTTAACAACTGTCACCTCGCAAGGAACTGCTAACTTCATTGTAGTATTAAGTTTTACGGGTGAGCCACTCGCGGCGCTAGTGCGCCTGCGCAGTTGATCTGCGCATGCGCGAGCAGAGGTTGTTGCCCCCTTTATACGACACGACCGATGGTGCCTTACGACCAACGATATTTGATCATAAGGTTGGGTCGTATCGATATATACTTATATTTAATATTGATGAACTTACATACACTATATAATTGTAATTATGTATATGAATAATTTGTAATAAATGTAATAATATATATGTGATATATGGGTGAGTTTGTGTATGAAAATATGTGTATATGTGTGTGTTGTGTAATACTCCCATAGGGCCAAAGTGGTCGCCATGGCCGAAAACGGTTGGAACAATCATCATCATCATCATCACAACTCAGGCCTCGACAAAAACAAAACCCACCTGCATATCTGAAACAAAACACATTTTATTACCTGTCGGCATTTAAACTAATTGTAATTCTTTTATGATCGTCTTCTTTTGTTTACTTATTGATTGGCATACGGCCCGTTGATTAATTGTACATTTTTATGGCCGTTTACGGCCTAGTCATTAGCTAGGAGTAGCGGATTAAGTCGACTACGATACGGGTACATTGCATTTGTGCAGTATAAAACGATGGCCTGATGGAGGGAGAGGTTGTCGAGCGGGAAACACGGTCAAGGCGAGACGTGTGTATATTCGGTAATCGATTAGTGACGGACTTTGCGCGTTTTATGAATTACGTTCTGCATTATATTTGGATTTGTTGCGTTCGGTTATATTTGTACCTGTGTTATACGTGTTTGTATAGTTCTAATAAATTCTATATTAATTCCAACGGCATTTTAATTCGAGTCCCACACTCGTAACAATATACAGATTTAAAATTCGAATTAATTGGAATTTACTAAATTTACCTCTACTTATAAGACGCCACGCACTTTTCGACCAGAATCAATCAAGGAATATATAAAAATATAGTTAAAAACCATTTGCAGAAATGCTCCTTCATTTCACAGAACGATTACTTCAAATGACACACTTATTGAGTACTACGGGCACTCGCAAAAGGAAGGAAGGCGGCTTAAAATCAATTTTTATGATTACAGTCACGCCATGAAACTTTATTATCTTGTACACTTTGTGCTCGTTAGAATTAACTAATTAGTTAAGTTGTTGGCTCTTTGGCGCCCCGCGGTGGGCTCGCGTTCCAACGTTACCCCAATTTTTCACAAAATCTTTGTCAAACATCTTAATGACATAAATCATTTCACAGTTTACGTGCTCAATTGGTACGAGTTATAATTGAACCGCCATGTTGCTAAAAACGACCCACAATCGTATAATCTAAATTTATAACTGTACAGTTTGTAATCCTGGGGATTTGGTAAACGTCACTGAAGTTGATTTTCACATAAAATTCTAGTATTTTTGCTGATACCTCAGAAGCAATGGATTTTACAAAAAAAAATGTTTTGGAGATTATGGTTCAACACTTTGGAGGGGAAAATACATCTCCTGTTATTATATTTTAAAGTTCGAATCTTTTTTTAAATTTTTTATTGCGGAGATTAGCAGAGAGGCAGACGGCCCACTTGATGGAAAGCGGTTACCATCGCCTATGGACATTTATAACACCAAAGGTGCTACAAATGCGCTGCTGCTCTCTTAAAGGAGACTGGAACCTGGTCACTAATGCCGGAACACAACTCAAGGTTGTTATGGCGACATACTTTAGACCAGGGGTGGTAGCCATCCAGTCGGGGAAACGCCCTACCACCTGGCAAAATCTACAGGAATTTGGAGACGAAGAAATACCATTATGTAAATAAAGGAAGATCTATATTGACTTTTTGAGGCGCGTAAAGAAATTGACATTATAATATTGTTACGAGTTGCAGGACTCGAATTAAAATGCCGTTAGAATTACTATAGAATTTACTAGAACTATACAAACACATATAACACAGGTACAAATATAACTGAACACAATCAGTCCAAACGTAATACAGGATTCAATAATACGCGCAAAGTCCGTCACTAAATATATTACCCAATGTACACAAGTCTTGCCTCGCTCGACTGCCGATCTCTCCATTGTGCCATTGCTTTATACTGCACTGACACAATATGTCTCTCGCCCGCGTGAACTGAATTTCTTAGAATCACACCTGGCTCACTACCATAAAAGATTACAATAAACAATGGGCTGTTTTTCTAATTACAAATTTTTAACACAAAGTAAACAAAAGAAGACGGTCGTAAAAAGTTTCAATGTTATTAGCTCAAACGCCGACGGGTAATAAATGTACTTTGTTTACAGATATGCAGGTGGCCCAAATTGTAACAATATGTAAGAATGAACATCGAAACAAAGATCATAGATTATTAATTACTTAAACTAGTGTTGCCACACTAAACAAAGTAATATAGTGGCGAGTAAGGGCGCCACGCCGTAAATACCAAATTTAATTTCCTACAAAAAAGTCTCATAGACCTAATTACTTATATTAATATTTTCTGAGATACTGAACTTTGACTCATTAGTTGTTTGTGCCAGACCAGTAGTTCCTGAGATTAGCGCGTTCAAACAAATAAACAAACTTAACTTAGTATATATACATACATAACTTTACGCCAGTTCCCTTGCGGGGTAGGCACGAACAACAGAGCGCCATTCAGGCTTATTCTTACACATCTCACTTGCTTCTTTGACATTCATAGCTCTTGTCATGCACGCTCGTCTGTTGTTAAGGCTCCTGACATCACCTTCATCATCACCAAGATTACACAAATGAATAATATCATAGTGCCTTATCACTGGCCGAATTATGTATATGAGAAAACTCCTGAAACCCCATAAGTGGATTTAAACCATAAAACGGACCTCGCCATAATATTCCCGGCTTCTCATCTAATATATTCAAACTACGTTTCACTTACAAGACTATACTCTCAAGGGGCCTAACACTTACAGCTGGGTTAATAAAAATTTAGGGCCTTTTAAATCTTTATTAATGATAGACTCGTAGCAAATAGCTATGCCCCACTCAGGTATAGAATAAAACTACGTTTTAACGGTTTTATTATTCCGACGTTTCGGCCACTTTTCAGTAGCCGTGATCACGGAGGAAGATGTCAAGTGTCAATGAGTATTGTTAAAGTTTTATTTAGCCTACCGCCAACTTGTTCAGTTTAATTATTTATTGAAGTGATAACATCTTATGGGAGGGTAAACCGCTTCGTTACGTAACGCGTTACGACGCCAGTCTGGCCTTCCTTTTTCTCCTCTCTCACTCTAACCCAGAGCGCTAGCCGTATTTCGGTAATTAGATTAAATAATGATACTAATAATGTACATACACAAAATTCTAATGTACATATTCAAGAATTGTAACTAAGATTAATAGTACATTATGGTACTAGTGTGTAACATTGGTGATTACCGCCGAGGCGCCCTTGAGACTCGAGCCGTAGGCGAGGGTCTTCAGAGAGCCGAGGACGGTAATCATCAATACACACGTGTATCATACGACGTTTTTCAACACACTTGTGAATAAAATAACAACAAAAACTCATTTTATTTAGTAGATAAAAAAAAGTTATATATGAGTGAAAGTTTTATTTATTAAACACGTACGAGTTAAAATTATCTATTTAAATAAGAAGTTGCATGAAATGAGCAAGCAATAGGAACATTAATTTATTTGTTCTATAGAACACGATCTTTTTTTTTTGAATAAAAACTTTTTTAAGAACAAAGCAACTCAACCATTAAAATTAAAAAAAAAATCTATAACTCACTAGTGAGTTATAATATTTTTTACTCACAGTTTGATAATGGGTGTCATTCTGTGCCTAATTGCGGTGACCATAGAGCCACTTTATGAGCAAGTGTGTTGAAAAATATATTTTATAATCAATAAAAGATTTTATTAATAAATTAAATTAAATAAAATACATAAAATTTAAGTAATAACCTAAGCTTGTCTCAAGTTAAACAATTTGAGTATTAAATAGTTCAACTTAGATTAGATTAAGTTATCACGTCTGTCGGGCGTCCCGAGACGCACACGCTTTTTTGGTTTTAATTTTGTTTATTATTTACTCTATGGCATAATCTAATGTACCACCGCTTCGCAACATGTTGTGGCTTGAAGAGAAGAAGCGGCGCTAGAAACTTTTCAACAACATGCCTAGCTCTGATAATTTTTATATAATACTAGCTTCTACCTGCGACTTCGTCCGCGTGGAATAGTTAAAAAAACATTCTTCATTGCTGCTCCGCTCCTATTGGTTTTAACGCTATGATATATAGCCTATAACTTTCCTCGACAAATGGGCTTTCTAACACTGAAAGAATTTTTTATATCAGACGAGTAATTCCTGAGATTAGCGCCTTCAAACAAACAAACTCTTCAGCTTTATATATTAGTACAAGATAAAATACGTACTATATTTTACAAAGATGTTTACTTGAAAAAGATATTTGTGGAAGGTCTTAGAATAGATACAGAACTTAAGCTTTCGTTGTCAATTGAACATAAGCCGCTTACTTTACTTAGTTTCAAAAGAAATACAAAATTTTCTTATAGGTACTCGCGTTGGTTTCACGTATTTGGGATACAACAATAAAATTAAAATGGGTTACGGGCTTCCTTTATGTCCTGAGCGGGACCACGAGGCTTGCTGTGGATCCTGCGGGAGCCATATTTCTGCTCCTCTTTGTCGTTTGCTGCTACTCACCACGACTGCATCAAGCACTCGTTCTCATCGCCCGCGGATACACTCGTCAACTCAGGACATATAGGGTCGTGATAGGCTGAATGAATCAATGAATAAATGAATGAACAGGTAGATCGACAATAGTTAGAAATATTATATTTATTTTTTAATGTATATTTTATCCGTGCAGGAACGGAGAAAGAATACAATTTCCTGCGGCGGGCGGCCTGTCGTAAAAGGCAACTTAACAACCCACAGCTAGGTGGTAGGGCATTTGCCCGACTGGATGGCTACCACCCCTGGCCTAAAGTATGTCGCCATAACAAACCTTGAGTTCCGGCATTAGTGAGCAGGTTCCAGTTTCCCTTAAGAGAGCAGCAGCGCATTTGTAACAACTTCGCTGTTGCAAATGTCCATAGGCGATGGTAACCGCTTTTCATCAAGTGGGCCGTCTGCTTGTCTGCTGATCTCCTGCAATAAAAAAAAATAATAAAGTTGGTAAGACAGTGTGATTAGTATCACCGCATGAGTCGCCCGTGGTCGGAATTCGAGTATAATAATTAATGTCAAAGACTATACTTCTATAATCACTGATTTCGCCAAGGATACACTGTTAATTTGATTTTAACCATAAACAAAAGAGTATATATGCGTGTGTGTGCCAAATACCTGTTTTTTTTTATTGCAGGAGTTCAGCAGACAGGCACACGGCCCACTTGATGGAAAGCGGTTACTATCGCCTATGGACATTTGCAACACCAAAGGTGCTACATCACATGATTCTTATTTTTTACAATTTTTTTACTGGAAGAGTTACCGCGACGTCAAAACAAATTAGTGCGAAAGCGTTGCACAGGTGGATATGCCAAGCTGAAGGCACAAGGTGCACAAGCAATCCGAGCAAAGCAAGTCCACACGCAATGCAAACAGTGTCAAAAGGCTTTCTGTCTTAAATGCTTCAATCAAAAACACGTTGATTGATGACGATGTGGTGAAATAGATGTTATATGAATAAAAATCCCGTTCCAAAAAAAAATCGCTACATTTTTTGTTTTTAGGTTAGAATACAGGCTTTTTGCCACAAGTTCAGATACTGATACAAAAGATATCGTACCACGTTCACTGAGAAAAATGCACTTGAAATTGTATGGAGAAATGAGTCACATATGATGCATGGACTTATTATAAATTATATAGGAAAGGCTGAGACTTAGGACGTAGTTACGCCCAGTCCCATCCAGCGCAAAAAGTGCCTGAATGTGCCCCGGGAATCAGAACAAATTCACTTCGTCAGCGGGGGTGATGAATCCTTTGCTCCCTTGATAGCTAAAGGCCCCCCGAAGCGGTATTATTCAGGGTGGAAAGTCATGCGCATACCTGCGTCTCCGGATGCCAGCCAACCGCCGGCGTCCGCGTGGAGTCGCATTAGTACGCGCAATAATACTCCTCTCCCTATCTCGTTCGGCGGCCTCTTTGAGAGACATTACCGTCTCACAAAAAGTAACCGCAGCCCCCCAGGTATCGCTGCTATGCAGCATGGCTTTCACCAGACTGCAGAGCGAGTCGATCGCTCCTACTTGTGTCTCGAGTTCGAAACGCTGCGGCGCCCATGCCGCGCACTCGACTAGCGTGTGAAACGCCGTGTCGGGTGCGCCGCACTGGCGGCATTCCGGGGAAGGCAAGCAGCCCACAATGCGACACAGATACTTATCGAAACACCCGTGTCCGGTAAGTATCTGTGTCATCCTGAAGGTCAGGGTTCCGCTTTCGCGGGGGACCCCTTCCATCATAAATTTGTAAGTGAGTCCCGGCTGCCAAGAGTGAACTCACAACGAGCTGTGGGGACATCTATGTCAGTATTGATTTAAATCCCTCGTTAGAAATCCCCAAATCGGCGACTTTGGCGAGTGGTGTTAAATAATGAAGGAAGCAGGTCGTCAGTCCACCGGGTGTAATTGAATTAACAGACGTCGGTTGGCGGCCTATCCTGTTCAAATCTCCACCAATTAGTTCGTACACAACGAATTTATTTCACGAGGAAAACGACTACACAATTACAGCTGAGGTTGTATTTTGGTACAGTTGAGTTCTTACAGTAAAATAACACATACATACATAACGTCACGCCAGTTCCCTTGCGGGGTAGGCACCAACAACAGAGCGCCATTCAGGCTTATTCTTACACACCTCACTTGCTTCTTTGACATTCATAGCTCTTGTCATGCACGCTCGTCTGTTCTTAAGGCTCCTGATAGCACCTTCTGCTAGTACACGATCAATTTGATCATGGAAGCTGTGTCGTGGCCTTCCACGACTTCTGCATTGTATATCTGTTTAGTCATTCTTTCATCATGCATTCTTTCCACATGCTCCATCCATTAGTAGCTCACAACGCCCAAAAGGCTCCGTTAGCCTTTCCACCAGGCGACCGCGGCCGTTGTGGTTGTGGCGGAAACGTCACTAATGACGTCATCATTTTCGATCACACTTGACATGGCTCACAAAGACCCATGTCAAGAAGTTGCACTTTTGCATTGTATATCTGTTTAGTCATTCTTTCATCATGCATTCTTTCCACATGCCCGAACCACCGGAGCATTCCTTTCCTTACCTTCACCCCGACACTCTCTTTCAGAGCAACTCTCTTTCTTACTTCGGTATTAGGAACGCGGTCCGCGAGCGTCACTCCGCAGATTTTGCGCAGTGCTCGCATCTCGACCGCGTTTACTCTACTTTCATGCTCTGTCTTCGATACCCAACTCTCGCTTCCATATGTGAGCGTAGGTACCAGCACCGCGTCAACTTCAATAATGTAACCCATTAATCTAAGTAAAGTACTTGGCGCTGGAATCGGGTTCTAGATTTTCATTTTTTCAGGGCAGAACAACGTCTGCCGAGACAGCTAGTCTTTATTTTTATTTTATTAGAATCTCTAACAAATATTCATAAAATATACATGACCTTAAATTGCCAATTAATGTTTTCCTTCAATTATTGGAGATCACGACATGCGTAAAAACTAATTTAAAGTGTCATATATAATATAATAATACTTATATTAAAAAGCTAAACTACATAATATTATATATTCGTGATAGACTACGCAATTACGTATATAGATAAATTAGTTTATTATCTGAAAGAGAGTGTCGGGGTGAAGGTAAGGAAAGGAATGCTCCGGAGGTTCGGGCATGATGAAAGAATGACTAAACAGATATACAATGCAAAAGTGGATGGATGCAGAAGTCGTGAAAGGCCACGACACACCTTCCATGATCAAATTGATCGTGTACTAGCAGAAGGTGATGTCTAGAGCCTTAAGAACAGACGAGCGTGTATGACAAGAGTTATGAATATCAAAGAAGCAAGTGAGGTGTGTAAGAATAAGCCTAAATGGCGCTCTGTTGTTCGTGCCTACCCCGCAAGGGAACTGCCGTGAAGTTATGTATGTATGTTTGTATAGATACACAGATGTCAGTAGCCTTTATCAAGGAGACTTTGTAATACCTTTCTCAAGAATTATAGCCTTTGTTCCCAAAAAAGGATCAATGTCGTTGAAACCGTCATTGTCTTAGATAATCTAATACCATGTCCCACACAAACATAGACATATAAAAGCATTAGACTAGACAAGCCCGTAGTTTACTATTCTAGTGTTGTTTTTGGTCGCAGCTAAGCTGTCATCTCTGAGACATCGGGCTCATTTCGGATTCGTCTCAGAACTTAGTTCTTCGACGCTGGTTGAATCGTTATAAGCTAACAAAACATCCATTTGTTTCATTAGTACTCTGCTTTGACACGTTGACATTAGTCTTGTGAAATAACAAGAAACCCACCAAATTACATACAAACATAACTTCACGCCAGTTCCCTTGCGGGGTAGGCACGAACAACAGAGTGCCATTTAGGCTTATTGTTACACACCTCACTTGCCTCTTTGACATTCATAACTCTTGTCATGCAAGCTCGTCTGTTCTTAAGGCTCCTGACATCACCTTCTGCTAGTACACGATCAATTTGATCATGGAAGGTGTGTCGTGGCCTTCCACGACTTCTGCATCCATCCACTTTTGCATTGTATATCTGTTTAGTCATTCTTTCATCATGCATCCTTTCCACATGCCCGAACCACCGGAGCATTCCTTTCCTTACCTTCACCCCGACACTCTCTTTCAGACCAACTCTGTAAGTAAGTAAGTAGATACTGTAATAAGTCTGTCGGGAATCTAAATCGGTTCTTTACTGAGAACAGCTGCTTGTTGTTATCTAGACTCATATAGAAACATGAGATAGATAGATATCGAACCCATTTGGTAATATTATATTTATTGTTTTGGGATTAATACAGTTATAGAGTAATATTTCATGGCAAAGGCTTGTTCTGTCAAGTTAAATGCCCAAATAATAAATGGCCGACATCTTTAAAGGGAAATAAATCTCAACGGAGGTAGTTATGAATTTATGAGAGTTGCAAAATAAAGTAATATTATTAACTTATCGATTCGCTTTCAATGCTCCTTTTTACTTTTTTTTTTATTGCAGGAGATCAGCAGACAGGCAGACGGCCCACTTGATGGAAAGCGGTTACTATCGCCTATGGACATTTTTAACCTCAAAGGTGCTACAAATGCGCTGCTGCTCTCTTAAGGGAGACTGGAACCTGGTCACTAATGCCGGAACACAAGTCAAGGTTGTTATGGCGACATACTTTAGACGAGGGGTGGTCGCTATCCAGTCGAGCAAATACTCTACCAACTGGCTGTGGGTTGTTAAATCGCCTCTTACGACAGGCCGCCCCAACGCAGGAAATTGTATTCTTTCTCCGTTCCTGCTCGGCTTCGATTTAAAACATACGGGGTTTTAATAATAACCTTTAAGACGGAACCACCACAAAGTAGCCGAATGTAACACACGGCTCATTGGGAAGTACCACAAATTTGTGGTCAAATACAGATAATTGAAACGCACGTTGAAACTGATGCTTTTTCCCTCTAACTACTTAGAATTTGTATTAGAATAAAAGAGGCGGTATAATTCACTTGGTTTTGATATATAATAAACGTTACGATAGACAACCGAACAAGCCCGATTTTGACACGGAAAATTTCGTCTCTTTCGTGGTTTGAAATAGTCATTTTTAATTTATTGTTACGAATTGTTGGACTCGAATTAAAATGCCGTTAGAATTACTATAGAGTTTATTAGAACTATACAAACACGTACAACACAGGTACAAATATTATATAAGTAGAATTAGTTTTATTAATTATTATTCTTATTTATTATTTAATCAACAAAACTGGGTCATTTTGGTCTTACACCTAAAGGAAGGTTTGCACTGAAAATCAGCGTTGTGTCGGATATTGTTCCGACACAGCAATATTTTTTTTTTTTTTTTATAGCAGGAGTTCAGCAGACAGGCAGACGGCCCACTTGATGGAAAAGCGGTTACCATCGCCTATGGACATTTGCAACACCAAAGATGCTACAAATGTGCTGCTGCTCTCTTAAAGGAGACTGGGACCTGGTCACTAAGCTCTTCAGACTAATATTCCTTAAATATCTGTAAAGACAATACTCACATATGATCTCTAACTAAAAGTCAAAGGAAAGTGCATTATATAAACGAGCGTCTTCGTAAATGGCGATTGGAACGATGTCGAAACCTTTTCAAGAGATACGATCCGAAAAATAACCTGTTTACTGATGAGAAGATCATCACGGTGGAAGAAAATTTAACCGGCAAAACAATACACCTTGCGCCAGAAGTTAGAAGGACGTCCAAAATCACATATTGGAAACAATGATTTAAGCATTAAGTGATACTTTATTCGCTGGATAGCAGTGGATTTTCCAACAGGGCCCTGTACCCTCCCATGAAGCTAATTCAATCCAACATTGGTTGCAAGCCAATTTGTCAGACTTTGTTCAGAGCATAGGTTGGCCTTCGTCGAGTTCTGACTTGAATTCTTTGGAGTATTCTTTATGAACTGCATTGGAGCTAATGGCATACAAAAAGTTCACCAGAACCTGAATTATCTCAAGCGAGCCCAAATCAATAAATGGAAACTGATTGAAAAGATTAGTACCACCATAGAAGAATGGCCTATATCTTTAAAGCTTAATTAATTGAAAACAAGGATGGCTATTTTAAATAACTTATTTTTATATATACATAAATCTAGATGTTATTAGTTATAATTCATGTAAACAATATATGAATATTTAACATTCCTCCAAAAATATTTTAGCTGTACTTTGACTGATGTCTTAAGAGTTCACATTACGAGTTATAAGAATAACATGGTTTCTATACTGAAAGCAAACTATTGTGAGTTATAAATTTGTATGTGCCATATATTTATATGAATTGATTAATAAAATATATCTTTTGACTTATTATTTTGCAAGATGAAATAATAAATAACTTTTAGCAGTTAAACTTGTTTATTTACTTAAACACTTATTAATAATAATTTAGGACATATTATAAAATCTTTTCAGAAATGTTCAGTTCAGTTTTCAGTTTTATCTTTTTCTTTTTTCTGCAGGCTAGCATTTGGTTTTTTCTATACATAAAGTTTTCATGTAAACTGCAGTGGATAAGTCATAAAATTCTATGATCAAGCATAACCCTTGCTTATGCAGAAAAGTTGTTGCTAATTTTTTCTGAACCTGAAAAAAAAAAGATATAAAGTGTCTATTTAATTACTCGCATAGTCCTTATTTAACTCATAATTTTTCATATTAGTAACTATGTTACACATCAAAATCATATTATTAAGAGATTTACAATCATTAAGGTATTTGTCACAAATCTTCATATTCCATGAAATCCTTCAAGCCATAGATGTGCTTAATTAATCACTTTTAAGCCGGCAAGTGAATATATTTAAAACTACTGGAGAGTTTCATATTTTCCGGTAATTTGTTGTATAAGATCAGATCCATAACATACATTAGCAATCAAACACACTATCTAACCGCCAGGGCAGTGGTGCAATGTCTGTTACTTTATTTGTATGTATTTATATGAGATACTTTACTTGTATTATAGATTATTAAGAAAGTAATATAGGTTGCTGATTTATTGATTGTACCAAATTATCAAATAAGTAATTAATATTATTTTAATCAGTTTCTAATGAATGAGTGAGACATGTAGCTATTTTTCTATAAATAGGTGCACATTTTAGATGAATTTTGACTTCAACACAAAGTATACTTACATCAATCATATATTAACTAATAATTAACATTACTGATTTCTTATATGGATGAAATTTACAGACAGGAATAGTAATATACTACACAGGTTATAAAAGGAAAGAAGGAAGGAAGATCTATGGGCGAACATGTTGAATTTAGAAACCTTCACAAAACTACTTACATCAGGATTTTAGCTCCTCTTATTTCTCCAATATGTACTACGAGTATAGCTATGTACTCTAATAACATTACATGTTAGGTAGGTTTAGCGTATCAGCCTTTACAAAATTAACACTCCTATTTGAAGATCCGGCCATGTTTAGAAAGAGAAAATATTTAATACATTTTCATTAATAAAACAGTTCACTTTTTTGTCGGATGACTTTAGAAGATTTTTCTAAGGACGAAATTAATTGTAATGAATAATATTAGAATTTAGAAATGCTGCATTAACCGCCGATCTAAAGCCTAAATACCCAATGTTGCCAGGTTGCTAATAGTGAAATTACTAAAATTTGTAATTCTTGTAGGTACACACGTGTGTGTAGGAAAGTAACTCCCAACATATTGACTTAAAAAAGACCTTATCGAACATCGCCATGATTTTTAAATTGAAAACTTCGGTAGATACTTCTAGGATGGGGAAAATGCACTGAATTCGCACGACCGTCACGCTCAGATACCAAGTTTTTATCTCTGAAGTGCAGTCCTAACGACTGATATTTTTTTTAAAGGTCTGACTAATAATACTCCCCCCCCCCCCCCCCTCAATTGAAACTGACAATACAACCTTTTTATTTTAACTGGATTGACAACATCATTGGATAATGAGACTATGTCTAGGTATCAGACATTAAAAATGATAACCCAAATGTGATACCAAATCAAAGTATTTTAGTGGTCGAATGAGCTTTATCTGTTGTAATCGCCGAAAGAATACTTTATTACAAATTAAGAAAAGTAATGACATCGCAATGGTGTCTAATAGGTAATTTATGCCTGATTATCAATTAATGGTATTCAGTCTAACTGTACATTATTCAGTTTAAGTTATATTATATTGATTTTTCACTAAAGGTCACTTTAAATAACTTAACAGTAACTTTAGAAAATAATAAATGTTGAACACCAAAATATATAAAATAAATCTACCGATAAAATTGCTAAGCTGGCCACACTAAAATGATCACGATGTGTCATAATGAATAATGACAGTAACATTTAAATAGTAGCACAGATTAATATGATTATTTTCTTTTTATAGGCAAAGGAATTAATGTAAAGTTGTCCCCAATGACGTCATCGGATAATTTGTTTAAAAATTGAATTAAAAAAAAACTAACTCTTAAAACACAGGTTTTAAGCACGGTAATTTATTTGGTTTTGGTTTTTCCGACGTTTCGGCCACTTTTTAGTGGCCGTGATCACGGAAGACAAAGATGTCAAGTGTCAACGAGTATTGTTAAAGTTTTATTTAGCCTATCGCCAACTTGTTAATTTTAATTATTTAGTTTTAATTTTGTTTATGGTTATTATTTACTCTATGGGAGCCTAATCTAATTTACTACCGCTTCACAACATGTTATGGCTTGAAAAGAAGAAGCGGCGCAAGAAACTCTTCCGCAAACATGCCTAGATCTAATAATTTTATATAATATTTAAATGGGTGGAAGGAAAAATAAAATCCTTCCTAGAATCAGTTTGTACTTTAAATCCGACACACCTGGCTAATGACTGCTATAATGTATCTGTATTTAATTCTTATAGGAAAAACTCACAAGTGTTCACTTAGAGCATCATAAAAAAATCACACCTGTATACCTGTAGAAACACATTTTATTACCTTTAGGCATTGAACTTCTTTTGTTTACTTTGAGTTTAAAATTTGTGATTAGAAAAACAGTCCATTGTGTATTGTAATCTTTTATGGTAGTCATTAGCCAGGTATGTCGAACTAATTCTAAGAAATTTGGTCAGGCAGACAGTGTATCGGTATAGCATTCGGTGATCTATTTAGTGACGGACTTTGCACGTGTTATTCAACCGTACATTACGTTTGGACTGGTTGTGTTCAGTTATATTTATACCTGTGTTATACGGGTTTGTATAGTACTAATAAACTCCATAATAATTCCAACGGCATTTTAATTCGAGTCCTGTAACTCGTAACAGTGTTATTATGCTGAAGGATAAATAACAAACAGAAAATAAGAGTTATGAAATATCAGCGAGAAATGCGGGAATAATAGTGATTTAATTAAAAATAAGAGTCGCAACAGGGGAGAGCGGGGCAAACTGTTGAACCAGCAAGAACTTGTAAATAGCAGACGGAGTTCGCGAAGCGAACCAGGGAAATGCAATAAGTATTAAAGTTCCAAGAGCGGTTTCTTAATCTCGACAGATTTGTACTCTTGACTCAGGATTGTTATTCAGTCGCTTTTAAATTTCAAACAAACTAAAGTGGACTTGAACTACTTTAACTTGAAGCAGATATGAGATTGTTCAGTTTTAACTGGTCTTAGCGTGATGATATATAGCCTATAGCCTTCCTCGATAAATGGGCTATCCAACACTGAAAGAATTTTTCAAATCAGACAAATAGTTCCTGAGATTAGCGCGTTCAAGCAAACAAACAAACAAACTGTTCAGCTTTATATATTAGTATAAGATAAGTGTGCGAAATTTCATACTCCTCCGCCCGCGTAATTTTCGTACAAAGTTTTTGCTGTATTTTGCTTCACCTATTAACATATAGATTAATAAAACTACGTTTAAACGGTTTTAAGCGCGGTAATTTTATTTGATTTTGGTTTTATTAAGTTGGCGGTAGGCTAAATAAAACTTTAACAATACTCGTTGACACTTGACATCTTTGTCTTCCGTGATCACGGCCACTGTAAAGTGGCCGAAACGTCGGAAAAACCAAAATCAAATAAAATTACCGCGCTTAAAACCGTTAAAACGTAGTTTTATTATGTATACAAGTCGCGAAAACTTAAGAAGATATAATATATAGATTATGTTTGCTATAAAAATATTATGATTATAATATAGTTATACAGTGGGTAATGATAGGTAGGTAATGTCAGGAGCCTTAAGAACAGACGAGCTTGCATGACAAGAGTTATGAATGTCAAAGAGGCAAGTGAGGTGTGTAAGAATAAGCCTAAATGGCGCTCTGTAGTTTGTGCCTACCCCGCAAGGGAACTGGCGTGAAGTTATGTATGTATGTATGTATGTAGTAGGTAAATTCTCAAATTAGTTATTTCTAACGCTGGGAAACTTACCAATACAAACAAAACAATTCAAGGAATTACAAAACAAAACGCCAATTATGCGTATAAGTTAGTTTTGCTGTTTCCTGCGGCCGGGCGGCCTGTCGTAAGAGGCGAGAAACAACCCACAGCTAGGTGGTAGGGCTATGCCCGCCTGGATAGCTACCACCCTTGGTCTGGAGTATGCCGCCATAACTGCCTTGTGTGGTGTTCCGGCATTAGAGACCAAGTTCCAGTCCCCCAACTCCGAAGTGCTACAGTGTCTGCGAAATCTGGAACTCGTTGTGTGTCTAAGTCTACTGCATTTCCGCAGGCGTGATGAGGTGAAGTGGGGGTCAGGGAGACCCGATGAAACGGTTGACCGCTGGCCGCCCGCCAGGTAGTAGGGGACCTGAACCCGGACTAACCAATCCCATGGAGGCTGACCCACCAACTGGCGCATAATCTTGGGGAACACTGTCGTGCCGGTTGGTGACCGGATGTGGCCAGGCAGTGTTCTCCGGGGAGGATCGGGGGCCCTTCCGTGCCCCACATCAGCTCTTCATACAACCTGCGCATTTGGGGGACAATGGCATACATCACACTTTTTTTTTCCTCTTCGTCGCAGACACATTAGCACTTCCTTAGACTTCCCTTTTTATAATTTTTATTAATCTTCATGAGCCGAACAATAAGAAATAAGGTTACCACAGCGGGTTTTGACTCCACAATTAAAGTGGACTTTTGCAACATAAGAGGTATTCACGCCAATATCAATGCCGTCCATCACCACCTCGAGACGGCAAAGCCGGCCTTATTATTTTTGACGGAGACACAGATTTCTACTCCGGTCGACACATCATACCTTCACTACCCCGGTTACAATCTGGAACACTTGTTTCTGTCAAAAGCCGGGGTCTGTGTATACGTCCGGGAAGATATCTGCTGTCGCCGTCTCCACGGCCTTGAAGATAGGGACCTTTCCATCTTGTGGGTACGCATAGATTTTGGTGGTTCCACTCGGATCTATGCGTGCTTATACCGGTCCCATGGTAGGGAATGCGCAAGGACTGAAACAGCTCGCTTTTTTGAACACGTTCATGAGGGAACCGACAGAGTTTTCAGGCAGTACCCTTCGGCAGAGGTAGTCATACTCGGGGACTTTAATGCTCATCACGCTGAGTGGTTGGGTTCCCCGAGAACTGATCTGCCAGGGACTACTGCCTATGATTTTGCTCTCGCCCATGGATTCACTCAGGTGATCACGGGATTTACCCGAATACCGGATAGAGTGGATCATGAGCCCTCCTTGCTAGATCTTCTGCTGACCACACACCCGGAGAATTACCAGATCTCGATCAGTGCTCCACTGGGAACCTCTGATCATTGTCTGGTATCTTCGGTGGTGCCCCTTCCTATTGCCGATCGGACTCGTCCCGCTGGACGACGGAAGGTGTGGCGATACAGGTCAGCAGATTGGGATGGACTGCGTGAATTCTATGCATCCTACCCATGGAGGCAGCTATGTTTCTCGTCAGAAGATCCTGATGCATGCGCAGACTCGATCGCCGATGTGGTACTGCAGGGAATGGAATGTTTCATTCCAAACTCTAAGGTACCCATTGGTGGTACGAGCAAACCATGGTTCGATAAGTCCTGTGCTGAGGCTGTAAAGCTAAAGCAACAGGCTTATCGAGCCTGGACTGGAGCGCGGGCTCGTCAGGATCCAAGTTCCTCTGACCTGAAAAAGAGATACAATGCTGCCTCCAGGTCCCTAAAAAAGCAGCTTGTGAGAGCAAAATTCATTCATATCGGCAGAATTGGTGAGCGCCTCTCTAGCTACCCTTCTGGGACTAGAGCTTTTTGGGCCCTCGCCAAAGCTGTCGAAGGAAACTTCTGTCGGGCATCTCTTCCACCTCTGCGCACAGTGGACGACCGTCTGGCACACGCCGCCAAAGACAAAGCCGATCTTCTGGGTGAAATCTTTGCGGCCAATTCGACTCTTGACGACGGGGGAGAAACTCCACCTACAATCCCAGAGTGTGAGTATAGAATGCCGGAGGTGCGCTTTACACAAAAAGCAGTCCGATGTGCTCTCCGCTCCCTCGACGTCAAGAAGTCTTCTGGCCCTGATGGCATTCCTGCCATTGTGCTGCAGACGTGTTCAGCTGAGCTGTCTCCAGTCCTTGCCCGACTTTTCACTCTCTCTTATCACAAGGGTTGTGTCCCCGCTTCGTGGAAGATTGCCCATGTGCACCCTGTCCCCAAAAAAGGGGACCGCACAGACCCGTCGAATTATAGGCCTATAGCAATAACCTCTTTGCTCTCAAAGGTGATGGAGCGTATTATCAACGCGCAGCTTCTGGGTTACCTCGAAGATTCCCAGCTACTAAATGACCGGCAATACGGCTTCCGCCATGGTCGCTCAGCTGGGGATCTCTTGGTTTACCTAACCCACCGTTGGGCTGAAGCCATTGAGAGCAAAGGGGAAGCACTGGCAGTTAGTCTAGATATTGCTAAGGCCTTCGACCGGGTCTGGCACAAGGCTCTTCTATCGAAGCTGCCATCATATGGGATACCTGAGGGACTTTGTACCTGGCTATCCAGCTTTCTTGATGGGCGCAGCATTCAAGTCGTTGTCGACGGTTGCTGCTCAAGTATCAAGCCCATCAACGCTGGTGTGCCCCAGGGTTGTGTGCTATCGCCAACGTTGTTCATCTTGCATATCAATGATATGTTGTCTAATCACAACATTCATTGCTATGCGGATGACAGCACTGGCGATGCGCAGTACTCTGGTCGTGCAAACGTCCCTCGATCATTTGTGGAGGAAAGTCGGGTTAGACTTGTGTCTGAAGTAGAACATTCCTTACAGAGAGTCTCTGAATGGGGGAGACAAAACCTTGTCCATTTCAACCCCAAGAAGACACAGGTCTGCGTATTCTCTGCCAAAAAAACTCCATTCGAGCAAGCGCTTGAGTTCCAAGGAACTCCCCTTACCACCTCCAAAAGTATTGGGATCCTCGGTATCAACATCACGAACGATGTACAGTTCAGGGGCCATCTTGAAGGCAAGGCAAAACTTGCCTCCAAGAAGCTGGGAGTGCTAAACCGGTCCAAGCAGTACTTCACATCGCGGCAACGCCTTGTGCTTTATAAAGCCCAGGTGAGGCCGCATATGGAGTACTGCTCACACCTTTGGGCTGGAGCACCTGCTTACCAACTTAATCCCCTGGACAGTATTCAACGTCGAGCCCTTCGCGTTGTTGATGATCCCATACTCACAGACGGTTTAGATACGCTTGGCCTTAGGAGAGACTTTGCTTCTCTCTGCGTATTCTACCGACTGTATAACGGGGAATGTTCCGAAGAACTGTTTAGAATGGTGCCTTCGTCCTCCTTCTACCATCGCACCGCTCGCCATCGATTGGGAGTTCACCCCCACTTCCTTGAGCCGCTTCGCTCATGTACGCAACGGTTCTGTAGAACGTTTCTCTCGCGTACCGTGGGGATTTGGAATGAGCTCCCGGCCGAGGTTTTCCCACAGCGCTACGATATGGAGTTCTTCAAAAAGGGTGTCATAAAATTTCTTCGAGGCCGGCAGCGCGTTGGCGACATCTCTGATGTTGCAAACGTCCATAGGCGACGGTAACCGCTTTCCACCAGGTGGGCCGTTAGCCTGTTTGCTGTACTCCAGCTATAAAACAAAAAAAAAATGGAAAGCGGTTACCATCGCCTATGGGCATTTGCAACACCAAAGGTGCTACAATTGCGCTGGCGCGATTTAACAGTGGAACCTGGTAACTAAAGCCGGGACACAAGTCGCATGTTGTCTATGGTTCACACAGTTTAGACCAGGGGTGGTGACCCAGTGAAAATGCCCAACCACGACAGGCCGCCCGGCCGCACGAAATTGTACTGTTTCTCCGTCCCTGCATCAGGCAACTCCAAGCGTACTTTCAGAATATGCAGTAAACCTGCGAAAAATCGAAACGTGTGCTGGGATATATAGTAGAAGTGAAACTTCAACGGACAAGTGGAAAAACGAATCGCAACAAAGTTTTAACTTGAAGTTTTACGGGCAGATTGTTAATGTACTTAACCAATTTGAAAACCTGCCCGTAAAACTTCAAGTTAAAATTTTGTCGCGATTCGTTTTTCCACTTGTCCGTTGAAGTTTTTGTTGTCCTTCTCTGGTTCTGTGTGCACGCGGCCTAAGGGCAAGCATATGCCCAAAGTTACCCCATTTCGGGAACTTTCACATCTTAACCCAATATATTGATTGTCACGGAGAAGTTTTGGAGGAAAACGACGTATTAAGAGTTGAAGCCGATTTTTATGGTTGTTATAACAGTGTTGGCTTAGGGCCATATTGATAACTCACACCGGTCGCGAACATCCCCCCAGGCTTCTGTGCCTGTCGCGGCTTAGTCCTCAAACGGATTTCCCCTGGACAAAAAAAAAAAAAAGGGCCATATTGATAATTATTATTTCATTGGCAATTACTGATATTAATCGTTTGTCTGCATTCAAATTTATTTATAGAAGCTAGTGTTGGCAACACCAAGATAAAATATTTTTTACTAGCAACATTGTAGTTGCATTTTTGGGCTTCTTCCGTTTGGGTTGTAGCCGAAGGCAGACGTTTTCATATGTAAAGTGATATTATTACAAATTTTCACCAACTAACAGTGTTTTAACTTCTACGACTACATCGACCTGGGTATCCTAGAACCACCACCATCAGCGTGTACCACAATATGCGCGACGAGCTGCGCGCAGCTAGTAGATCTAGCTGTAAAACTATCATCTACAATTTAATTATTTAAAAACATTTGAATGCTAAATACTTGTGCAGTAGTCGCTGTCAAAATTCGTAGCTTTGGTTATAAGTGTTATTAGTGTAACTCCAGATATAAGACTTAGAAATACATATATACATAAATTGTTAAAATAAACAATTTAAAAAAAAAATATTTCGTCAAGAAAATGACTTGGAAGTAAGTTACATATTTTCAAATTTTTATAGTTTGTAATTAACAACATCGTTGGAATAATTACAAACTACTATATTACATTTTGTTAAAACTAAACTAAATTATAATTAAATTCCACTACAAAAAAATAATTAAAAATTAAATACTATTATAAACATATTGTTACAACTCGGGTCCCGACAAAAACAAAATCCACCTGCAGCTCTGAAACAAAGCACATTTATTACCCGTCGGTTATTATTTAAATTTAAATTAGATTAGGCTCCCATAGAGTAAATAATAACCGTAAACAAAACTAAAATTAAATAATTAAAATGAACAAGTTGGCGGTAGGCTAAATAAAACTTTAACAATACTCGTTGACACTTGACATCTTCGTCTTCCGTGATCACGGCCACTGAAAAGTGGCCGAAACGTCGGAAAAGCCAAAATCAAATAAAATTACCGCGCTTAAAACCGTTAAAACGTAGTTTTATTATGTATACAAGTCGCGAAAACTTAAGAAAATATTAACATCTATTTTCTACCAGGGTCTTCTTCCTCGGTTTGTAATGAGGAGGTTGGGGCCTCGAGGTATACCTCATTACCCCGGCTGCAACTCAGTGGGCAACTACCCACCGGTAATTGGGTTCGGAGCTGCTGGAGTCTTCTCCGCATGGCGATGGCTTCCCAGCAGCTCTTGTTGGCCAATCTGCGGCGTTCGATGGCCATCTCGGGCTTTAGGTGGCCATCTGTGGCATCTGGTGGCCTGTCAGCAGCTTTGTGACTTTTGCGACCTCACGCCATCGCCCTGATTAGGTGAGCGTATGAGATCACCAGGAGTCGGCAGCCAGGTGCGGTGATGGTCTGGTGGCCGTGCGTGTAGTGGAGCAATCCCGTGGAGTAATATCTATTGTAAATTATTCCATAATACATAACCTTTGTATTGCCAAATTTCTAGTAATAAACTGTTTGCTTACTAAACTATTTATTTGTTCGTAAAGTCAATACTTGCTTAGGTTTCAGCCCCCGCTATTTGATGTTTGTATTTCTAACATAGATAATGCTAAAATACAATTCGCTACATTCAAGTACCACACCAGTTTATTATCATGATTAAGGATTTGACCGAGGTGGCGAAAAATTCCAAATGCTTTTTGGTTTGCGGATGAATTAAAGTTGTTGCTTGCGGTCAAAGATAGTAAGTAGCAAGTAGTAGATTGGGGTGATATTTTTTATTGCATGAGTCAAGCAGACAGGCAGACGGCCCACTTGATGGAAAGCGGTTACCATCGCCTATGGACATTTGCAACACCAAAGGTGCTACAAATGCGCTGCTGCTCTCTTAAGGGGGATTTTTTTTTTTAAAATCGCCAATCTCCTCCGTCATTATGCAAGACAGAGTCTTTCTTTTCGTCTGTCTATTTTAATCTTACTAATATTATCTTTTGGAAAAATAAGGGGGGAAGTCTTCTTTTCTTTTTCTTTTTTATAAAAATCTTAGAATCTGTTACATGTTTTTATATACTACTTTTACAGTGCTCTTTTCTTAACTACTTTATCTACATTTATCTTTAAGTTACACAATTGTTTGCTAGTGCAAACTTTTCTGCTTAATATATATATTTATATATATTAAGTACTAGCAGAAGGTGATGTCAGGAGCCTTAAGAACAGACGAGCGTGCATGACAAGAGTTATGAATGTCAAAGAGGCAAGTGAGGTGTGTAAGAATAAGCCTAAATGGCACTCTGTTGTTCGTGCCTACCCCGCAAGGGAACTGGCGTGAAGTTATGTATGTATGTATGTATGTATGTATTAAGGATTTGCCCGAGGTGGTGAAAAATTACAAATGCTTTTTGGTTTGCGGATGAATTAAAGTTGTTGCTTGCGACCAAAGATAGCAGCAAGTAGTATTTTTATTTTTTTATTATTTTTTATTGCATGAGTCAAGCAGACAGGCAGACGGTCCACTTGATGGAAAGCGGTTACCATCGCCTATGGACATTTGCAACACCAAAGGTGCTACAAATGCGCTGATGCTCTCTTAAGGGAGATTGGAACCTGGTCACTAATGCCGGAACACAACTCAAGTTTGTTATGGCGGCATACTCTAGACCAGGGGTGGTAGCCATCCAGTCGGGCAAATGCCCTACCACCTGGCTGTGGGTTGTTTTGTCGCCTCTTACGACAGTTCGCTTGGCTACAGGAAATTGTATTCTTTCTCCGTTCCTGCACAGAACCGCTTTCAATCAAGTGGGCCGTCTGCCTGTCTGCTGATCTCCTGCAATAAAAAAAAATGCTTGTAAAGAGTATAGTCATCATACGAGTAGCTTCGAATTCATCATCCACATCACTTCAGTCATTTTATAGATGTGTCGGTTAAAACGCCATTTTGTGGATTAAATAGGAATATATGAGAAATGCTATCTATCGGAAGGTTTTAGTATGTTTTGGTATTTCAAGCTAAAGTTACTCATCTATTTTATATATATAGAGTACTAGCTGCTACCCGCCCGCTTCGCGTGCCCTAGAATCCGTTCTTAGCTGACCTCTACTTGGTGAAAGGAAGGTCCATGCTAAATTTCAAGTCTATAGGTACTATAGTTCCTGAGATTTCGTGATGAGTCACTATACACGTGGATTCCAATTATATATATATCGAGGGGTGAAAGGCTATTTGTTTTAAGCGACATTTTGTGACAGAATTGACTTGATGGTTTTCTTGGATCCTAATGTCTCAAACTTAAGGAATTATAATGAATCTGGTTTCCAACTAAAAACTACAGATTGTTTTCTTTTTAAATATAGTATGTAGTTACTAATGAAGTCTTTTTGTGGGTCATTGACACTTCAAACTCCTCTATCGACCCAATTTCGCAAATGTCGCTTAAAACAAATAACCTTGGACCCCTCGATATATATATATATATATATATATATATATATATATATATATATATATATATATACATATATATATACATATATATATATACATATATTATCTATGACTTCAGTCTTCATCCAGCTTCCAATCTAGACGGTCGTCTTTTAAAATGGTTTCTTTTTAGAAAGAGATTAAACTGGGTTCCCCGTAATAGATCGACCGAATTTAAAATTAATATTTTTATATTCTACCTATATATGTTGACCCAGGATATAAGGCAACTCTGTGTCGAGTTTCATTAAAATCCGTTTAGTAGTTTTCACGTAATGATCTCGCAGATGACAAACAAAAATTCAAAAAGTTGCATTTTTGGTTTGCTGGTTCGAATTAGACCACTTGATGTTTTTCTCGACCTCTGCCGAGTGCTATGTACTTCTTTGAATATACATACAATTTTCTGGATTGGTTGATCTATATAGATAAATAAAATTGAAGTGTCTGTTTGTAATGTCAAAATAACAGCTTTTTATTATTGCGTGTGAAAGTATATACGGTACTTATATCAAAAAAAGTAATTTTTAATTTTCTTATCTGTCTGTCAGTTTGTTCCGGCTTATCTCAGAAACGGCTAGTGAAACACTTACAAGCCAATAGATGGCGCTGTGCAATAATTGATGTCACAAACGTTTCCCGAAACAAAGAATATATACAAAATTTCAACTATAACAGACGAGCCTAGGCCTGCGAGGAACAACATTAGCCTCGCTGGAAGATCTTCCTTTAAGATGGAGGAGCATTCCATCTCGCTCCTTCCACCCTCTACGGGGCACCCACTTCACTGGGTTTTTTTTTAAATGATGCAGATGATTGAATGACGGCACCCACTTCAAGACCAATTTTGACAGGACTTTTACTGGCAGATAGTTGATGTTATAAAGAGTAACTTAACTAAATGTTTTGTGTTGTCCTCAGGTCATCAGAAAACGTTCTCCACCGTTCAAACGTCAATGTAAATTAATTTCTGATTACCAAGCACCTGTCATTTTTATATAGTCACTCCCAAAGTCACTCCGACATTGGCAAAATCAACGCACATTAAAGCGTTGGAGCCATCGCCGAACAAAAATAGAATAGAATAGAATAGAAGAGTAACTTAAATTTAAATTAAATTCCTCTCGGACGAGGTCGCGGCTAACAGCTAGCCTTGTATAAGTGAGATGAAAATACAATATTTTTGTTGGTAAATAGAGTTGACCCACTTAAGGTCCATTTTGGCGAAGGAAGGGACCCAGTGACAAATGTGCTCTCGGCCATAACGCGCTGCGGGGCCGGTTATGGGCCGAACGCAGCCGGAATACGGCTAGGGGGGTCCTCACCAGATCACTTTGGAGTATTATCCCGCCAAGGCATACTTTATGTTGCACAGATATACAGGATTTCAACAGAAATTGGTTTGAATAGCATTTTTGCCTTCGTATCCTTCTGAAACACTGACAGCTCTGACGACATTAGTAGCCAGGCTCCAGCCTCCTTCTAGAGAGCAGCAGCGCTGTTGCGAATGTCCATAAGCGATGTTCACCACTGTTCATAAACTGCTTCCACCTAAAGAAAGTATTTAATACGCTTTTATATTATTAGTAACGGAATATTTCAAGTTTAATTTGATTGATTTCCCGGTTTCCGATTGAGCTGAAATTTTGCACGTAGGTGTATATCGCGTGACAATGCAATAATATGGTACCATGGAGCTGATCTGATGATGGAGTCGGAAGGTGGCCATAGGAACTCCTCTACTAAACAAGATAGACCCGTCGTGATTGGGCTCGTTTTACTTGTCTTGGCTAGCACTCTGCTGCTACTTGATATGCAGGATCTCAAAAGCTTGTATTTAAAAAAGCTTATTTTTACATAACGTTCCATTTTATCATAAGAGTGTATTTAATTCTTTTTTCAAAGTTTCCACGGAGAAGGGGATTAAATCACTAAATAATCACTAAAAAATAAAAAATAAAAGTACGCTTTTATAGAAAATCCAACTAAAAAAATAGAAAATAAATTTGAATTAAAAATAGTGTAAGAAAAAATGATTTTATTCTAAAAAAAACGTTTTTTTTATTTTTTATTGCAGGAGTTCAGCAGACAAGCAGACGGCCCACTTGATGGAAAGCGGTTACCATCGCCTATGGACATTTGCAACACCAAAGGTGCTACAAATGCGCTGCTGCTCTCTTAAAGGAGACTGGAACCTGCTCACTAATGCCGGAACACAACACAAGGCTGTTATGGCGGCATACTCTAGACCAGGGGTGGTCGCCATCCAGTCGAGCAAATACCCTACCACCTGGCTGTGGATTGTTTAGTCGCCTCTTACGACAGGCCGTCAGGCCGCAGGAAATTGTATTCTTTCTCCGTTCCTGCACAGACAATGCGTGGGGTGCTTTTCAGGATATTATCAAAACAACCCTTCTACTCATATCCGTTCATAAAATACTTATAACTATTGATACCATCCACATGCATTTATTTTCTTTTTTCTAGTTGGATTTACTATAAAAGCGTATTTTTTTTAGTTTTTTTTAAGTACTATACTAGCAGAAGGTGATGTCAGGAGCCTTAAGAACAGACGAGCTTGCATGACAAGAGTTATGAATGTCAAAGAGGCAAGTGAGGTGTGTAAGAATAAGCCTAAATGGCGCTCTGTTGTTCGTGCCTACCCCGCAAGGGAACTGGCGTGAAGTTATGTATGTATGTATATTTTTCAAATACATAAATATAACTTTGGACTGAAATATATAAAAACGTAATAAACTCGTCTCCTGGAAGAACATTAATCATGGATAACTGAATCCGATGATGAAGGGATGAAGCGTTTCAAATAAAGCACAAAAATATATTGAGAAAGGTGACCATGATTGATGACTTCGGCGAAGGTACGACAGCGGCCGAATATTAAAAGGTAACGGATCGCCCTTCGAAGCGAATTATGAAATTTTCCGAAGTTTGTCTGTGTGCCATCATTACGCTGATAGTCGCTGGAATTTGAGTGCAAGTATTTTCTGTTGCTTAGTCATAATTGCTACGGCCTCTGTGGTTGAGCGGGCTAAGCCTTTGCCGGCGTACCTCACTGCAACGCAGAGGTTCCGGGTTCGATTCCTGGTATAGTAAATTTCGGAAACGTATTTTCTCCGTTATTTACTATGGTCTGGGTGTCTGGGATCGGCCCCAGAGTAGTACGTTGTATATTACCCATAACACAAGCGTAACTTGCTTAATTTGGGGATATACAATGTGTGTGTTTGTCTGCCGATTATTATTATTATAATTACATACATACATACATAACTTCACGCCAGTTCCCTTGCGGGGTAAGCACGAGCAACAGAGCGCTATTCAGGCTTATTCTTACACACCTCACTTGCTTCTTTGACATTCATAGCTCTTGTCATGCACGCTCGTCTGTTCTTAAGGCTCCTGACATCACCTTCCGCTAGTACACGATCAATTTGATCATGGAAGGCGTGTCGTGGCCTTCCACAACTTCTGCATCCATCCACTTTTGCATTGTATATCTGTTTAGTCATTCTTTCCACATGCCGGAACTACCGGAGTCATAATTGCTTATTTAGTTGAATAAATTAAATTATTTATTCATAGGGTATACACAAACAACGTTCATAAGGATTTAAACAGAAGTAACACATAATAGAATAGAATATTCTTTCGTCCGCGTGGAATTTGCTTTCAAAACCCTCCGATTTTGAAACATTCTTCATTGGTACTCCGCTCCTATTGGTCTTAGCGTGATGATATATAGCCTATAGTCTTCCTCGATAAATGGGCTATCCAACGCTGAAAGAATTTTTCAAATCGGACCAGTAGTTCCTGAGATTAGCGCGTTCAATCAAACAATATTAGTATATTTGGCTACAACACTAATACTTACATTTTAAATATCGCGATATCTTTTGAATGAAACGTCCGAATTGAATAATTCAAAAAGTTCTAGAAAGGTATTGAATTCGTCTTGAATATGGATTAATTTATTATGATAAGGATTAATACCAAGGAACAAAATAAAGAGTTTTTCAACACACTTGCTCATAAAGTGGCTCTATGGTCACCGCAATTAGGCACAGAATGACACCCATTATCAAACTGTGAGTAAAAAACGTTATAACTCACTAGTGAGTTATAGATTTTTTTTTAAATTTTATTGATTGAGTTGCTTTGTTCTTAAAAAAGATTTTATTCAAAAAAAAGATCGTGTTCTATAGAACAAATAAATTAATGTTCCTATTGCTTGCTCATTTCATGCAACTTCTTATTTAAATAGATAATTTTAACTCGTACGTGTTTAATAAATAAAACTTTCACTCATATATAACTTTTTTTATCTACTAAATAAAATGAGTTTTTGTTGTTATTTTATTCACAAGTGTGTTGAAAAACGTCGTATGATACACGTGTGTATTGATGATTACCGTCCTCGGCTCTCTTAAGACCCTCGCCTACGGCTCGAGTCTCAATGGCGCCTCGGCGGTAATCACCAATGTTACACACTAGTACCATAATGTACTATTTGAAGCGACGGCATTTTAATTATTTAAAGAAATAAAAGAAAACACTTATTGTGAGATAACTACAATAGTTAGACATATGGTTACGCGATATTTTTTGTAGACAATTATTTGTTTTGCAAAGTGGTAGTACATTGTTTTGTTCTATAATCAATAGTTTTCGCAACGCAAACAAACAAACTCTTCAGCTTTATAATATTAGTATAGATAAGAAGATAATACACATGAGTTAACAATCGTGTAACTAGTACAATCAGCGGTCTTATCGCTAACAGCGACTTCCAGACAACCTTCTGGAGATAATTTCACATTTCTAATAGTGGGTCGGTATTCAGTGCGCATAGTTTAAAATATTACAATCATATATAAATATTGGTACGAGTTTCGGGATTCGAATTAAAATGCCGTTAGAATTATTATAGAGTTTATTAGAACTATACAAACACGTATAACATGGGTAAAAATATAACCGAACACAACAAGTCCAAACGTAATGCAAAATTCGGTTATCGCTTGACTGCTACAGATGCAAAATGTCTGCTTGGCCGCGTGTACCGAATTTTCTAGAATCAGTCCGACACACCTGGCTAATGACTGCCATAAAAGATTACAATACACAATGGGCTGTTTTCTTATCACACATTTTAAACACAAAGTACACAAAAGAAGTCCAAATGCGGAAAAGGTAATAAAATGTGTTTATACAGGTATGCAGGTGTGAATTTGCCTTTGTCGGCGTCTAGGTTCGTAACAATATATACAATCATATATACATATATTAATAGTAAATAAAATATATGTACACAGAGTTACAAAGACATATATAAATTACTGTTTACAAATTTAGATAGTGATCTTTGAGGACGTAATACCGAAGTAAGAAAGAGAGTTGGTCTGAAAAAGAGTGTCGAGGTGAAGGTAAGGAAAGGAATGCTCCGGTGGTTCGGACATGTGGAAAGAATGACTAAACATATATATAATGCAGAAGTCGTGGAAGACCACGACACACCTTCCATGATCAAATTGATCGTGTACTAGCAGAAGGTGATCTCAGGAGCCTTAAGAACAGACGAGCGTGCATGACAAGAACTATGAATGCCAAAGAAGCAAGTGAGGTGTGTAAGAATAAGCCTGAATGGCGCTCTGTTGTTCGTGCCTACCCCGCAAGGGAACTGGCGTGAAGTTATGTATGTATGTCTGTATGTAATTTCACTTTATCTACATGTAATAAGCAAACGAACAATGACAAGTGAGTGCGAGCGAGTTGCGCGCCATGTCATCTGTCAAATCGAATATTTAGAAATTGATATTCGTTACATCACTAGTAGGAAAAAAAAACTGCCATATTCCAAATCTCTTTGACAGAACGAAGTCTGTCAGGTCCGCTAGTATTCTATACATTCGACCAAAGAAGCACCGTTTATGTACAGACCCTAATTCTTCGTAATAAATTTCAAATTATGCTAAGTACCAATGAAATCCTAGCCCACTTCGCCATTGGAATAAAAGGTAAAATAAAAAACAAATCACACCAAAAATAGAAAGCATTCCGTCTTCCCAATTTCATGGTGGAACAAAGTATAAAAGCAAAATAGCAATATTTTTGAAAGATCACAGCGAGATTGGTTTTGCACCCCAATTACTGGTCTAAAAATATCTGCACGGAAAACAGTATGCCAAGCGGAATTGTCAAATATTTCGCCCCGGAACATTTTAATACACCCCCATTTGCTACTAGCTTCCGCCTTCGACTTTCCTTGTGCTTTATACAACGTCTTATTTTAACAAGGATGTGATATTGCGACTAATGATGGTGGAACCATCTAGTTTGTTTAAGAACTTTTAGAAAAAGCTAGAAAATTCTGCAAGGAAAAAACAAGGACGGATATATTTTAGAAAGGGATAGACGATGAACGAATGTTCTAGAATAGAAAGTTCGGGAAGGAAAGGACAGAGATAGATAGATGTTTAGAAAGGGACAGATAGTAAATAAAAGAATAACGAAATTATGGGTTCCAGAAAATTCTTCCGGGTATAAAAGCAGCGAAGCGATATGTGCGATATGGAAGAGTTGGGAGAAGTTTAATAGAAGACAGTGACGAGTTAAGTGGCGAATTTAGTGACAAGTTTAGTGGACAGTTAAGTAAAGGAGGAGGGTAGCGTAGTTTGAGAGACGAACCAGAAGCGAGCTTCTCGTGGAAATATCAGAGGTGAGCACGGTAGTAGCACGAGGTGGTCTACGCAATATCGGCGACGGTATTGTGAGTGAGACACCTGATCGTCGGGACAGTGCATCGTTAGTCGTGCGTATAAGGACGATCCTGCGAAGAAGTATTACGTGCGGCTGTGCAAGTCAATAAAGGCGTTACTTAAAATAACTGGTGTTTCCTTTACAAACAACTTTGGCTTCATCTACTTTAATTAACCTCTTCGTTCATGCACGTTTATTTGTGATGCTTTATACTTGACCTCGTTTTGACACTTCTGCTGTTTGACCATGATGTAGACGTCGCCGTGCACTGCTACTAACTCTACCATTCACAATACTGTCATACACTTGTTTTGTGACTCTATTTCCATCTATTCTCTCTACATTTTTTCACACCTGTTTCCCATGGGAGTAGGCAGAGACTATAGATCTACACTTGCGACGATCCTGACAAACAACTTTCGCTTCATCTACTTTCATTAACCTCTTCGTACATGCACGTTTATTTGATATCCTTTTTACTTGACCTAGTTTTGACACTTCTGCTATTTGACCATGATGTGGACGTCGCGGTGCACCGCTACCAACTGTACCATTCACAATACTGTCATACACTTGTTTTGTGACTCTATTTCCATCTATTCTCTCTACATTTTTTCACACCTGTTTCCCATGAGAGTAGGCAGAGACTATAGATCTACACTTGCGACGATCCTGACAAACAACTTTCGCTTCATCTACTTTTATTCGTCTCTTCAACAGAAACTGCGTCATTTATCGGGATAAAAAGTATCCTAAATTATTATTATTTTATTATTGCAGGAGTTCAGCAGACAGGCAGACGGCCCACTTGATGAAAAGCGGTTACCATCGCCTATGGACATTTGCAACAGCAAAGGTGCTACAAATGCGCTGCTGCTCTCTTAAGGGAGACTGGAACCTGGTCACTAATGCCGGAACACAACTCAAGGTTGTTAAATGCTGAACTGGGATGTAAGACTGCTCTGCGTCTGTCATTTAAATCTGTTGTCATTGTAATCTTCAAGCCATAACATGTTGCGAAGCGATGGTAAATTAGATTAGGCTCCCATAGAGTAAATAATAACCATAAACAAAATTAAAATTAAGAAGTTGGCGGTAGACTAAATAAAACTTTAACAATACTCACGCACGGCCACTAAAAGTGGCTGAAACGTCGGAATAACAAAAATCAAATAAATTACCGCGCTTAAAACCGTTAAAACGTAGTTTTATTATAAATCTGTTTAGTAAGTTTCATGTTACACTAACAGACAGATTGTTTTAAAACGTCGAAAAATCGTCAAAACGTAGATAGATAGGCAGAAATGTTTAATATTGTATTTTTGGAATTTGCTGGTCTGAATTCTACTGGTACAAATTTGACACGCCAAACATATTTATTATATTATAGACTTTTGCCAAGTGGTAGGGCATTTGCCCGACTGGATGGCTACCACCCCTGGTTTGAAGTATGTCGCCATAACAACCTTGTGTTGTGTTCCGGCATTAGTGACCAGGTTCCAGTCTCCCTTAAGAGAGCAGCAACGCATTTGTAGCGCCTTTGGTGTTGCAAATGTCCATAGGCGAAGGTAACCGCTTGCCATCAAGTGGGCCATCTGCCTGTTTGCTGTACTCCTGCAATAAAAAAATAAAATAAAAAATAGACTAGCTGTGCCCGCGACTTCGTCTGCGTGTTTTTTTTTGCGGACCCCTAAAAAAGGAGCTTAACTTCCTCTTTATAACATCTGTCAGTGATAGTCCCGTCAAAGTCAGTTCAGCCATTTCAAACATTAGCCGAACATCCAAACAGACAATTTTTTTTTTTTTTTAAATATAAGCACCGTATATAGACTCATTCTGTATACATATAATTGAGTAATTTTTGAAATATAAAGTGTTTTCTAAATAAATTAAAATTATACTCTACTATAAATATATTTACAAAATAACAACTATAGGTAAAAAATAGACTCCAGGTCGCTGTCGGCGGGGAGCGTGCCCAAAATGCTGGCCGCATTTCCGCGTTGGATGGCAACGTTGCCCTAGGTGCAAGCTAAGCCTTTTGGTCACGCGAGACCTCAACTAGACGCGTTGAGAGGTCTCGATAGAGGTGATGCGCTCCAGGCCCCCACGGGCCCAGGGTTTCTTTACCAATGGACACATTTGCGGCGTTTCAGGGCCTCCTGGTGTGCGGCACAGCCCCGGCTGTCACGGCTGTGACTGGAATATGGGAAGCCGCCAAAGTATCAACACAAGTTGAGTCCCATCTTCCATGGCACCAACGACATTCCATCTGGCGTCTTGCCATCGTCGCGGCACAGTACATACTTTCATATACATTTAGTAAAAAATAATAGTTAAAAAATACCTAAAAAAATAGGCTATTACAGAAAATCCAACAAAAAAAAATAGAAAATGAATTTGAATTAAAAATAATGTAAGAAAAAATGATTTTATTGTAAAAAAAAGCGTGGGGTGAATGGTATCAATAGTTATAAATATTTTATGAACAGATATGAGTAGAAGGGTTATTTTGATAATATCCTGAAAAACACCCCACGCTTTTTTCTATTTTTTAGTTGGATTTTCTATAAAAGCGTATTTTTTAGTTTTTTTTTTTAACTATTATTTATTTTTCATTTTTTGTGGAAACTTTGAAAAAATAATTAAATACACTCTTATGATAAAATGGAACGTTATGTAAAAATAAGCTTTTTTAAAAATTTATTTTTTTTGAGATCCTGCATATCATGTAGCAGCAGAGCGCTAGCCAAGACAAGTGAAACGAGCCCAAACACGACGGGTCTATCTTGTTTAGTACAGGAGTTCCTATGGCCACCTTCCGACTCCATCATGAGATCAGCTCCATGCTACCATATTATTGCATTGTCACGCGATATACACATACGTGCAAAATTTCAGCTCAATCGAAAACCGGGAATTCGATCAAATTTAACTTGAAACATTCCGTTACAAACATACGCATGAAGCTAATAAAAGCTGTTATTCTGTCATTACAAAATTTTAAATTTTAGATGTGAAATGTATGTACGGACGGACAGATAGACGCGACGGAGTTGTAATATTCTCTTACGATGTTTGTATAGATATAAAAGATTACCTACCCTTCTTTGTGGACGGGCTCGCCGCTCGTGACAACTCCAGCCGTCAAAAGCATCAAATACGGGAGGTTCTTTGATAAATGGCGGGAGCTCTGCCATTAATATCTCGCGTGTTTATTCCCAATGCCGCTTTTGGTATCGCTTTTTGATAACATCATTCCATTTTAAAATTGTATCGTGATGAATTGTGCTGCTCCTGTATTCATGCCTTGATCTTTTGAAGGCGCCTGATAGATTGGGAGATTACTCCGTTTTGATTCGCGAAGCGTGGTACTCATATTGCGGCGAATGATGATAGAACCGTCTAGTTAGTTTTTTTATTTATTTATTATTATTAACAACTCTACGGACTCGAGGCTTATTAGTAATTTTGGATCTTGTGTGTGTCATTAATTTATTCATTTTTGTGTTGAGGTGTATGTTTTATCCGTGCAGGAACGGAGAAAGAATACAATTTCCTGCGTTGGGGCGGCCTGTCGTAAAAGGCGACTTAACAATCCACAGCCAGGTGGTAGGGCATTTGCCCGACTGGATGGCTACCACCCCTAGTCTAAAGTATGTCGCCATAACAACCTTCAGTTGTGTTCCGGCATTAGTGACCAGGTTCCAGTTTCCCTTAAGAGAGCAGCAGCGCATTTGTAGCAACTTTGGTGTTGCAAATGTCCATAGGCGATGGTAACCGCTTTCCATCAAGTAGGCCGTCTGCCTGTTTGCTGATCTCCTGCAATAAAAAAAAAAAAAAAAAAAAAAAATCTAGTTGAGCCTTAAGAACAGACGAGCTTGTATGACAAGAGTTATGAATGTCAAAGAGGCAAGTGAGGTGTGTAAAAATAAGCCTAAATGGCACTCTGTTGTTCGTGCCTACCCCGCAAGGGAACTGGCGTGAAGTTATATATGTATGTGTTCTAGATTTAATACTAAACTTACACTAATGTAGAGTGTATCTGTTACATGCTGGTGTTGTGAGGAAATGCATGTGCAGTGTGGGCCTTATATCTATACTTATATAATAGATTGGGGAAAAAGACTTTTCGCATATAGTATGTATGAACTTGTAATAAGATCTCTTTGGCTATGCCATTTGTATCTGGCTGGTTTTGGTATCATTGAAAAGTTTTAATTTTAAAGAAGGCAATTGCAAATTCAAATTAGAAAAATGTGTATTTTATTTTTTTATTTTATTGCAGGAGCTCAGCAGACAGGCAGACGGCCCACTTGGTGGAAAGCGGTTACCATCGCCTATGAACATTTGCAACACTAAAGGTGCTACAAATGCGCTGCTGCTCTCTTAAAGGAGACTGGAACCTGGTCATTAATGCCGGAACACAACACAAGGTTGTTATGGCGGCATACTCTAGACCAGGGGTGGTCGCCATCCAGTCGAGCAAATACTCTACCACCTGGCATGTGTGTGCTAGGCCTGGTGTGATTTTCATTTCTTTTTCTTATTGTTAAAATGAGTGAATCTATTCGCCATAGTAATTCGCCAGGTGGTAGGGCATTTGCCCGACTGGATGGCTACCACCCCTGGTCTAAAGTATGTCGCCATAACAACCTTGAGTTGTGTTCCGGCATTAGTAACCAGGTTCCAGTCTCCCTTAAGAGAGCAGCAGCGCATTTGTAGCAACTTTGGTGTTGCAAATGTCCATAGGCGATGGTAACCGCTTTCCATCATGTGGGCCGTCTGCCTGTCTGCTGATCTCCTGCAATAAAAAAAAATCTAATGAAGAAATTCGATACATTTTAAAATTTTACTACAAAAAAGGTAAAAATGCAACACAGGCCGCGAAAAAAATTTGTGATGTTTATGGACCTAATGCAGTATCTGTGAGAGCAGCGCAAATTTAGTTTAAGCGTTTTCAATCCGGAAATTTTGATACCAAAGATGCGCGTCGCTCTGGTCGCCCTGTTACGGACAAAATTGATGTCATTTTTGAAAAGTGGAGCAAGATCGGCATATTAGTAGTTACGATGTAGCTGGAGAACTGGTAATTGACCACAAAACGGTTTTGGCGCATTTGAAAAAAGCTCGATATTTACTTGTTTTAATCATCACGTGTTTAGGTTAATTAACCTCCGCCTTAAACTGTTGAACCACTCCAAAGAGTAGGTATGACTGAAACTATCTTAATTTTGTAAGAGAATGGTTCAAAGCGTTTTCGTGGAAACAATGTCTTGCGACAGCGGTGTCTCGGTGAAGGGCACAAAGGGCGGCCTGCCTTTGTAGTGCCGAGTGCTGCGTCCATCTAGGAATGTGAATCATGCACGCTCGCAATTGTTTCACTATTACTGCATACCATAGTTCAAAGTTGACTCAATTGATTAAATCTTGGGATCGGTAATCCTGTATTACCTGGTACTCCAGCAGGCGGTGGGAATAGGAACAAGGGGAACAGTATTCCGTCAGTATGGTTTTTTTTTATTGCAGGAGATCAGTAGACAGGCAGACAGCCACTTGATGGAAAGCGGTTACCATCGCCTATAGCCATGTGCAACACCAAAGTTGCTACAAATGCGCTGCTGCTCTCTTAAGGGAGAATGGAACCTGGTCACTAATGCCGGAACACAACTCAAGGTTGTTATGGCGACATGCTTTAGACCAGGGGTGGTAGCCATCCAGGAAACTAACACAATCTGTCAAAAATTACTGCTAAAAACAAATTGAGTAAAAATTTCGTACGAGTCCTTGCAAAGTTGCGTTTTGTGCTAGCATATTCCTAAATATAAGAAAAGATTGGTTTCCAAAAAAAAAAATTTGATCACCTACTTCATCCTGTTCAAGTGTTATATCGCGACAAAGACTAGCCTTTATCCTCCTCAATATCTCTACCATCCATGGCTAAACTATGGCGACATATGCTAGACCAGGGGTGGTAGCCATCCAGTCGGGAAAATGCCCTACAACCTGGCTGTGGGTTGGTAAAAAGCATATCAAATAAACGTGCGTATATGAAGAGATTAATGAAAATAGATGAAGCGAAAGTTGTTTGTTAGGATCGTCGTAAGTGGAGATCTTATAGTCTCTGCCTACCCCCATAGGAAACAAGCGTGATAATATGTATATGTATGTATGTAACTAACACTTTATAAAAACATATAATCGAATACAATGCAAGAAAACTTAACTTATTTGTATTGTATTCTACTCATAATCCCTCAAGACTATAAGTAGAATACTGAGCCCAGATCACCGTCTTCTATGCGTAAGGTGCCCAGAAGGCTGGCTACGTTTCCTCGCTGGATCGCCATACTGATGCGTTGGCCGAGGTAAGCACCAGCCCTCTGATCACCCGAAGAATCAGTCGTTTCGCTAAATTTTGGTAGAGGCTCCTGGCCTCAGGCCCCCACGGTCCCAGCGTCTCGACAGCAAACGGCACAAACATATAACTCTCACAGAGGGTTGCATATTTGCGCCGCTTGAGTGATTCAGACGTGTTTGCTAACACTAACGCAGGTAGATCAGGGGGAGGGGGGGCATCATTCGTTTGCATCTCTTTATGATATAAATCTATCTATATCATCTCAAATGCTAATTGTGAATTGTGAAGATCTTACTTTTCTTAATTAGCTCCTTCAAAAATGACATGAAAAGAATTGAAAATACAATCATCCAAGATATCTGTGATTGTTCGCCATTAGTGGGTCGTAAATCTTGACGAGTCCTCGCTTGGACCCTCGTTGGTCCCACTCGAGAATGTCAATCATAGTTAAACGAGCCCCGAATCTCTTTGATCACATACTAACGATGCGTCTTCATTTGACACGAATTCAAATATAATAAAAAGGGACAAAGATCAAAAATACAATTCTGAATTACCAAAATGAATGACTTTTATTTTCTCTTTGAAGCGCTTTCATAAGTGCGACAAAATTTAAATCTATACTAATATTATAAAGCTGAAGAGTTTGTTTGTTTAAACGCGCTAATCTCAGGAACCGCTGGACCGATTTGAAAAATTCTTTCAGTGTTAAATAGTACATTTATCGAGGAAGGCTATAGGTTATACTATATTTTAAAAAAGGTGTAAAAACTATTGATTATAGAACAAAACAGTGTACTACCACTTTGCAGAACATATAATTGTCTAAAAAAAAATATCGCGTAACCATATGTCTAACTATTGTAGTTAACTCACAATAAGTGTTTTCTTTTATTTTTTTAAATAATTAAAATGCCGTCGCTTCAAAAAACTCTTTATTTTCTACCTTGGTTTTAATCCTTATCAAAATAAATTACTCCATATTCAAGACAAATTCAATATCTTTCTCGAACTTTTTGAATTATTCAATTCGGACGTTTCATTCAAAAGATATCGCGATATTTAAAATGTAAGTATTAGTGTTGTAGCCAAATATACTAATATTGTTTGATTGAACGCGCTAATCACAGGAACTACTGGTCTAATTTGAAAAATTCTTTCAGTGTTGGATAGCTCATTTATCAAGAAAGGCTATAGGCTATATATCATCACGCTAAGACCAATAGGAGTGGAGCACCAATGAAGAATGTTTCAAAATCGAAGGGTTTTGAAACACAGCTATATTTTATAAACTCTTTAATCTGTCGGCCATCGCTTTTAACTTTTCTGTACTTAGGTCAGGCATTATGTTTCATAAGTTAGCAAAACATTTACCATCTGTGTTAAGGATCTTAAAGAACTGTGTCATAATGCGAAACTGGTATAAGTCGATCTTGATAACTATGAAATTGGTAGTATAGCTGATTGCGTTGGACCCAAAAAATGATTTTCCAAATTTGGGTATACAGTAATAGTATATATGGATATACAGTCGATTTTATCCGTGCAGGAACGGAGAAAGAATACAATTTCCTGCGTTCGGGCGGCCTATCGTAAGAGGCGACAAAACAACCCAAAGCTAGGTAGGGCATTTGCCCGACTGGATGGCTACCACCCCTGGTCTAAAGTATATCGCTATAACAACCTTGAGTTGTATTCCGGCATTAGTGACCAGGTTCCAGTCTCCCTTAAGAGAGCAGCAGCGCATTTGTGGCAACTTTGGTGGTGTAAATGTCTATAGGCGATGGTAACTGTTTTCCATCAAGTGGGCCGTCTGCCTGTCTGCTGATCTCCTGCAATAAAAAAAAAACCTGACCTCGTTGTAACACTTCTGATATTTGATCATGGTGTGTACATCGAGGTCTACCGGTACTAATTCTAGCATTCAAGACACTATCATACTGTTACAACTCAGGTCCCGAAAAACAAAATCCACCTGCATATCTGAAACAAAGCACATTTATTACCCGTCGGCATTTGAACTAATAACATTGAAATTTTATTATGGTCATCTTTTTTTATTTACTTATTGACATACGGCCTATTGTTGTATTGTAATTATTAGCCAGGTGTTACGGATTTAAAGTACAAGCTAATTCTGGGAAATTCGTTCCACGCTGCCGGGCGTACATATTTCATTTGTGCAGTATAAAGCAATAGCCCGATTTAGGGAGGAGTCAGTCGAGTGAGAACCACGAGCAAAGCGAAACGTGTGTACTACAATCGGCTTGGAGAAGTTAAGACTTATTCTAACAGATTTTGAGTTGAAGAGGTTAAAAATTTTTTTTCAAGTATTGCTATGTTCGAGATACAGAGGTCCAATTTATTTTTCCGAGTAATAGAAGGAAAATCAATACTGAATTTGCTTATACGAAGTCACTAATTATTTCGACTTATAAAGGGCTCAGATTTCGAGCAACCGAGGTTTTGGGGCTTGGAGGGAAGGGAACACATTTTTTTTCTAGATTCGAAGGTTTTCGACTTACCGAAGTTTTACTGTAACGAACAACAGAGCGCCATTCTGGCTTGTTCTTACACACCTCACTCGCTTCTTTGACATTCATAACTCTTGTCATGCACACTCGTCTGTTCTTAAGGCTCCTGACATCACTTTCTGCTAGTACACGATCAATTTGATCATGGAAGGTGTGTCGTGGCCTTCCACGACTTTTGCATCGATCCACTTTTGCATTGTATATCTGTTTTGTCATTCTTTCATCATGCATTCTTTCCACATATTACATTTTACTGGTAAGTCCAGGGGTCCTTTTTGTCGCGGCTGTCTTATAAATCACATGGAACCTGAACATTTCGCTTAACCTCTGTTTATGGCCTTCAAAGAAAATTCAAATCTATACAAAAATATATTTATTATGTAGATATCCCTTTTCTAGCATTAGAGAAACATTTGTATATTTTTTCTACATAGAAATTGAGTACCAAAAATTCTAGTTAAAAGCCAATGTACGTAATATATTTGTTCCACAACAGTACACACTTCAAATTTAATAGTAATTACTATTTATCTAGTAATTAATAATAGTGGTCGCCTATTGGTCGAAATTCGACCAATGTAATATGATTCATGATGAAAGAATGACTAAACAAATATACAATGCAAAAGTGGATGGATGCATATGTCGTGGAAGGCCACGACACACTTTCCATGATCAAATTGATCGTGTACTAGCAGAAGGTGATGTCAGGAGCCTTAAGAACAGACGAGCGTGCATGACAAGAGCTATGAATGTCAAAGAAGCAAGTGAGGTGTGTAAGAATAAGCCTAAAAGGCACTCTGTTGTTCGTGCCTACCCCGCAAGGGAACTGGCGTGAAGTTATATATGTATGTATGTATGTATAATATTTTTGGATTTTTTTACAAAGGTTCACTTGGATAGAATAAAATAGAATAGAATAGCATATACTTTATTGTATAACATTAAGATTAATTCAAGAAGTTTAAGCACAGAAGACAATAGGCGGTCTTATCACTAAAAGCAATTTCTTCCAGACAACCTTAAGATATTCACAGATATATATATTATCAAGATATTGATTTCAGTATGGCTTTGAGGTGGCTTGGTTATTCTGGTATATCTATACTAATACTAATCTATACTCATATTAGAAAGAGGTAAAGTTTGTGAATTTGTGACGTTGTAGGGGGTAATCTCTGGCTCTACTAAACCGATTTTAAAAATTCTTTTACTGTTCGAAAGCTACGTTAACAGGGAGTGTCATAGGCTATATACTATGACGCTATATACCACGGGAGGGGGACAGAGCGCGGGTGAAACCGCGCCGGGCCGCTAGTAATATTATAAAGAGGTAAAGTTTGTAACGTAGTAGGGGTTAATCTCTGGCTCTACTAAACCGATTTTAAAAATTCTTTTACTGTTAGAAAGCTACGTTAACAGGGAGTGTCATAGGCTATATACTATGACGCTATATACCACAGGAGGGGGACAGAGCGCGGGTGAAACCGCACCGGGCCGCTAGTATAATATCAGGATATTGATTTCAGCATGGCTATAAGATGTTAAAACTGACTAAGTAGAAGCTATACATGACGGCCTCTGTGGTTGAGCGGGCTAAGTCTTTGCCGGCGTACCTCACTGCAACGCAGAGGCTCCGGGTTCGATTCCTGGTATAGTAAATTTCGGAAACGTATTTTCTCCGTTATTTACTATGGTCTGGGTGTCTGGGATCGGCCCCAGAGTAGTCCGTTGTATATTACTCATAACACAAGCGTAACTTGCTTAATTTGGGGATATACAATGTGTGTGTTTGTCTGCCGATTATTATTATTATTACATTTTATTGCATTCTTGTAGTACCCATAATAACATTTTAGTAGTTGTCTTTATTTTCAAATTTCTATAACAATCGAAGCGGACATTAACGTGAGGTTTATTGCGCGGATCATAAATTTTGTTATTACACTTTTTATTTCAAAACCTCCTTACAAATTACATAAACAGAGGATATAAATCAAGCGATCATCGATAATGTTTTAGGAGGCTATAAAGAAGATGATTTCATAAAGCCCACGGGTGAGGGTGGAGGGTACCGCGTCAGCACCCGACGAGCCCAAACACCGACCACCTTGCAAGCAATAAAACCGAATTTAATCCCCTCTTTTATGGAAGTCCGATAAGATCGAATTGTTGGAAAATTGAACAGACGGCAAAAGTTTATAGGAGCTGCATACGTCTAGTTATCGCAGCGGACAACGAACTACTGACCAGCGGTGTGTAACTCCTGAGTGATTAACTCAAAAGATATATATCCGACGCGAAGAGTGATTAGATCTGTATATCACTTGCGTTCAAAATGTGTCTTTATATCTTTAACTCTTCAGTTCATTCCTGTTCCACGCGATGGCTATAGATCCGAATGAGAAGAAACTAGAAAGAAAAGGGAAAGAATGATTAGCACGCGCACTGCGCATGCGTAGTAAGTGAACGAGGAAACCGAATAAAATAGCAAGCCAAAATAAATCGTAACACTATAGTTTTATGGTGTAATTTTGTTTTAATGTAATTAATTTTATTATACGCGGTGCTGGTACCTACGCTCACGTATGGAAGCGAGAGTTGTTTATGGAAGAGAGAGCATGAAAGTAGAGTAAACGCGGTCGAGATGCGAGCACTGCGCAAAATCTGCGGAGTGACGCTCGCGGACCGCGTTCGTAATACCGAAGTAAGAAAGAGAGTTGGTCTAAAAAAGAGTGTCGGGGTGAAGGTAAGGAAAGGAATGCTCCGGTGGTTCGGGCATGTGGAAAGAATGCATGATGAAAGAATGACTAAACAGATATACAATGCAAAAGTGGATGGATGCAGAAGTCGTGGAAGGCCACGACACACCTTCCATGATCAAATTGATCGTGCTTAAGAACAGACGAGTGTGCCTGACAAGAGTTATGAATGTTAAAGAAGCAAGTGAGGTGTGTAAGAATAGGCCTAAATGGCGCTCTGTTGTTCGTGCCTACCCCGCAAGGGAACTGGCGAGAAGTTATGTATGTAATTTTATTATATTTTTCACTATTTGTTAATATTTTTTTCATATCAGTTTATCATTATATCACTCACAGATAATAACTCATCTTGTCTGCAATTGACACTGACACTATTCACTGTAAAGATAAAGAGTTAAAGATATAAAAGAGTGATATATATCTTTGTATCAAAAAGATATGTATCACTCTTTTCTTCTTGGTGAGTGATTTCTCCCATGACTACTACTGACTAGCGCAGCGCGGGAGCGCAATTAGGCACTTGTTAATAATAGCTCTATCTCGCTCGCACATCGTCCGTCCCGCTCACACACTGTGCTATACCTTCCACTAGCAGTACGACTTGTTAATGTTTGTCCTTCAGGTTACAGTTTCCAAAATAAATCGTAAATTTGACGGCCTCTGTGGTTGAGCGGGCTAAGCCTTTGCCGGCCTACCTCACTTCAACGCAGAGGCTCCGGGTTCGATTCCTGGTATAGTAGATTTCGGAAACGTATTTTCTCCGTTATTTACTATGGTCTGGGTGTTTGGGATCGGCCCCAGAGTAGTCCGTTGGATATTACCCATAACACAAGCGTAACTTGCTTAATTTGGGGATATATAATGTGTGTTAAAAAAAAAATCAGTTCACATCAGCACTCGACAATGAATACTACTTTCTGCCATCTGAAGCATCATTTAACCTCTAGCTCTCGCTGCTAAAAGTTTTTTTTAAATGTCACTTATGGCCGACTACTTTTTTTTTTATTGAAAGAGATCAGCAGACAGGCAGACGGCCCACTTGATAGAAAGCGGTTACCATCGCCTATGGACATTTGCAACACCAAAGTTGCTACAAATGCGCTGCTGCTCTCGTAAGGGAGACTGGAACCTGGTCACTAATGCCGGAACACAACTCATTTTTAGCTAGTTGCTGGGGAGTTTCTTGCCGCTTCTTCTCCTTCACAGCAATAACACGTTGCGAAGCGGTGTACATAGAATAGGAAGTAAAATTAAATTTTTAATTATATGTATGACCTTCAAAAAGTGTTGCCCAGTGGAACTTATTTTGAATAAATACTACTGAATTTGAATTTAAGTGCTCAAATGTTTAAATACATTACCTGTGGTGAATGGTATTTTCATGGTTGTAGGGAGTTTTGGGCGGGAACTGAAAGGAGATGTTGTGCTGTGCAGTTTTATTTTCTAAAAATGTGTAAAATTACTCTAAAATGAACAATAGTTGTAGGATATTGATAGTTTTTGGGTAGTAATTATGTGTTTTGTGAGAAATGTGAACTGTATAGTCAAATGTGGCCTTTTGAGTTGTCACAAGAACTCCGTTGAATGGCACCAGCAGATTGCCTACAGTTCAGCTGTGCTACACATAGGCTTATGAAAAGGAAGACACTGTATTGTAAACTAAGATCTGGCTTAAAGGCCAAGCCATAAAATCCAAAAAAAAATCAGTAAATACGTCGCCATGGCAACGAGAATGACATGGCAGATAACTTTTGCGTTGCTCTCGTGGTTAGTTCCACCTCTAGTTTGCTAGATGGCGTTACGAGTATTTATCACTTCATGACATACATATTCGTTTTCAATGCGAGCGAAGCCGCGAAGAAAACCAAGGATTCCATACATACATACATAACCTACAGTTCAGCTGCGCTGCACATAGGCTTAAGAAAAGGAAGAAACTGTATTGTAAACTAAGATCTGGCTTAAAGGCCTAGCTGCCAAGTCATAAACTTAAAAAAAAAATCATGGTTGTAATTTAAGATCAGCCCAAATGTTTCAAGTAAAAGTTAAAATTTGACATAAGCTCCACATAAGTAATGTCAAAATCAAACGATAGTAAGGCAAGTGAATGAGTAGTAGTGACATATAAGAATCGGCCGTCAGTAGTATTATAGCATGTAAGTTGAAAATAAGCAATTTTGACATAAACAGTTGTTTATAATAAAACTACGTTTTAACGGTTTTAAGCGCGGTAATTCTATTTGATTTTGGTTTTTTCCGACGTTTCGGCCACTTTTCAGTGGCCGTGATCACGGAAGACAAAGATGTCAAGTGTCAACGAGTATTGTTAAAGTTTTATTTAGCCTACCGCCAACTTGTTCATTTTAATTTTGTTTATGGTTATTATTTACTCTATGGGAGCCTAATCTAATTTACTACCGCTTCGCAACATGTTATGGCTTGAAGAGAAGAAGCGGCGCAAGAAACTCTTCAGCAAACATGCCTAGCTCTAATAATATTAAAATGGGTGGAAGGAAAAATAAAAGTAATTATCAGTCAAGTTGGTTTGTGTTCCGTTGTACGCAGAAAGAGCTCACAGTGTCTTGAGGTCTGGCAGCTGGGTTTGGGTCTTAATAGTTTTGATAATTGGATCCCAAACAGGTGGTACTTGCCAACCATCTTCTCTATTGAAATTTGGGTGTTTTTTGATTTAGATAGCCTCACGCATCATTCTAGGTATGAAACGGTTGGGTTTATCCAGCGTGTGTTCACAACGTCGGAAAAAACCAAAATCAAATAAAATTACCGCGCTTAAAACCGTTAAAACGTAGTTTTATTCTGTATACAAGTCGCGAAAACTTAAGAAAATATTATATAAACAGTTGTTTTTAATATTTTACGACACTTAAACACTAGGGTCTCCAGAATGGTGGTATTTTTGTTAATTTTGGGTAAAAATGGGTTTGGTGTAATAAACATCTCGAGTTGGTTTTAAAACTAAGAAACATTCCGTATTTATGCTAGTGAACATTAACTTTATGACAAGTCGGTCGTGTGCCGCGAGCCTTATATTAACCCTGGATGCCGATGAGTGGGAAATGATGATTTGACATTTTATTCAGTTACAGCTGTTTTATGGGCGACGGCCCGGGGGAGTAATAAAAGAGTGTTGAAACCTCAATGACGAGGCAACATTTTTGAAGTGAAATTTCTTTACAATCGTTGTGATTTGAAACTCGATGAAAGGAAAAACCGACTTCAAAAACTAAAAAGTATAAAATAACTTATTTCTAAAGCTATTATTATTAATATATATATTATCTAAAACATCTTGAAGTCGGTGCAAAGTAAGACGTAGAAATTACTATATTTTGAAAATTACTTTTTAGTGTCTAGCTATGTATGGGTAGACCTACGAAAGGTGCCGCGCTCCTTAAAAAATATAGGTCCCAAGAAACGGGTACAAAAAAATGTTCGTAAAATGAAAACTACTGGGCCAAACTATGTTAAATTTTTAGCGGGCCAAATGGCAACTATTCCGCATCAAACTAAAGAAGAATCACGTAAATCGGATCATAAATCTCAGCGTAATCGGTGTACATACATAAAAAAATACCAATCAAGTTGAGAACCTCCTCTTTTTGGAAGTCGGTTAAAAATCCAAAAGAGAATATTGCATAAAAGGAGACTCCGTAACACATTGCAATATAAGACAATACAACCATAAAATTCTCCATAACCTTAAATAGACCCTCTCAAAGAATATTGCTCAACATAATCCCTCATTAATTCTGAAAGAGAGTGTCGGGGTGAAGGTAAGGAAAGGAATGCTCCGGTGGTTCGGGCATGTGGAAAAAATGACTAAACAGATATACAATGCAATAGTGAATGGATGCAGAAGTCGTGGAAGGCCTCGACACACCTTCCACGATCAAATTGATCGTGTACTAGCAGAAGGTGATGTTAGGAGCCTTAAATACAGACGAGCGTGCATGACAAGAGCTATGAATGTCAAAGAAGCAAGTTAGGTGTGTAAGAATAAGCCTAAATGGCGCTCTGTTTTTCGTGCCTACCCCGCAAGGGAACTGGCGTGAAGTTATGTATGTATGTATGTATGTATGTATAATCCCCCATTACATTTATACTTTTAAACTCATCGACAAAAATGGTGCGGTCTAACGGGTAATAATACAAGTAATTCACTGTGAAAAGCAATCAAGCTTTATTCGTCGTTTTTCCCATCTAAGAAGTTTCCCGTCGTAAAGTTGGTGGGACGCGGGTGAGGGGGGGGGGGGGACAGCGGGGCTAGCGGGTCATCTATCATCCGCGGATCTCGCATTTTTATTCGCGGAGACAGATAATTTACCCCATAGGGTAATAATGGCCAGTAACGGGTGATTAAATGGATTTACGTAAAGCCAACGTGTTATAAATGACTCCTGGGGTCTGAAGCGGCCGCTTTTGTAGAATAAGAGTGCGGGAAGTGAAATGAACTGAGATAATTTTTATCCAATTAGAATTCAAAAAAGTTATCTGTCAGAATGTAGTGTTATTCAATTAAAATCAGTTACAATTATGAACTCGCAGCCTTTTACATTTTGTACGAACGTACATCCCTTGTTCCCTTGCGGGGTAGGCACGAACAACAGAGCGTCATTTAGCCTTATTCTTACACACCTCACTTGCTTCTTTGACATTCATAGCTCTTGTCATGCACGCTCGTCTGTTCTTAAGGCTCCTGACATCACCTTCTGCTAGTACACGATCAATTTGATCATGGAAGGTGTGTCGTGGCCTTCCACGACTTCTGCATCCATCCACATAATTTATTTTAAATCATTATTATTCTTATTTTAATAAATACGTTGTTTTATCTATATTTTTCTTTCAATTTTATCACTAAACCACAAATTGACAAAACTATCGATAACGCTTATCGACAGCAATAATGCGCATCACTATGCCCGCCCATAAGGCCCGTGAGTGGAAGAGAGAGCGAAATACTCGCTTCACCGCTCCGATTATTATATGACCTAAACTGCACGGACAAAATAATTCAACAAATATAGTAGTTCTAAGTTTCACAATGTATTTAAAGAGGAAATAGAGAATTATATTGTATTTTGATAATTACAAAAGGTTACGGGCCATTGAGGCGTTGTTTGTGTTAAGCCCTCGCGCTTTCTTAAGAAGCAGCGCCTCACAAACATAGCGTGTAACAAGTGAAACTCGCGGCTTTGATGTGAGAGCAGAAAAGGTCTCTTTATAAATAAGAATTATTATTTATTGGCGGTGCTCGCTCCTTCTCTTTGAACGTTTAATGTGTTTGATGCTTTTATTAAGTTTCTTCCGAAGGTTTCGTCTTTGAAATAGACGCGTGGCATTTACTTGTAAACGGTTTGAATGTCGCCAAGGACTGGCAGGGCTGGTACTCCGTCAACTGGGTTTGTTTGTTTGTTTAAATGCGCTAATCTCAAGAACCGCTGGTCCGATTTGAAAAATTTTTTCAGTGTTGCATAGTTCATTTATCGAGGAAGGCTATAGGCTATATTATATTTTCTAAAAAATTAGGGATCCTTACTAAAAGTTCAATAATGTAACCCGAGGTGTAAAAAAATGACCCGAAAATGTCCTTACACGGCGTGCGCTGCGAAAGCTATTGATTATAGAACAAAACAATGTACTACCACTTTGCAGAACATATAATTGTCTACAAAAAATATCGCGTAACCATATGTCTAACTATTGTAGTTATCTCACAATAAGTGTATTTTTTAAATAATTAAAATGCAGTCGCTTCAAAAGCTCTTTATTTTGTACCTTGGTATTAATCATTATCAAAATAAATTACTCCATATTCAAGACGAATTCAATACCTTTCTAGAACTTTTTGAATGATTCAATTCGGACGTTTCATTCAAAAGATTAGTGTTGTAGCCAAATATATTAATATTGCTTGATTGAACGCGCTAATCTCAGGAACTACTGGTCTGATTTGAAACATTCTTTCAGTGTTAGATAGCCCATTTATCGAGGAAGGCTATAGGCTATATATCATCACGCTAAGACCAATAGGAGCGGAGCACCAATGAAGAATGTTTCAAAATCGGAGGGTTTTGAAAGCAAATTCCACGCGCCAACGACGAAGTGTCGTTGTCGCGTGGCGGGAACGCTGAGTGAACTTGAATAAATCCACCTGACGACACTTCGTATAAAATTATATTGGTATAGTGATAACCCTATAAAACAAAATATACGAGTGAAATGAAAATTAATATATTTATATCAAATGGAATCTATCACCGCTTCCAAAGCAATTTTTGTTTGTTCGTGCAGTTTGTACTAGTAGTGTCTAGTTATATTTGTACCTATGTTATACGTGCTTGTATAGTTCTAATAAATTCTATAGTAATTCCAACGGCATTTTAATTCGAGTCCTGCGCAACTCGTAACAATATATATACGTTAGGGTGGTTTCAACAAACAACAACAAACTTTGTAAACAGATTGAGAGACAACAGTTCTTAAAATAGTAATTTATTATTAGATAGCGCACAGATGGCAGCTTTCACTTAATTTATAACTTTAAACAATCAATTCTTGTATATCATTATATGCAAAATTCTTCTGTTCGTATGTATGTCACTGAACTCCTCCTAAACCGCGAGACTGATTTTGATGAATTCTTTTGTTTGTGTTCAAGTGAATTCGAGATTGGTTTAGATTCACAATTGGATCCGGTAGGTTGCGTTGAAATCGGGTACTATGTTTTTAAAGATTTTTGTGTTTATTTGAGTAGATTCCTCTGTGATTTAAATCCTCAATTAGACCCGAGCCCGCTAGAAAAGATGTATTTATTACGTGTGTATTGTAAACACGATTTTGATTAAATTTTGTACGTAGGTTTTGTGTCTTAAGTTTATGTATGTAGGTGAGGACGCAATCAAGCAATCTCCGCGGGTAGGGGGTTATGTGCTCAATGTATGGCCATCCCTTATTCCCCAATTAAGAACTGGTGCCCGGAGAATAAAGAACCTTGCATTTACCTCGCAGTCAGCCACCAGCCCACGACAGCGCTGGTTCAGGGTTCTGGCGTTGCTTTCTAACGTGGTGATAAAGGTGGCAAAGTCCTTCTACACGAGCCCCGGGACGCAAGGGACGCAGATACACTGATCACTTAAGTTTATTTATGGTTGAGGCGAATGTCCTAGTAATTAACTACTGGACGCGGAAATCTTCGACAGCCTCTGTGGTTGAGCGGGCTAAGCCTTTGCCGGCGTACCTCACTGCAACGCAGAGGCTCCGGGTTCGATTCCTGGTATAGTAAATTTCGGAAACGTATTTTCTCCGTTATTTACTATGGTTTGGGTGTCTGGGATCGGCCCCAGAGTAGTCCGTTGTATATTACCTATAACACAAGCGTAACTTGCTTAATTTGGGGGTATACAATGTGTGTGTTTGTCTGTCGATTATTATTATTATACTGTATGTCTTTCAAGACCACGGGCCATAAAAATGGCCCGGACTTTTGGGGGGCTTGCGTGGGGCCGTGGGAAGGCCAACACGTAGAGGCCCCTTGACAAATTTAATGTAAATGTGGCGTGACACTGACCTGAATTATTATTATTATTATTATATGTGTATTTATGCGGATGCGATTCTAGTCCACGTGCGTCGCGGTAGCGTGGCGTTTGGCAACGTACTGAACTCACGCGCCGAGCGAGCGGCACGGGGTTGCAAGACGCTATAAACCCAAGACACTATTGGTAGTTGGGAAATAAGTGGCGCCAGCAGTAGCTGTATTCTCTGAAAAATCAAGAACTTGAACAAACCTCGGTCGCCCAGATGTAATAGTAAAAGTATTTAAAAGCCTGTATATAACTCTCGGTATGTACAGGTGGCTGTTCTTTTAAATACTTTCGTAATTTATATTCCGTTCCGGTGAGAATAATGCGCAAACTCGGAGCACCTATAAAGACGGAGTTAAAACTTCCGTGCATAACTCTTCGCGAAGTTTTTTGTAAGAGCGGAAATTTTTTAATTCTCACGTCAAGATTTAAGAGGCTGCGAGTGGATAACATTTTGAGAGTGCGCCGACTTTTATGACTTACTTGTTTACAAAAGGGTTGTTATTGAAGTAAATATTTGGGGATGCAGTAACTTTTAATTCCGTTTACTTTCCACCTTTTCGGGTGCTTGTTTCTGTTTATACTTGGGAGGTTAAGTTGCTGGACAAACAGCGTTCACAAGATTACACAAAGTACTGCGAAACGACTCTTTAAACTCGCTAATTTATATATTTTATCTTATTCGTCTCTCTTTAGGTTTACATACATAACTACATACTTACATACATACATAACTTCACGGCAGTTCCCTTGCGGGTAGGCACGAACAACACAGCGCCATTGAGGCTTATTCTTACACACCTCACTTGCTTCTTTCACATTCATAACTCTTGTCATGCACGCTAGTCTGTTCTTAAGGCTCCTGACTAGCTCCTGGCTTAGGTTTAATACATTAATACAGGAAATTTATTGTATTATATTTTATTTTATGCTGGTACCTACGCTCACGTATGGAAGCGAGAGTTGGGTATGGAAGAGAGAGCATGAAAGTAGAGTAAACGCGGTCGAGATGCGAGCACTGCGCAAAATCTGCGGAGTGACGCTCGCGGACCGCGTTCTTAATACCGAAGTAAGAAAGAGAGTTGGTCTGAAAGAGAGTGTCGGGGTGAAGGTAAGGAAAGGAATGCTCCGGTGGTTCGGGCATGTGGAAAGAATGACTAAACAGATATACAATGCAAAAGTGGGTGGATGCAGAAGTCGTGAAAAGCCACGACACACCTTCCATGACCGAATTGATCGTGTACTAGCAGAAGGTGATGTCAGGAGCCTTAAGAACAGACGAGCGTGCATGACAAGAGTTATGAATGTCAAAGAAGCAAGTGAGGTGTGTAAGAATAAGCCTAAATGGCGCTCTGTTGTTCGTGCCTACCCCGCAAGGGAATTGGCGTGAAGTTATGTATGTATGTATGTCGAGTTTGTTTGTTTGAACTCGCTAATCTCAGGCACTACTGGTCTGATTTGAAAAATTCTTTCAGTGTTGGATAGCCCATTTATTGAGGAAGGCTATAGGGTAGATATCATCACGTTAAGACCAATAGGAGCGGAGCACCAATGAAGAATGTTTCAAAATCAGTTTTTTTCCTTTTGAGAGCTTCCGCTGCGTGCGCTGCGTAAACTGTTAAAATTTCGCAAAAATCAAGTGTGACAGAATTGTTCTCCTTTAAAAGTTCTAAAGAAAAGTCCGCAACAGCATATGTCTATCTTGTAAGGTTGGCTAACTATAACCTTTGTTATGCTAATCAATTTTTTTCTAAAATAATGCATTATTTACGAAGGTGTTTTTATAAACATGATATTAATCCTTAGCCAAATAAATACATTATTCATCACAAGTATTTAATTTAAAACAAAATTGCCATTTACATCATTCGATTTCAATGAATATTTCAGGAGATATCGCAGTTTTAAAATATCATTTATTTTAAAACTGCGATATTATTATTTTATCCGTGTAGGAACGGAGAAAGAATACAATTTCCTGCGGCCGGGCGGCCTGTCGTAAGAGGCGACAAAACAACCCACAGCCAGGTGAAAGGGCATTTGCCCGACTGGATGGCTACCACCCCTGGTCTAAAGTATGTCGCCATAACAACCTTGAGTTTTGTTCCGGCATTAGTGACCAGGTTCCACTTCCCCTTAAGAGAGCAGCAGCGCATTTGTAGCACCTTTGGTGTTGCAAATGTCCATAGGCGATGGTAACCGCTTTCCATCAAGTGGGCCTGTCTGTTGAACTCCTGCAATAAAAAAAAACATCGCAGCAAAATAATGATCAAGTACTGCGCACGCATTTATGATGTGCAAGGCCGGCGGGCAGTCATTAAGGTTTAAAATTCACCTTCTACGTAAACAAAGTCGCGGGTTAAATATTCTAAGTCGAAGTCGCGGGCAGAAGCTAGTCAGTGATAAAATAGATTAAATCTTACACTCGAAGCATCTTGGATCCCCAAAGACTTGAGTTGCCACGTATAAGAATCCAATTCCGTTAATGACAATATTGAGTTGGCGATTCCATTGGCCGGTCAGTAGAGATCGTCTGGAGGCGTCAAAATGACAAACGAGCAGTGTACTTGTAATTCGACTTAATGATCGTTAGGATCGACTCGGAGTGGGCACAACGAGTGTTCATCTATCAAACGTAAGCCTCGTTAACTTGAAAAGCGAGAGGTTTTAATAGCTCCCAGCATTCCACGCTTTCTGGGTTCCATATTTAATCATCATAATAAGATAATCTTTACACGATGATTATGTCACTGAACTACTCCTAAACCCTTGGACCGATTTTGATGATCATTTTTGTGTGGGTGTCCCCGGATAAATAAATAATCGGTTTGAAAGAGAAGAACCCAGAACGAATGCAAGGATAATGGTCGATGATGTTATGCTAGAGCAAGTGAATGAGTTTGTATATCTTGGATGTGCTTTTAGCAGGGATGGAAGGTACACCGCTGATATAGAAAGAAGAGTGAATTTGGGGAATAGTGTGAATGGAGCGTTAGGTAAACTTCTAGGCGCTAAGAACCTCAGCTAGAAGGTTCAGCTCGCCGTACACAACGCGGTGCTGGTACCTACGCTCACGCATGGATGCGAGAGTTGGGTATGGAAGAAAGAGCATGAAAGTAGAGTAAACGCGGTCGAGATGCGAGCACTGCGCAAAATCTGCGGAGTGACGCTCGCGGACCGCGTTCGTAATACCGAGGTAAGAAAGAGAGTTGGTCTGAAAGAGAGTGTCGGGGTGAAGGTAAGGAAAGGAATGCTCCGGTGGTTCGGCCATGTGGAAAGAATACATGATAAAAGAATGACTAAACACATATACAATGCAAAAGTGGATGGATGCGGAAGTCGTGGAAGGCCACGACACACCTTCCATGATCAAATTGATCGTGTACTAGCAGAAGATGATTTCAGGAGCCTTAAGAACAGACGAGCTTGCATGACAAGAGTTATGAATGTCAAAGAAGCAAGTGAGGTGTGTAAGAATAAGCCTGAATGGCACTCTGTTGTTCGTACCTACCCCGCAAGGGAACTGGCGTAAAGTTATGTGTGTATGTGTATGTGTGTAAATAATCGGCAGATAAACACTCACATTGAACAATCGTAACTTAAGCAAGTTACGCTTAGTTTATGAGTAATTTACCACAAATAGCTCTCGGGCCGACCCAAGACACCCAGACCACAGAAAATATCGGAAAGTTCGTTTACAAAATTTACCATGCTAGGTAGGACAAATGATAGGATCGTTTAGATTCACAATTGCAACTGGTAGGTGGCACTGTAGTCGAGTTCTAGGATCCACCTAAACACCTGGATCGATTTTGATGACAATTTTGTGTGTGTTTCAGTGGGTCCCAGGAGATTTAGATTCACAATCGGATCCGGTAGATGGCGCTGGCATGGAGTTATAGATTTTCATTTTTTCAAAGCACGCTACGCTAGAACTTTGCTTTTCAAACTGCGGCAAAAGGACTGGGCATACTCTCAGAGGTGAGAAGACACTTCACACCGAAACAGCTGCTGATGCTGTCCAAAGCAGAAGTTGATACTAGTGTTCTCACCCTCGGGATGGCTCAGCCAAACATCAACTCGAAGCACTAGACACGATTAAGCGAAGAGGCAGGAGATTAGTCGACAAAGACCAGCTTTTCGACAACAAAACTCAAAATCTCGAAAATCGACGCAGGGTTGCTAGCTCATCGGTTTTCTATTGGATACACTTTGGAAGTGTGCAGCTGAGCTCTTCGATCTGATCCCACCATCACCTTTTTCATCAACAAACAACAAAACGCACCGGTATATGGGAGATATTCCACTTATACGAACAAAGCGCTTTCCGTCCATTTATTTTATTTTATTTATTTTTTATTTTATTGCAGGAGCTCAGCAGACAGGCAGACGGCCCACTTGATGGAAAGCGGCTACCATCGCCTATAGACATTTGCAACACCAAAGGTGCTACAAATGCGCTGCTGCTCTCTTAAGGGAGACTGGAACCTGATCACTAATGCCGGAACACAACTCAAGGTTATTATGGCGACATACTTTAGACCAGGGGTGGTAGCCATCCAGTCGGGCAAATGCCCGCCCTACCACCTGGCTGTGGGTTGTTTTGTCGCCTCTTACGACAGGCCGCCCGGCCGCAGGAAATTGTATTCTTTCTCCGTTCCTGCACGGATAAAATCTTCCATTTTCATCAGGCGCAACGCAGAACAGTGGAATTCACTGCCGGAGACTTTTTTTCCTGATACTTACAACCTGAGTGTCTTCAAGTCCCCACTGAACAGGTACATTCTAGGTAGACGTGCTCCATCCCAGACCATAACTTCGCTTCACATAGGGCGAGATCGTGGTCAACCGTGAACCTATAACAAACACTATAAAAAATATATGGATATACATATGTCGGGTTCACGCCGGGAGCGAACGAATGACGCTTCGGGAATAACACAATAATAATCTGAAATATTATAATCAAAGTTTATTACACTAGAATTATCACAATTACGATATTAACTATTGCACAATAATACACAGAAATATTAGGACAACTCCACGAGTTGTATCCACGCTTGTCAGGTGTCGAGCAGCAATTTGCCCTTCAAGAATACTGCGATTATCAAGCAGTAATTATGGGCCACATTATATTATGTGCTCCTCGTCCAAGACTACCAATTTAGACTATCAGTGTAGATTGCCGATTGTAGATCGCCGGTTGAAGAATGCCCCTCCTCTGCCTGAACACCGCGTATTTAACAGGTCCTCGTAGCGCGCCGCAGTGACACCATCCGGCAATGCTGTGGCGCCACCTCAGTTACACTTCCTTCATAAAACCAACTTCGCCATACGTATTAACTTCCAACATCCAGTTACTCCACTTCCGATATCTGTTAGTTTAATAAATAAATGCTTCTACATTGACATCCGGTTAAACAACTTCCGAATACTACATGAAAGAATACTTTATCCGGTTATTGACTACTTCCGTCATATGATCATTTTATAATAACAAATACGATTCCGACATATGCATATGTAACTTTTTGTACATATATTTGTATATACGAGTATCTCTTTCACACTATGGGCTCGTGACACTCCACAAACAAACCAAGACAGACAAAGAGCCTAAAAATTAATAACCCAGGCACAGAAAAGAAAAAAACAACACACATGGCACTAGATAGGACTATATATAAGTATAGATATAAGGCCAACACTGCACATGCACTTCCTCACAACACCAGCATGTAACAGATACACTCTACATTAGTATAAGTTTAGTATTAAAACTAGAATAAATTAATATAATAAGCTATATTTAAAAACAATAAGCGTGTATGGAGTCTAAAATTTTTCATAGAAATTAAGTAGTAAAAAAGGGTACGGAACTCGAGTCCGTAGAGATACCCAGGAGTGGTAGCCATCAAGCCAGGCAAATACCCTACCACCTGGCTGTGGGTTGTTTTGTCGCCTCTTACGACAGGCCGTTCTTGCACGGGTAGAGCTTTGAATTACAATAATTTCTATCATTTTCAATATTCTCATAACGTCATAACATAAAAAATATAGGTAACATTGGCGAGGGTCGCGCGGCCGTCTGTCCGTCGGACCGTCCAATTGTTTCAAAGCTAATCCCCGCGGAAGGTAGACAAGATAAGGAAAACCCGTTTTCCTCTTTTAATCCATTACTTAAGAATATTTCTTTTGCGAAAATGTACGAATTTTTTGCAAAAGTGTATAAAGGGACAAACAGCGCTTACGTATTACGAGTGCTGCACAGGTTGGACAAAGGCTTTATATTATAAGTGGAACCATACTGAAATGTGTATTAACCCTCGGTTGCTGAATGGTTCAACATCTGTATTACACTCTAATTATGCGAATTTGACGCTAGCAGAGTAAACTTAAAAGTCTATATATTAACAATATACAGTGTAAACCAGTGTTTGCCAGGTGGTAGGGCATTTGCCCGACTGGATGGCTATCATCCCTGATCTGAAGTATGTCGCCATAACAACCTTGAGTTGTGTTCCGGCATTAGTGACCAGGTTCCAGTTTCCCTTAAGAGAACAGCAGCGCATTTGTAGCAGCTTTGCTGTTACAAATGTCCATAGGCGATGGTAACCACTTTCCATCAAGTAGGCCGTCTGCCTGTCTGCTGATCTCCTGCAATAAAAAAAAAATAACGTCACTTGATTTAACGACAAACTCCCTCAAGCGTCGAAATCACTTGGCTTTGGGTAGTTTAGCTTGTCGTCCATCTTCGGGGGCCTTTAGCTATCAAGGTAGCAAAGGAATCATCACGCCCGCTGACGAAGTGAATGTGTTCTGATTCCCGGGGCACATTCAGGCACTTTTTGCGCTGGATCGGACTGGGCGTAACTACGTTCTAAGTCTCAGCCTTTTCTTTCATAAAAAGCGCGGGGCACATGGGAGGAGGGTGGTTTTAGTGGGTAGTGGGTGTTGCCCGTGCAACTTCTCTGAGTCTCCACACAAGCTGGCTTGATTATTGTTCGGATTGCCCCTTGTCAAAGGGGAAGCCTTCATTATCAACTATGGTCTAATCCCTTGCAAAGGACCCAGTATTGTGCGTAAATAGCATTTTCCCCGCCTTAGAAAAAAAAAGGTTGTCGTCCATACAATGATACACTCTATATAACATTACACCTACTCTCAATAACGACAACAATTAAGTAATGAAAGTACCTTTTCAGTTCCCAAAATAAGTAAAAACTGCGCAACTGTGTATGTTTTTGTAACGCTTTATTATCCTAGCCCGTAATAAACTCGACTGTTAGCATCATGCATATGGAAATGTCTAATAAATTCCAAAATACCGAAATTTCTAAGTACTCCCTTTATCACCAACATGCTTCAATATCGCAAGATATGAATAAAATAATTTAAAAATACAATAAAATTACTGTTACAGCGAAAGACGTCACACAAAAATATTTTCTCTCCATTTAACGACAACTCCATATAACGACACAAAATGACAGTCCATCCGTGTCGTTATATAGAGTTTACCTTGTAATTAACTGCAGTACTTCTACATTAGATTACGATATGACAATACCTACTCTCTCACAAAATATTGACGTAAAATCGCTATCTTTAAGCTTATCGTGTTTGAAAGAAAGAAAGTAAGAAAGAAATTATTTAGAGTTATTTAAAATTATTAAAGTATACATAAGCAGTTTAATAAAAGCCAAAACTTAACTAACTCTAAACAGGCTAACTCAGCAAATGCTGGTTGATCACAACCAACGCTGGTCTTCCGTTAGTGCCAGGCAGTGACGTCATCTTCACAGAAGAAAAAATGTTTCATACGGCGAGTGAGATTTCTCCCTATCCACTCTCTCTCTCTCCTCTATTCTACCATCATCAGATATTGCGTATAGATGATGATTCACTTGCACACCGGGGCAATTTCTTTCCCAAAAAAGAGAGTACAATTTTTTCTATAATGTTCGATGTATTTCTTGCAAACAGAGATACAAAGCGAATTTCACGTCTTCTAATATAATGTAATAAAAATACAATTACATCCCTTAAAGAAATTGGAAACAAAACGAGAGTATCGTAAAGAGGATCGCTCTCAAATCCCCTCAGGGAAGGAGGACTCTGGGAGCGTAATAGATTAATATGCAAATGAATTAAAGTCCCGGGTCGCGGATTCGACGTCCGGCCGCCGCCATTCCGCTCCGTAACTAACGCTCGGCTCACACGATGCCACTAGACCGACGCTTTAAATCACTAAAGCTTCATTCGCGACTTTATAATAATAATAATAATAAACCCGCAGGGGGGCTTTGTGGCGGAGCCTTAGGTGAGTAGCGACACCTCGTACCTGACTCCGTGCTTGCCTTAGCCAGCCGGCACGGAATGGAGATCGCTAGAGCTAAGACTCAAGCTCCAGGGGCGGAAGTGATAAATGACATCACGTCAGAAGTAGCTTCGGTGAACCTGCAGCCCACCTCTCGACACCCCTTAGCCACTCACACCCATGTTGTTCCCTGAACATTGCTACGGGCAGACGCCATAGTCCCCATATTCCCAGACCCCTAGTACCATTAGCAGTTCACCCCAATAGCCCGGTACTTTTTGGCTTGTCCTTGGGTGCACTGTTATATGGTGTAGACAGGGATAATCGCCGGTCAGTGTCACGCCACATTTAGATTAAATTTGTCAAGGGGCCTCTACGTGTTGGCCTTCCCATGGCCCCACGCAAGCTCTCCAAAAGTCCGGGCCATTTTTATGGCCCGTGGTCTACAAAGACATACATTATAATGGAATGTACTAATAGCGAAGAGCGTTGACTGCCACTTTGAATGGCTCTCGCTTGGTATCTGGGTGTAGGGTCGGATGCAGAAGGCAGCTCTGTTGGACACGGCCCGTATTGTGAGGAGATTCCTATGTCTGGAGCCTTAACTACCGGTAGCCTGGCCCCTAGGACCTACTGCCGGTGGAGATCAGTTTTTATATTTTTTTTATAAATAATGTACATATTTTGATAAAATGTTTCTAAGAAAAATAGAGAAAAAGAAAGAGAATAATAATAATATTTTTAATCCAAAAATTTAAAGACATACAATAATTATTATTTATTTATTTCAGACACAAAAATCCATAATTACAACAAATTTTATACAATTCAATAATTAAATTAAACCTTAAAAAATTAATGTTAGTAAATATCCATCAGTCAATCAGTCGGTCAGTCCTTTAATGAATGAATGAATCGCAACGGACAAGTGGTAAAACGAATCGCAACAAAATTTTAACTTGAAGTTTTACGGGTGTCAAATTGGACAAGTACATTAACAATCGGCCCGGAAAATTTCAAGTTAAAAGTTTGTTGCGATTCGTTTTGCCACTTATCCGTTGAAGTTTCACTTCTACTATGTGTCCCAGCACACATTTCGATTTTTAGCAGGTTTACTGCAAATTATGATTTGATTAGGTTAGGTACATTTTAATGAATGCATTTTTTATTTAAACATATTTTATTTTATCAAACAAACCAAAAAACGCATCCATAGTCTACTCTAAAATTATGCTGCCTCTCACCACGTCTACTCTAAAATTATGTCGCCCCTCCACGCGGCCGTAACGCTTTTTCGTGACAGAAAAAATCCTAAAACCCCCGATCTATATAGAAGTTTCACTTCAAAAAAGTAGAATATAAAAAGGGTTTCGATTGTCACCAATTAAACTTATACGGCCTTACTTATAATAATCTCGCTAAGAAACGATTAGCCATCTCTTAAGTAAGAGAATCAGAATCAAACCCTAATCAATGAATATCCTTTTTTTTCAGTTATAAACGTATATTACCTGTTCTTTACCTAAGAGGAGCACAGATAAACGAAATTTGAACGATTAACGTAGGTTGTAACCAAAATATTCGACTAAAGAGGAGTTTATGGGTAAGATTTTCGCTAATCAGTTGCTGAGCAGTTTCTTTAAATTTAAGAAGCGATTATAAGTAAGTCCCTGAATATATCAGTACTGGGTTTTGCTTAACCTAAATGGTTCACTAATAGAAGTATCCATAAGCACGAAGATCTTAAACTCCCCAACTGCTGCTAGAGTGATCGTGCCATAAGATTTTAAATAGCTAGAGTTAAGGCTTTAAAAGCGGTTACCATCGCCTAATGACATTTGCAACACCAAAGGTGCTACAAGGGAGACTAGAAGCTGGTCACCAATGCCGGAACACAACACAAGATTGTTGTGGTCGCCATCCAGTCGGGAAAATACCCTACCACCGGGCTGTGGGTTGTTTTATCGCCTCTTACGACAGGCCGACAGTAGTTAAAATACTTATTAATTAAATATGGGCTTTATTTCAAATTTAAATTAGTCCAATCCTTTTCTTCTAATTTTGTCTGAAAGTGGTCGCTGAGTGGCTTCGTTTGAGACGGCCCTTAACTCGCCGCGCGACCGCCCATTAGCGAAACTTAATTAATACAATTAAGAGATACCCATTGACGGATCAAAACTGCTCACTGTTAAATAATTAACGAACTGTTTTAATGAACGCCCAGTTTTCAGAAAGCTCGCGCGATTCGCATCGGGCCTCTCTCTAGGGCATATCAGAATATATTTCAAACTCGACCTTGAGGTTAAATTTAAGAAGCTGCCTAAATAGGATGGATGTGCTTTTAGCAGGGATGGAAGGATAGGTAAACTTCTAGGCGCTAAGAACCTCAGCCAGAAGGCCCAGCTCGCCGTACACAACGCGGTGCTGGTACCTACGCTCACGTATGGAAGCGAGAGTTGGGTATGGAAGAGAGAGCATGAAAGTAGATTAAACGCGGTCGAGATGCGAGCACTGCGCAGAATCTGCGGAGTGACGCTCGCGGACCGCGTTCCTAATACCGAAGTAAGAGAGAGAGTGTCGGGGTGAAGGTAAGGCATGATGAAAGAATGACTAAACAGATATAATACAATGCAAAAGTGGATGGATGCAGAAGTCGTGGAAGGCCACGACACACCTTCCATGATCAAATTGATCGTGTACTAGCAGAAGGTGATGTCAGGAGCCTTAAGAACAGACGAGCGTGCATAACAAGAGTTATGAATCTCAAAGAAGCAAGTGAGGTGTGTAAGAATAAGCCTAAATGGCGCTCTGTTGTACGTGCCTACCCCGCAAGGGAACTGGCGTGAAGTTATGTATGTATGTATGCCTAAATAGGTTTTGCTCGCAATAATACATTTAAGAAATATATATTGAATGAATTTATTTACCTACAAATCTATATTACCATCAGGTTTCGACGGCGATATTATAGTTATTGATAGTGGCCGAATGCATCTTATTTATACATACATACATAGCTTCACGCCAGTTCCCTTGCGGGGTAGGCATGAACAACAGAGCGCCATTCAGGCTTATTCTTACACACCTCACTCGCTTCTTTGACATTCATAGCTCTTGTCATGCACGCTCGTCTGTTCTTAAGGCTCCTGACATCACCTTCTGTATAAGATCAATTTGAACATGGATTATCTTATTTATAGCATTACAAATACCTGCTTAAATAGTTACAACCCGCAGGGAGGCTTTTTGGCGAAGCCTTAGGTGAGTAGCGACACCTCGGACCTGACTCAAGCTCCAGGGGTGGAAGTGATAAATGGCATAACGTCAGAAGTAGTTTCGGTGAATCTGCAGCCCACCTCTCTACACCCCTTTAGCCACTCACACCCATGTTGTCCCTGTCTTTATGACATTTTTTGGGGCCCATGCAGGGAATGGCGAGTCACGGTCTGCCCATTTTTCCATATCTTCCGAACATTGCGACGGGCAGACGCCATAATCCCCATATTCCCAGACCCCTAGTACCACTAGCAGTTCACCCCAATAGCCCGGTACTTTTTGTTCTCATCTCCCACAATAGTCCTACACTGGCCGGGGCCTGTCCTTGGGGTGCATTATTATAGGGTGCACATTTACATCAAATTTGGCAAGCCCTCCCAAAGTCCGAGCCATCTTACCTATCCTTTGTAATACTTTAATGATCAATTAAGCAGTATTGCATGATTAAATTTACATGAAACCACTTAGTGGCTGTTCAAAGTTTGCGTTGGCGAGCCTCGAGCTCATCATACGCGTTTGAGCCCGGCGGTTGACGAAGTAGTTGCATGCAATAAAGCCATGGCGAGCACACACCGGTGGCGCCACGAAGCGACCCAACGCCCGCCGGTGTCATTCATTATGGTGTGCTATATGAGTTTGTTAGGTTAATCTAGTTTTTAACCGACTTCAAAAAAAGGAGGAGGTTTTCAATTCGTCAGAATTATTTTTTTTATGTATGTTCACCGATTACTCCGAGATTTATGATCCGATTTACGTGATTCTTGTTTTGTTTGACGCAAAATAGCTGCCATTTGGTTCCATAAAAAAATTACATAGTTTGGCCCCGTAGTTTTCATTTTATGAGCATTTTTTATGAAAAATGTTCCATTCCGTTCCATATGTACACCGATTACGCTGAGATTTATGATCCGATTTACGTGATTCTTGTTTAGTTTGATGCGGAATAGTTGCCATTTGGTTCCCTAAAAATTTAACATAGTTTGGCCCAGTAGTTTTCATTTTACGAACATTTTTTGTTCCCGTTTCTTGGGACCTATATTTTTATTGTACATTATATTGTTGTACCCTCTTAAAATTTTAATGTGTTGTATAAAAACAATAAAAAAGTAAGTGTTTATACAAACATCTGATACTCAAGCTTAATTACATTATTTTCACCTTTGTTATTAATCCAAAAGTCTGAATCCGTACCCGCTAAAATTTAAAAAGAAAATGACGGTCAGTTGTTTGTACACGACTATAAAAGCGGAAGCTTCTCGGACGGACCTCTGTAGGTTGTCGTACTGCTCTTGGGAAGTACAATACCGAGTACTCTTGAAATTCTATTTCGAGGGAAAATATGGGTCGTCACCAAGAATCCAACAATCGTGACGGTGGTTCTTCCTCCGTTAAGTAAATTATTGTTCTTATTATATACCTATTACCAATTTGAATTGAGTTCAAAATACAACTGTTACTATATTTGAACTAATAATGGTTTATATATTATGTAGCAATAAATTAGCAACTATTTAAAAATTAAAAAAACTTCGTTTAAAAAAACCGATTTCAAAAACTAAAAAGTATAAAATAACTTATTTCTAAAGCTATTATTATTAATATATATTATCTATAACATCTTAAAGTCGGTGATTAGTAATTTTCAAAAAAAAATAGTAATTTTTATGTTTTACTTTGCACCGACTTCAAGATGTTTTAGATAATATATATTAATAATAATAGCTTTAGAAATAAGTTATTTTATACTTTTTAGTTTTTGAAGTCGGTTTTTTTAATTTTATTTGTAACTTTTTAGTGTCTAGCTATGTATGGGTAGACCAACTAAAGGTGCCGCGCTCCTTAAATAATATATGTCCCAAGAAACGGGAACAAAAAAATGTTCGTAAAATTAAAACTACTCGACCAAACTATGTTAAATTTTTAGAGGACCAAATGGCAACTATTACGCATCAAACTAAATAAGAATCACGTAAATCGGATCATAAATTTCAGCGTAATCGGTGTACATATGGAACGGAATGGAATTTTTTCATAAAAAAATGTTCATAAAATGAAAACTACTAGGCCAAACTACGTCAAATTTTTAGCTATTCCGCGTCGAACAAAAAAGGGATGACGTAAATCGGATCCTAAATCTCGGAGTCATCGGTGAACATACATAAAAAAACAAAAAAAAGATCCCGACGAATTGAGAACCTCCTTCTTTTTTGAAGTCGGTTTAAAAATTTAAAATATTTCATTAGCTATTAAGAGCAAAGGTGTAGTGTGAAATGGCATGTGAATATAGCTCCTTCTGACGTAATGCCATTTATCACTTCCACCCCTGGAGCTTGGGTCTTAGCTCTCTAAGTATGTGTATTATTATCACTCTACATTACCTATCTATCTATCTATCCGAGCAGGAACGGAGAAAGAATACAATTTCCTGCGGCCTGTCGTAAGAGGCGACTAAACAACCCACAGCCAGATGGCAGGGTATTCGCTCGACTGGATGGCGACCACCCTTAGTCTAGAGTAGCCGCCATAACAACCTTGTGTTGTGTTCCTGCATTAGTGACCAGGCTCCAGTCTCCTTTAAGAGAGCAGCAGCGCATTTGTAACGCCTTTGGTGTTGCAAATGTCCATAGGCGATGGTAACCGTTTTCCATCAAGTGGGCCGTCTGCCTGTCTGCTCAGATCAGATTACTTAAAAATGTTTTTCTAGTTAGGTTGCTTGTTACGGCTTCCCGTTGTTTTTACCAAGACAATATTGTAATTGTATATTTGGTTAGCAAGTGTTATATCAACAATGTGTGGTTACGTGGGTTGATATATTTATTCAAAGGTAGGGGTTCTACCATATCCCATATACCTTGTTAACTACCCAGTGGTGCGTATTGTATATTGTAGCTGTTTCGTGATTACTGTTGTTTGAACAAACCCGCTATTAATAGATCCCCTTGCCCACCACATTCCGGGACTTAATCGGGACATTTCAAACACGGCCCGAGGTGTAATTGGCAGTTTAATTTGTAAACCGGCCTTTATAGTATGTTAAACATTGGCTACAAAAGGGATTGTGATCATCGGAGCGGCTCTGACGTATTTTTGGGGTTCCCTAACCATTTCGACCTACTACAGAATCATATCCTTCGGCTATACCATGGACAATTTCTGGTATACAGGTGAATTTTTCAAGTGAACCTATAACGTCATATCCTTATATCCGTGCAGGAACGGAGAAAGAATACAATTTCCTGCGTTGGGGCGGCCTGTCGTAAGAGGCGACTTAACAACCCACAGCCAGGTGGTAGGGCATTTGCCCGACTGAATGGCTACCACCCCTGGTCTAAAGTATGTCGCCATAACAACCCTGAGTTGTATTCCGGCATTAGTGACCAGGTTCCAGTCTCCCTTAAGAGAGCAGCAGCGTATTTGTAGCACCTTTGGTGTTGCAAATGTCCATAGGCGATGGTAACCGCTTTCCATTAAGTGGGCCATTTATAGTCATTTTTTTACATCTCCGGTTAAATTATTGGATTTTTAGTAAGGATCCCTAATTTTTTTGAAAATATAATATAGCCTATAGCCTTCCTCGATAAATGTACTATTCAACACTGAAAGAATTTTTCAAATCGGAGCAGCGGTTCCTGAGATTAGCGCGTTTAAACAAACAAACAAACTCTTCAGCTTTATAATATTAGTATAGATAGGCGAATATTTTCCAAGATTGGTTTTGAATCGTTTTGTCTTAAATATTGGTCAGGGGTGACAAGGAGGCTTGCGAGGAACATTAAAATCTAAAAGTTCTAATAGTTGAGGACTGTATATGTCGTTTTATTAATTATAATTAATAATTATATGGGGTGAAGGTAAGGAAAGGAATGCTCCGGTGATTCGGGCATGTAGAAAGAATGCATGATGAAAGAATGACTAAACAGATATACAATGCAAAAGTGGATGGATGCAGAAGTCGTGGAAGGCCACGACACACCTTCCATGATCAAATTGATCGTGTACTAGCGGAGGGTGATGTCAGGAGCCTTAAGAACAAACGAGTGTGCATGACAAGAGTTATGAATGTCAAAGAGGCAAGTGAGGTGTGTAAGAATAAGCCTAAATGGCACTCTGTTGTTCATGCCTACCCCGCAAGGGAACTGGCGTGAAGTAATGTATGTATGTATAATTAATAATTAATTAAGTTTCCTACAAGAATAATATGTTCATTGGAAGTCTGTATTTTTTAGCACTTTGATGGGGTTTTTTTTATTATAAACAACTCTACGGACTCGAGTTCCGTACCCTTGTTTACAACTTAATTTCTAGATTTAACTTTTTGAATTTAACACGCTTATTAGTTATTTTGGTTCTTGTGTGTGACATTAATTTATTGATGTTTGTGTTGAGGTGTATGTATCTTACGAATAACTTATTATATTAATTTATTCTAGTTTTAATACTAAACTTATACTAATGTAGAGTGTATCTGTTACATGCTGGTGTTGTGAGGAAGTGCATGTGCAGTGTGGGCCTTATATCTACACTTATATATATTGTCCTATCTAGTGCCATGTGTGTTTACTTTAATGAGGTTATAGCGCAAAAAAAATCTCTTGCAATTTATAAAGAAGAAAATGACAGATCGTTGCATGTCGTGTAGATTTGAGATATCGAGCTGCCTTGAGGAGGATTTTTTATCCAGAAAAGTAACTATCAAGATGATAGGACAAAAATTTTAAACGACGAATTGGGAAGCTCAATCGGTTAAAAACAAAATGCCGTAGTCCCATTTTTGAAAATGCATGAAAGTAAATGAATAATTCTGATAAATTCTTCTTCATGAACACCTTACTAAATTAGAACGGAAGTGGCTGTTCCGTGGTAAAATGAACGTATAATGCGAGACCACGGTGTCTGTTACGCATCCGCCTGACCCCCTATAAATACCCGTATGGCATTCATAAATCCAGCCGAGGTTAGGACCTGTCCCTCGGGATCTCTATGCACGGCCTCTCGAGACCTACTCACGGGACTGATGTTACCTGATCAAAATCCCTTCTCAGCCACTTCTTGTTTGACTTGTGTTGGAATATCGTTTCAAGGTCTGTTTTAAATACCTACATATTCATATGACACTCGGAACTATGCCTAAAACCTGATTCACATTTGCAATAGCTAACGATTTATATCACTTTAACCAGTTCCGGGTACGATTCTTGACATGGTAAACTTCGTAAACGAACTCTCCATTATTTACTATAGTCTGGGTGTCTGTATGTCATAAAACAAGCGTAGCTTGCGTAGCTCAGGGATATGCAACGAGTGTGGTTGTCTCCGGATGATTATTATTATGACTATAGCAATTTTATCCGTGCAGGAACGGAGAAAGGATACAATTTCCTGCGTTAGGGCGGCCTGTCGTAAGAGGCGACGAAACAACCCACAGCCAGGTGGTAGCCCTGGTCTAAAGTATGGCGCCATAACAACCTTTAGTTGTGTTCCGGCATTAGTAACCAGGTTCCAGTCTCTCTTAAGAGAGCAGCAGCGCATTTGTAGCACCTATGGTGTTGCAAGTGTCTATAGGCGATGGTAACCGCTTTACATCAAGTGGGCCATCTGCCTGTCTGCTGAACTCCTACAATAAAAAAAAAAATATTTACTATGGTCTGGGTGTTTGGGATCGACTCCAGACTGGTCCGTTGTATATCTATACTAATATCATGAAGAGGAAAGATTTGTTTGTTTGCATTGAATAGGCTCCGAAACTACTGAACCGATTTGAAAAATTCTTTCACTGTTGGCAAGCTACACTACCCCCGGTTGATATAGGTTATAAAAAAGAAACCTCTTAGATACCCAAGCGAAGCCGGGCCGGGCCGCTAGTTACCCATAAAACAAGCGTAGCTTGCTTAGCTCAGGGATACAACGAGTGTGATTGTCTGCCGATAATTATTACATACATACATAACTTCACGCCAGTTCCCTTGCGGGGTTGGCACGAACAACAGAGCGCCATTCAGGCTTATTCTTACACACCTCACTTGCTTCTTTGACATTCATAGCTCTTGTCATGCACGCTCGTCTGTTCTTAAGGCTCCTGACATCACCTTCTGCTAGTACACGATCAATTTGATCATGGAAGGTGTGTCGTGGCCTTCCACGACTTCTGCATCCATCCACTTCTGCATTGTATATCTGTTTAGTCATTCTTTCATCATGCCTTACCTTCACCCCGACACTCTCTTTCAGACCAACTCTCTTTCTTACTTCAGTATTACGAACGCGGTCCGCGAGCGTCACTCCGCAAATTTTGCGCAGTGCATAATTATTATCTTATACTAATATATAAAGCTGAAGAGTTTGTTTGCTTGTTTGCTTGAACGCGCTAATCTCAGGTCTGATTTAAAAAAATCTTTCAGTTGTAGATAGCCCATTTATCGAGCCTGTACTATAGGCTATATCATAACTCTAAGACCAATAGGAGCGGAGCACCAATGAAGAATGTTTCAACGTCGGGGGGTTTTTTTAACTTACTCTTTTTTATCTATTCTACGCGGACGAAGTCGCGGGCAGCAGCTAGTTATAACTATAGCAATTTTAAAGCAGTAAAAGGTATATCTCTAACACCAGTTCCGATTGTACCCCAAGTTTCCGCTTGAACGACGCAGATCTCCTTTCCTGCATTTTCTGCTTCACTTGACCCGTATATATTTGTAGGTCAAGATTTATAAATGTACTTATATTGATACGCATTTCAGATATTAATATTTCATATTCATATCTTGAAAAATCAATCAGTATTTACCATAGATTATCTTCCCCGCGAACTCCGTTAGCAAACTTTAATCTCGGCGAACAAAACGTTGCGGTTTTCGAGCGAAGTCTTTTCGGTCGGGGCTCATATCAAATTGAAAAGTACTCGAGGGCCACAAAAGGGTTACCTGCGACCCACCAACTATCCCTTTCCCGAACTTATTACCTTTCAATGATGCCCGCCTATCCCGGGGTAATATTTTCGCAAACTAATATTTAGTTTGGACCCGGAAAATATTACCCCGGCTTATTCTACCTGCAGGGGTTCACGAGAGCGGACTCCAAATCGACTTTTGATAGTTGTACTTGTTTAGTGAGTTATGCTTTTTTTATATTAACTGCCAAATATGAATACAGACTTTTTTTTATTGCAGGAGATCAGCAGACAGGCAGACGGCCCACTTGATGGAAAGCGGTTACCATCGCCTATGGACATTTGCAACAGCAAAGTTGCTACAAATGCGCTGCTGCTCTCTTAAGGGAGACTGGAACCTGGTCACTAATGCCGGAACACAACTCTGGCTGTGGGTTGTTAAGTCGCCTCTTACGACAGGCCGCCCCAACGCAGGATTTTTGTGAACTATTAGCATTTGCCCGCGACTTCGACCGGTAGGAAAGATGCAAAGTTTTTTGCGCCGCTATATTTAAAATCAAAGGCTATGTCCACCAAGGCAGAGGGTTTTTAGTTTAAGTGTATATGACAGCCATGCCATGCCAGGTGGTAGGGCATTTCCCTGACTGGATGGCTACCACCCCTAGTCTAAATTATTTCGCCATAACAACCTTGAGTTGTGTTCCGGCATTAGTGACCAGGTTCCAGTCTCCCTTAAGAGAGTGGCACCTTTGGTGTTGCAAATGTCCATAGGCGATGGTAACTGCTTTCCGTCAAATGAGCCGTCAGGTCCCTGGGTTGATCCGCGAGGTATGTGAGACTCCCAGTGGCTGGAATGTCTACGCATGACTACTGCCGTCGTCAGTAGTGGTTGCGAAATTCCGTCCACCAAACTACGCACTAAACGTAACCTGCGCCCGTTCCCACGAGCTTTTACGGGGCGGGGACCCTCGGGGAAGATCACCCTCTTCACCAATAGGAGTTCGAGTCCTTGGGCTCCCTCGGTTCCCGCGGCCCCCTATGATGGAATCCTATCGGAGAAGGTGAGCATACCGACGCCTACAACCGGGTCTTCATTTGCATCCTCCTCACTCTCCTTCTCAGCGGGCTCCTTCTGCATGATGACTGATGACTGACTCGCAGAAGGAGGCCACTGCTGCCCAACAGTCCTCACTTCACAGCATGGCAAATATATATGACACCTGGAAGATTCTGTCAAAATCCGGGATAAGTAATGTTACTAGAGATTTATAAAACTTACATACATACAAGTCAGTTCCATTGCGGGGTAGGCACGAGCGCCATTTAGGCTTATTCTTACACACCTCACTTGCTTCTTTGACATTCATAACTCTGACATCACCTTCTGCTAGTACACGATCAATTTGATCATGGAAGGTGTGTCGTGGCCTTCCACGACTTCTGCAAAACTAATAAAACTTGTTCCATAATATTAAGAATTTCTAATAAATACTGAAAGTGTCGCAGCAAGCAAGTTATAAGTCACGTAGCGACTTCCGAAAACCGCGCCACAATCGATCTAGAGGTTTCAAAGTTGGGTAAATTTCAAAAGGTCTCGACATAGTCGGTTATGAAAAATATAATGTGATTTTCATTTTGTTTATAGCCGTATGATCCGATTCTTGGGAAAAATTTAAAGGAAGAAGACTAAGGTGATGAGGTATGAAAGGCATTTCACAAAAATATGTTAAACTAGAAGAGCGAGACATACAAGGGTAAAGACCAAAAATAAAAAAAACTTCGTTTAAAAAAAGCTATTATTAATATATATTATCTAAAACATCTTGAAGTCGGTGCGAAGTAAAACATAAAAATTACTATATTTTGAAAATTACTAAGCACCGACTTTAAGATGTTTTAGATAATATATATTAATAATAATAGCTTTAGAAATAAGTTATTTTATACTTTTTAGTTTTACGAAGTTTTTTTTATTTTATTTGTTACTTTTTAGTGTCTAGCTATGTATGGGTAGACCTACGAAAAGTGCCGCTCTCAACAAAAAAAATACTGAGCCAAACTATGTCAAATTTTTAGGGGACCAAATGGCAATTATTCCGCATCAAACTAAATAAGAATCACGTAAATCCGATCATAAATCTCAGCGTAATCGGTGTACATATGGAACGGAATGGAATATTTCTAATAAAAAATATTCATAAAATGAAAACTACTGGGCCAAACTCTGTCAAATTTTTAGGGGACCAAATGGCAACTATTCCGCATCAAACTAAATAAGAATCACGTAAATCGGATCATAAATCTCGGAGTAATCGGTGAACATACATAAAAAAAGATTCCGACCGACGAACCTCCTCCTTATTTTGAAAAAGAGATGGATTGTGTGGAAGATGACGTAACAATTTGTAGTATGACTCAAGCTGAGGAATATGGAAATATACCTCTATTCTGGTATACGTACTGTATGCATGTTGACCCTAAATAATTGGAATCATACAAAAGACAAACATAGCCTTATATAATTCAAGGAATGTTCAAAATTCACTTCATAGACATAACGCGGGCAAGTCACGCATTCTCCGCATTTGGAACGCCTTAAGTCAAACGGCCGCAATGCTTTGTCGCCCTGCCTCACTAGCAGCACTTTATAAATCCACCAACTCGTAAAGCAAACCCGTGACGTGTAGGGGTCCTTGAGGGCCCGCGTCGGCCGTAATCGGACCCAGCCGTACGTCACCCGCACTAAATGAGCGGAACAAACGACCCCACTGAGGTCGCCTTTTGGCCGGGAAAACATAAACAAAGAACTCGCGTAAAGAAGCTTTGTTCTGGTATAATGTCACACTCATGCCGTGCACTAATTGACTGTCAACATTGTTATAGAATTCGTCTGACGCTGTTGAACGGATCCATCAACTTGAAACAAATTGGTTAAAACGCACAAAACTGAAAGCATATGATGGTATTCACTGACATTGAACTACTCAAGACATGAAATCATCTAACTTCGGCTTAATGGTTATACAAATCGGTACACGCTTCCAGTTTTATCAGGATGGTCGTGACTAGAATGTAATTGGAACATTATTTTATTTGGGAGGTTAACAGCTGTAGTCTTACAAACTAAAGTTACAGAGATAACTAAAGAATAGCTTTTCATAAACCTCCACAGATGACAGAAGATATGTCGTCCGCGTGGAATTTGCTTTCAAAACTCTCCGATTTTGAAACATTCCTCATTGGTGCTCCGCTCCTATTGGTCTTAGCATGTTGATATATAGCCTATAGCCTTCCTCGATAAATGGGCTATCAAAAACTGAAAGAATTTTTCAAATCAGACCAGTAGTTCCTGAGATTAGTGCGTTATATTTGGCTACAACACTAATACTTACATTTTAAATATCGCGATATCTTTTGAATGAAACGTCCGAATTGAGTAATTCAAAAAGTTCTAGAAAGGTATTGAATTCGTCTTAAATATGGAGTAGTTTATTTTGATAAGGTTTAATACCATGGTACAAAATAAAGAGTTTTTGAAGCGACTGCATTTTAATTATTTAAAAAAATAAAAGAAAACACTTATTGTGAGGTAACTACAATAGTTAGACATATGGTTATGAGATATTTTTTGTAGAAAATTATATGTTCTGCAAAGTGGTAGTACATTGTTTTGTTCTATAATCAATAGTTTTCGCAGCGCACGCCGTGTAAGGATTTTTTCGAGTAAAATTTTTACACTTTGGGTTATATTTTTGGACTTTTAGTAAGGATCCCTAATTTTTTTGAAAGTATAATATAGCCCATAGCCTTCCTCGATAAATGTACTATTCAACACTGAAATAATTTTTCAAATCCGACCCGCGGTTCCTGAGATTAGCGCGTTTAAACAAACAAACAAACATACTCTTCAGCTTTATAATGATGTATCTTGAACGCATGATGCGATGAATGTAAGACGATATTTCTGAACGAGCCCATAGTGTGAAAGAGATGACGAGTGAAAGAGGAGAATAGACGATTCTATTAATATTGTATTAATATTAAAAATAATGAAAATCGTAGTGTTGTTTTTCTTGCCAGCCACCATCCCCACATTAGATTTAGAAAAAAAGAACAATAATATAAAAATGTTGTGACCGGGAAACTAAATATTATTAAGACTTTGATTAATTTAGAATTTACAGATGCTAGACTATCCACAAACAAGTCGAATGTCCACGTAATCCGATTTGCTGAGTTTGTTGAATTCCTTGAATATTCTGCCAAAAAAATGAGTGGCGGGTGAAAGCTGTACGTGTCAAGAGCGAGTAAAGTAATTTTCTAGTTCGTACAAGAGTAGGGGGAACGTATAAATGTAGTTTCTCGATGTGATTTGCACAGTCAATTTTGGACTGAGCAATTTTCACCAAGTATATCAGCAATATTTCTTCGAACGTTAAGGGGAAGAAGATTTTTTTTATTGCAGGAGATCGGCAGACAGGCATATGGCTCACTTGATGGAAAGCGTCACCATCGCCTATGGACATTTGCAACACCAAAGGTGCTACAGATGCGCTGCTGCTCTCTTAATGGATGAATCTGGTCACTAATGCCGGAACACAAGTCAAGGTTGTTATGGCGACATGCTTTAGACCAGGGGTGGTAGCCATCCAGTCGGGCAAATGCCCTACCACCTGGCTGTGGGTTGTTAAGTCGCCTTAAGAGTAATTCTTTCTCCGTTCCTGCACGGATAAAAAAGATGGAATACGGTGTAACCTTGGTGGAATTTTGAACTTAAAATTGATGAATCTAGTGATTTTTTTTTGAAGTTCTAATCTATCGGAATAAACTTCAAAAGAAGGATTCCTTTGGCTGGCATACTCGAAGTGACTACGGAGAAAGATTATTTGATATTTAAGTGTCGGGGTGAAGATAAGGAAAGGAATGCTCCGGTGGTTCGGGCATGTGGAAAGAATGCATCATGAAAGAATGACTAAACAGATATACAATACAAAAGTGGATAGACGCAGAAGTCGTGGAAGGCCACGACACACCTTCCATGATCAAATTGATCGTGTACTAGCAGGAGCCTTAAGAACAGACGAGCATGCATGACGAGAGCTATGAATATCAAAGAAGCAAGTGAGATGTGTAAGAATAAGCCGGAATGGCACTCTGTTGTTCATGCCTACTCCGCAAGGGAACTGGTGTGAAGTTATGTATGTATGTATTTAATTGGGAGCAGGCAGGATGTTAGTGTGATGGTTGTTTAATTTCATTCTTTAATATTCAATAAAAATTGAGATGGATGGTTTGTGTATAAGATGACATGATGCTCTGTGGTGTTATAGAGTGGCATATGCCAGAATATGTCTTTTCCTTCCATAATCCTCAAGTGATTCGGAGAAGGTGAAAGAATAGAAAGAGAATCATAGCCGATTGATTCCGAAGCTACTGTAGTCAATTAGGTTTCAGACACAAAGGACACGGAGACGCTTTCATAAATTCTTGGGCCCAGGTGTAAAAGGATGAGACTGGTGTTAATCAGTAGCTTATATATTAAGAAATCATTACTCAAAATTCTGCAGTGTTTGTCAATCTGGAAGCAAAGTTATAAGAGATTTAGTGCGAGTGATATTATGTAATAACCTGTATTAAACAGTCGATTTTTGTAACTTAAATAATACATTTTCTGTAGCGAAAGATTAACTATGTGTTTATAAACTCAAAAATTGTAGAAAACTTTCAAATAAACAATTTAACAGATCCTGGGTGAAGTATGAAGTAAAGTATTAGAACACCGCTAAAGTTGGTCACCCTGAATACGAGATGTCAAATAATAAGGATTAGGGAATCTGTCACTGTCAGCACAGATAAAATACAGTTAATATTCAACTAAGAAATTGATTTTTAAACAAAAATCGATTTCAAAGTATCGCTTTGTTACTTTGATATTATTTCAATTGTAAATTTAATTATACTTTATTCAGTTCTTTTGAAAGAATTAATCGCGTGGTGTAAGTGTTTTCATACTATTAATTGGACCTACTTATGCAAAACAGAACCAATCCACAAACATGCCAAAATTGGGTTAAGGATGCAGAAGACTTTCAAAATGCACCTTCTATCGACTCAATGAAAATCATAACGAGAAAATATAATATACAATATTCTAAATGTTTTTTCCAAAATATAGACATATTTTTTTGTACGCAAAATTGTAATAAAAACGGCTTTTTCTCAAAACTGTCAGTATGTGGGTTGGTTCCATTTTGCATAAGTAGGTCCAATTGTTGAATTTCATTCATATTAATCGATTATGGTAATCGATAACTTATTTGATTTGTAACATTATTTTTAAGATATCCCGCATCCCAGATTGGTTTTTGAGCTGATGTTTTCCATTTTGTGATAGAGAAATATAAAGCTTTTTTTAAGTTATATCTCAACTCATTACATTCTGAGCCCAAAAGACCCCGTCTCCTTTGATAATCGTAAACGATGATAAGAACTTAACTCGACAGTTTCGGAATTAAATTAAAATGTTAATCAGATAATATTTTCTTAAGTTTTCGCGACTTGTATACATAACAAAACTACGTTTTAACGGTTTTAAGCGCGGTAATTTTATTTGATTTTGGTTATTCCGACGTTTCAGCCACTTTTCAGTGGCCGAAAGTGCCAGGGGTCTACAAGCTTGATTGTGAGTGTGGATTGTCATACATTGGGCAAACAAAGAGGAGCATAAAAACACGAGTAAAAGAACACATTGCTGACATGAAACACACAAGGTCTACGAAGTCTGCGATCAGTGAACACACGCTGGATAAACCCAACCACTACATCAGATTCGATAACCCACAAGTCCTCGCGAAAGAGAATCGTTTCATACCTAGAATGATGCGTGAGGCTATTGAAATCAAAAAACACCCAAATTTCAATAGAGAAGATGGTTGGCAAGTACCACCTGTTTGGGATACAATTATCAAAACTATTAAGACCCAAACCCAGCAAAAACCAGCTGCTAGACCTCAAGACACTGTGAGCTCTTTCTGCGTACAACGGAACACAAACCAACTTGACTGATAATTACTTTTATTTTTCCTTCCGCCCATTTTAATATTATATAAAATTATTAGAGCTAGGCATGTTTGCTGAAGAGTTTCTTGCGCCGCTTCTTCTCTTCAAGCCATAACATGTTGCGAAGCGGTGGTAAATTAGATTAGGCTCCCATAGAGTAAATAATAACCATAAACAAAATTAAAATTAAATAATTAAAATTAACAAGTTGGCGGTAGGCTAAATAAAACTTTAACAATACTCGTTGACACTTGACATCTTTGCCTTCCGTGATCACGGCCACTGAAAAGTGGCCGAAACGTCGGAAAAACCAAAATCAAATAAAATTACCGCGCTTAATACCGTTAAAACGTAGTTTTATTATGTTAATCAGAGTTTTACAACGTACACAATCCAAGTATCCCGATAAATTCCTTGCAAATCCAACCATAATAATATTGCGTAAAAATAGCTGTTATTCGCAGAAAGGGCAGTTGACAGGAAAGCAGCGTATCTACACGCAATAAATACACGGCGATACCGTATTTTACGGTAATCGTGTCACAGTAAATACGTCAACGGCAGCAAATGAGGGGAGCGCGGTCACATGAGCCAATAAAGCGAAACTAAATGGGCAGGGGCCGCAAAAAGGCGCAATTTGGCAATCTGGTCGCTCGGTGGCTGATTGCCGATTCAGGGGTATGCAGAGGCCCACTCGGATGCTGAATTATGTGATATTTGATATCGACTATTAGTCTAATTTAGGGCAACAAATGAGACATACATACATACATAACTTCAAGCCAGTTCCCTTGCGGGGTAGGCACGAACGACAGAGCGCCATTTAGGCTTATTCTTACTCACCTCACTTGCTTCTTTGACATTCATAACTCTTGTCATGCACGCTCGTCTGTTCTTAAGGCTCCTGACATCACCTTCTGCTAGTATATGATCAATTTGATCATGGAAGGTGTGTCGTGGCCTTCCACGACTTCTGCATCCATCCACTTTTGCATTGTATATCTGTTTAGCCATTTTTTCCACATGCCCGAACCACCGGGGCATTCCTTTCCTTACCTTCACCCCGACACTCTCTTTCAGACCAAATAAATATTGTAACTAAGGAAAATCAATATTGAAGTAAGTTCCGGTACATATTACTCGGCATAACCAGTAGTGTTGCCAACAGTCCGTCTGCTGTCCAACAGTGTATCCATTGCCTAGAAAATTATTAAGATAATATTTTCTTAAGTTTTCGCGAATAGTACATGTAATAAAACTACGTTTCAACGGTTTTAAGCGAGGTAATTTATTTGATTTTTATTATTCTTACCTTTCAGTAGTCAAGAGTTCACAGTCTCTTGAGGTCTGGCAGTTGGTTTGGCAAAAACCTGCGTGCACCGGAACACAAACCAACTGGGTTGATAATTTCTTTTTATTTCTCCTCCCACCCATTTTTTATTATTTAAATTATTAGAGCTAGGCATGTTTGCTGAAGAGTTCCTTGCGCCGCTTCTTCTCTTCAAGCCACAAAATGTTGCGAAGCGGTAGTAAATTAGCTTAGGCTCCCATAGAGTAAATAATAACCATAAACAAAATTAAAACTACATAATTTCACGCCAGTTCCCTTACGGGGTAGGCACGAACAACAGAACGCCATTCAGGCTTATTCTTACACACCTCACTCGCTTCTTTGACATTCATAGCTCTTGTCATGCACGCTCGTCTGTTCTTAAAGCTCCTGACATCACCTTCCGCTAGTACACGATCAATTTGATCATGGAAGGTGCGTCGTGCCCTTCCACGACTTCTGCATGCCTTCAAAATTAAATCTAAATAATTAGAAATGAATAATTTGGCGTTAGGCTAGATAAAATTTTAATAATACTCATTGAAACTTGACATCTTTGTCTTCCGTGATCACGGCTACTGAAAACTGGCCGAAACGTCGGAATAATAAAAATGAAATAAATAACCGCGCTTAACACCGTTAAAACGTAGAATTATTAAGAGTTTATTTTTACAAAATAAATGAAACTAGAAAAGATAAAAAATTGGTTCAACGAATTGAAATGTCTGAGACGACGCACGACCAAGAGGACCTTCAAATCTACATTAAATGGGGAAGCTACTTCAGTTCCTAAGGCCGGGACTCCACCAAAGCGGAGACGAGACGAGCGGAGAGATGTTTTTTAAACAACCAATAGAATTGCGTTATTGAGACATCTCCTCTCCGCTGAGCTTCAGTGGAGATCGCTGTGCGGAGATATGTATGTATGGTGCGATGGAAGCGGAGATCTGAGCTGTGCGCGTACGACGCACGGCGGAGACGAGAGATGTGAGCGGCGTGCTAAGCTATCAATTCTGCTTCTTCAGACTGTAGTTCTTCTTCTGAATGCGTACTGAGCACTCAATGCCTCGCACACTCGCAAGGCTAGCCAGCACACATCTCTGCAACGCTACGCATTTCCGCACAGCTTCGGTGGATTCAACCGAGATGAAAAACATCTCTTCTCGCATCGCACACATCTCCGCTTTGGTGGAGTCCCGGCCTAAGAGTGCCGGCACTAATACATAGATGGCACTTAGATATGTCATAATTGGCAGACACAGCCGCTTCAGTTAACATGTGAAAAACACGTCATTGAACACGGACTGATATTCGTCTTCAATTTAGACGAATCAACCAAAGTGACTTGTGGGGCGCTATAGCCTACGGAAAAAATGCTGGTTCAATTTATAATGGACTGTATGAGAGAAATATGACCTAGATCCTTGCACTAGAAAAGCAGAAGCTCCACCAACCTTGAGATCCGCCTTCTCCTGGCTCGGTTCAGGTTACACACAGGAACCGCACACGGCACTAATCTCCACCTTAGAGCTAACACTTTTAACAAGTCTAAGTACATATAATAAGTTCTTGGCACGGCCAGTAATCACAATGAGTATAATGAATATTATTCAAAATTATGAGCGCACGGCGCGTTGTAGTCTGGTTAAGACGTCGACAGTAAGTGTTCAAAAAAAGGCTGCTCCTACCCTGCTCTGTAGTGGCCGTCGCCTCACACAGAAGGAGGGTAGACAGCAAAGTTGATGGAGCGATGTTCTACCTACTTTATACTAGGCAAGGACCGAACACTCCAGTATATGTCACATCATGGTTATAAAAGCTTTTGTGACGAAAATTCCAATATGCAAAGAAAACGTGGAACAATTTTCCCTCGCATAATCTTCGGGCGTACAAAAAAGGCGATAACAGTATAGTTCAGTGGGTCGGAAAGCCGCCATCCGTCACGGAGGTCGACGGCTCCCTCGCGGATAAGGGGTTTGCTTAATCTCGCCGCGCCCTGCGACAGATTCACAGATTGGCGCCCAACTTCCCGATCTTCGGGAAACTTCCACTTTCCAAACTTAGCCGGTTCGAATACAATGGATAACCATTATTACCCTTTTAACCGACTTTTCAAGCAAGCATTCATAGATGTTACATTGCATTAATTTTTATTTTTTTATTGCAGGAGTTCAGCAGACTGGCAGACGGCCCACTTGATGGAAAGCGGTTACCATCGCCTATGGACATTTGCAACACCAAAGGTGCTACAAATGCGCTGCTGCTCTCTTAAGCGAGACTGGAACCTGGTTATTAATGCCGGAACACAACTCAAGGTTGTTATGGCGACATACTTTTGACCACTATAGTTTTTACGAATTACCTAGGTTTTTTATTGGGCTTGTGATTCTTTACTTTTCTATTCCATGTCATTGTCTAGTAGCGTAAGTACAAAAAAGCAACTACAGCGCTTTTCAAAAAAGCAGAATGTTAATAACAAGCGCTGACTATGCATAAAAGTGAGTTGGGAATTTTTGCTTCTAAGTAGACATGGCCGATATTTGTTTCAATCTTAAGTTACCAAAGGAAATTAGAAGGGTTTTCATAATGAATGGAATGAATAATTTATTGCTAAAATGTATATATGTTACAATATGCGTTGTTTCGATACATTTTGCTTTATTAGGCGTGCAATGTCAGAATTATAAAACTAAATTATATAAAATAATATTAGTTATATTTTTGTCTGCGCAAAATCTGCGGAGTGACGCTCACGGACCGCGTTCATAATACCGAAGTAAGAAAGACACTTGGGCTGAAAGAGAGTGTCGGGGTGAAGGGAAGGAAGGGAATGCTCTGGTGGTTCGGGCATGTGGAAAGAATGACTAAACAGATATACAATGCAAAAGTGGATGGATGCAGAAGTCGTGGAAGGCCACGACACACCTTTCATGATCAAATTGATCGTGTACTAGCAGAAGGTGATGTCAGGAGCCTTAAGAACAGACGAGCGTGCATGACAAGAGCTATGAATGTCAAAGAAGCGAGTGAGATGTCTAAGAATAAGCCTAAATGGCGCTCTGTTGTTCGTGCCTACCCCGCAAGGGAACTGGCTTGAAGTTATGTATGTATATCTTTGTCATTGTGATATTCATTTACAGTATAATATACTTTGTTCAATAAAAATTTCTTAAGAGACCATAAACAAGTTTATAGGCTGAACTCGTAATATTTCTGACAGTTTATTAAATAGTAGCTGTGCCCGCGACGTCGTCCACGTGGAATTCGTTTTCAAAACCCCCCCGATTTTGAAACATTCTTCATTGGTGCTCATCTCCGTCATGTCATCTCAGTCTTAGCATGATGATATATAGCCTATAGCCTTCCTCGATAAATGGGCTATTTAACACTGAAAGAATTTTAAAAATCGGACTAGTCGTTTCTGAGATTAGCGCGTTCAAACAAACAAACTCTTCAGCTTTATATATTAGTATAAGATGATAGGCATAAAATATGCTTTTAAAATAATGGATACTATACAAAAAAAATCAAAATATTTTTTTATATTATTCAGTGACACATTTCACGTGATTTATGTATGACGCAAAACGAGATGATTTACCGTGCCTTTCAAGTTCCCACGGCAGCAGCGACGCCATGGCTTGTAAAATATTCGCCCTGTATCGAGAGTTGCGCATATTTCATGGATTTTAGGCAAGTTAAATTGAGTCATCAATTCCGTATTACGTAATTTGGAAGGGTAATTGCTTCGGTACCTACGTGCCTATTGCGGGGAGAGTGCAAATAAATGTTCTGCTCGCATTCTCAATATTAATTGATGATATTTCAAGTACGCGACCGAGACAGGTGATCGAGACATGAGACACGCGACATATCTGCTTTGTATGCAAATTTAAATAAATAAATATTCACTAATGTTACTGCACTGCATCTGAGGTTTGCAGATGATATTGTCTTGCTAGAAGAAGATCCTAAAAAACTAGAACACATGATAAAAGACATAGCAGAAAAAAGCAGGGAAGTAGGTTTAGAAATTAATGCAGATTAGCGCGTTCTAACTGACCAACTCAACAGAAAGCGACATAGACGTCTATGGAACTAAGTTTGAATATGTCTTTTGAATATGTTTATCTAGGACAAATCATATCGTCCATGACAAGACTTATGAATGTCCATGAGGCAAGTAAAGTGTGTAAGAATAAGCCTGCGGTTGGAAGAAATACTCCGTGCCTTGAAAGCAAGGGAACTGAAGAATAAAGATCTAGGTATACATGTATGCAAAGCGAAAGACTTTCATACACATTGATATTACTGCCCCGCATGACATACGGCTGCGAGACATGGACATTCAACCCCCAAACAACGAAGTGGAAAACCTTGCTAAAACAGAAAGAGCAATGGAAAGAAGCATGTTGAATCGGCAGGGCGACATTATGTGACAGAATCTCAAAATTTCGGACACATACAAAGCGCAGGGTCGACAGGGAGTAACAGGTTTTTAGTGGGTACCCGCATAGATCGCTCGTGTAGCAACGCTCGGAGTTGGACGGACACTATTCTACGTTGCAAAATAAATAAATGGAGCACCGCCAAGTAACCTTATGGTACCCAAGAGGGGACATCCCCGACCGACAGGGGTCGTTTCCCTAGCAACAACCCAGTTTGAGCGACGAATCCGTCTAACCTTGGGACCATACTGGACCAGAGTTGCCGAAGACCGCAGTTCAATGGAAAGAGCTGGAGCAGTGCCTATGCCAAGAGGCACGCCGAACTGCGTGATATACTATAACGTAAGAAAATAAATAGTTATATAATGAAAAAATTTAAATTGCATGCATTCGGCCATGGAAAGGGCATTACGTATTATGTCCCTTATCAAATTTAATATCCATTTATTTTCTAAAAAATTTCATTTTTCTTTTAAATATACAAAAAGTAGTTGAATTAAAATGACCCGGCTAGTATTTTTTTAATTTTTTTTTATTGCAGGAGATCAGCAGACAGGCAGACGGCCCACTTGATGGAAAGCAGTTACCATCGCCTATGGACATTTGCAACACCAAAGGTGCTACAAATGCGCTGCTGCTCTCTTAAGGGAAACTGGAACCTGGTCACTAATGCTGGAACACAACTCAAGGTTGTTATGGCGGCATGCTCTTGACCAGGGGTGGTAGCCATCCAGTCGGGCAAATGCCCTACCACCTGGCACCTGTGCCTTTAGTGTTATACTCGGATTGGTAGTAAACGTTCTGTGTCGCTGTAATTTAAAGTTTTTAACAATTTATTAACTTGGTGTTTAAACTGATGTAGACAAGCATCTTCCACAAGTTTTATCCCGTTGAGGATGAAGCGAGAATTAAAAGTTCAAGATACGGGAAATAAATTTACATACTGACAATATCCATAGGGATGACGTCTAGTTGGTCTGAAAGAGAGTGTCGGGGTGAAAGTAAGGAAAGGAATGCTCCGGTGGTTCGGGCATGTGGAAAGAATGACTAAACAGATATACAATGCAAAAGTGGATGGATGCAGAAGTCGTGGAAGGCCACGACACACCTTCCATGATCAAATTGATCGTGTACTAGCAGAGGGTGATGTCAGGAGCCTTAAGAACAGACGAGCTTGCATGACAAGAGTTATGAATGTCAAAGAAGCAAGTGAGGTGTGTAAGAATAAGCCTAAATGGCGCTCTGTTGTTCGTGCCTACCCCGCAAGGGAACTGGCGTGAAGTTATGTATGTAAGTACATAAGACAAGTTACTCTCTCTAATTGCATTTAAAAATATCCCAACCTTTTTTAAGGTAAAAAGTAATTAGAGCCTCGAGGGGTTTGCGAAATTCCCCCCAAATTCCCTAACGACCATCGCCGTTTAACCGACATTAATATTTCATTTTATTTATTACTAGCTTCTGCCTGCGACTTCGTCCGCGTGGAATAGTTAAAAAAACCCCCCGATTTTGAAACATTCTTCATTGGTGCTCCGCTCCTATCGCTCTTAGCGTGATGATATATAGCCTACAGCCTTCCTCGATAAATGGGCTACCTAACACTGAAATAATTTTTCAAATCAGACCAGTAGTTTCTGAGATTAGCGCGTTCAAGCAAACAAACAAACAAACCCTTCAGCTTTATATATTAGTACTAGCTTCTGCCCGGACTTCGTCTGCGTGGAATAGTTAAAAAATAGTAAGTTAAAAACCCCCCCGATTTTCAAACATTATTCATTGGTGCTCCGCTCCTATTGATCTTAGCGTGATGATATATATCCTATAGCCTTCCTCGATAAATGGGCTATCCAACACTGAAATAATTTTTCAAATCAGACAAGTAGTTCCCGAGATTAGCGCGTTCAAGCAAACAAACAAACAAACTCTTCAGCTTTATATATTAGTACTAGCTTCTGCCCGCGACTTCGTCCGCGTGGAATAGTAAAAAAATAGCAAGCTAAAAAAAAACCCCGATTTTGAAACATTATTCATTGGTGCTCCGCTCCTATCGCTCTTAGCGTGATGATATATAGTCTATAGCCTTCTTCAATAAACGGGCTTTTTAACACTGAAAGAATTTTTCAAATCAGATTAGGAGTTCCTGAGATTAGCGCGTTCAAACAAACAAACCATTCAGCTTTATATATTAGTACTAGCTTCTGCCCGCGACCTAGTCTGCGTGGAATAGTTAAAAAATAGTAAGTTAAAAACCCCCCGAGTTCGAAACATTCTTCATTGCTGCTCCGCTCCTAGTGCTCTTAGCGTGATGATATATAGCTTATAGCCTTCCTCGATAAATGAGCTATCTAACACTGAAAGAATTTTTCAAATCAGACAAGTAGTTCCTGAGATTAACGCGTTCAAGCAAACAAACAAACTCTTCAGCTTTATATATTCAATTACTATTCAATTACATACATAATTCAACCAAAGCACAGACCGCTTATCGGCGACTCTTGTTAAGGGGGGTATCAACTAATACTCGCTCGACGAGCCCTACGACAAGACAAACTTTTATAAAAATATTATTAATGAATATTAATCGAATTGTGTCAAAAATTATCTAGCTCTGTCATCATAGTCATCATCCTAGCGTTAAATCCCGGTTGCGTTCCAATCATCTGTCTTTGAACCCGAGATTTGCTTTTCTACTCCTTTTCTTCTTCACTTCGCGCGGTCGTCGGCTTCCCTTATTGTGAGACCATTGGTACGTATTAAATACATACAATATATTTGATAGGGGTGTTCGGTTTGTACAAATAATTGAAAAAAGTAAAAAAAAAAAGTTAAAACGTGTAAGAACGGAGAAATAATATAATTTCTAGCGTTGCGGCTTGTCGTAAGAGGTAATAAAACAACCCACAGCCAGGCGATAGGGTATTTACCTGTCTGGATGGCTACCACCTCTGGTCTAGAGTATTCAAATTCAAAACTTTTTATTCAAAATAAGTTCCACTGGAGAAACATTTTTTGAAGGTCCTAGTCTATGTACACTGCTTCGCAACGTGTTATTGCTGTTAAGAAGAAGAAGCGGCAAGAAATTCCATAAAAGAAGTATGCCGCCATGACAACATTGAGTTGTGTTCCAGCATTAGTGAACAAACTCCAGTCTCTCTTTAAAAAGCTGCAATGGATTAGCAGCACCTTTGGTGTTGTAAATGTCCATAGACGATGGTAATTGATTTCCATCAAGTGAGCCGTCTACCTGTCTTTTTATTTTTATTTTTTTTATTGCATGAGCTTAGCAGACAGGCAGACGGCCCACTTGATGGAAAGCGGGAGACTGGAACCCGGCCACTAATGCCGGAACACAACTCAAGGTTGTTATGGGGGCATACTCTAGACCAGGGGTGGTAGCCATCCAGTCGGGCAAATGCCCTACCACCTGGCTGTGGGTTGTTTTCTCGCCTCTTACGACAGGCCGCCCGGCCGCAGGAAATTGTATTCTTTCTCCGTTCCTGCACGGATATTATAATTTTTGTATTCTCGTCATCACGTGAAAACTACTCAACGGATTTAAATCAAAATCAACGCAGAACTAGCTTATATTCCTGGTCAATAATCTGGATTCAATTTATCCCGATAGAAGAGTTGTTTCTGTGGGAGAGACGAACATAGCCAAACTGATGGCACTGAGATCGCGTTTATTTGGTGCCGCCATTGCAACTCACTACCAAATAAGTTGGTAACGCGAACTAACTGTTGCTAGCACTGCTGGTATTATAATAATTACGTTTTACACACTATGTCCAAAATAATGACAATTTATGTGAAAACAAATATTCTTATCCGTGCAGGAACGGAGAAAGAATACAATTTCCTGCGTTGGGGCGGCCTGTCGTAAGAAGCGACTTAACAACCCACAGCCATTTAGGCCCATTCTTACACACCTCACTTGCTTCTTTGACATTTATAACTCTTGTCATGCACGCTCGTCTGTTCTTAAGGCTCCTGACATCACCTTCTGCTAGTACACGATCAATTTGATCATGGAAGGTGTGTCGTGGCCTTCCACGACTTCTGCATCCATCCACTTTTGCATTGTATATCTGTTTAGTCATTCTTTCATCGTGCCTTACCTTCACCCCGACACTCTCTTTCAGACCAACTCTCGTTCTTACTTCGGTATTACGAACGCGGTCCGCGAGCGTCACTCCGCAGACCTGCTGATGAAAATTCACATGATAATTTAAATTCATGTCTAAATGTGTCTAAATCTATCATTAATATCTGTGCAGGAACGGAACGGAAGAGGCGACAAAATAACCCACAGCCAGGTGGTAGGGCATTTGCCCGACTGGATGGCTACCACCCCTGGTCTAAAGTGTGTCGCCATAACAACCTTATGTTGTGATCCGGCATTAGTGACCAGGTTCCAGTCTCCCTTAAGAGAGCAGCAGCGCATTTGTAGCACCTTTGGTGTTGCAAATGACCATAGGCGATGGTAACCGCTTTCCATCAAGTGGGCCGTCTGCCTGTCTACTGATCTGCAATCAAAAAATTATTAAAAGCTCCGAAGTATCGCGTATAACAAAATATACAAGTCAGTCTGCACCTTTATTATAAAGTTGTCCAATTCGATTTACTCGATATTAAATTGGGAATTAGTTTCTATTGTGTTCAGCAACCATTGCGGCGTTGAATCGGAATTGAATATTAGCCTTCGTAGTGTTCGCACAATGGATGGAGTACACGAGCATTGGTTTTAATCGGATGTCGGTATGAGTTTTGTATTGATATAGACGGGACTTTAGCTCCTTTTGTGACATTGTCCAGATGGCGTATGACATAGCAAGGTTTAATCTATTGGGATTCAATCTCATTGAATACCGTTGTGTTCTTTCAGTTCTATGCCTTTCAACTAAATTCAATTTGGTTGAAAGGCAAAAGGTTAAGCTACCACACTAGTCGTATACCAAACTAGCTTTTGCCCGCGACTTCGTCTGCGTGGAATTGTTAATAAAAAATAAATTTAAAAAAACCCCGATTTTGAAACATTCTTCATTGGTGCTCCGCTCCTATTGGTCTTAGCGTGATGATATATAGCCTATAGCCTTCCTCGATAAATGGGCTATCTAACACTAAAAGAATTTTTCAAATCAAACCTGAAGTTCTTGAGATTAGCGCGTTCAAACAAATAAACTCTTCAGCTTTATATATTAGTATAATATATAAAAAACCGACTTCAAAAATTAAAAAGTATATATTATAATGACTTCAAGATGTTTTAGAGAATATATATTAATAATAATAGCTTTAGAAATAAGTTATTTTATACTTTTTACTTTTTGAAGTCGGTTTTTTAAACGGAGTTTTTTTTATTTTTTTGTTACTTTTTAGTGTCTAGGTATGTATGGGTAGACCTACGAAAGGTGCCGCGCTCCTTAAAAAATATAGGTCCCAAGAAACGGGAACAAAAAAATGTTCGTAAAATGAAAGCTACTGGGCCAAACTATGTCAAAATTTTAGGGGACCAAATGGCAGCTATTCCTCGTCGAACAAAAAAAGAATCACGTAAATCGGATCATAAATCTCGGAGTAATCGGTGAACATACATAAAAAAAAGATCCCGACGATTTGAGAACCTCCTCCCTTTTTTAAAGTCGGTTAAAAAATCAGTTTTCGTACAATATCATAAATAGACCCCAAAATAAGGTCCAAATGAACTCATTTTCAAATTTATGGTTTTCGTAACATTTCATTGGTATTTGTTTTTTTTTTTTAATTCAAGAGCAATACTACTATTTGCTAATAATACGTAATCCCGGCCATGTCTGTCTCTAAGACGACATTTTAATCATCAGATAAATGTTATTCATCGAATAAAATACAACATAGTAAAATTTAAAATAATAATAATACATACATACATAGCTTCACGCCAGTTCCCTTGCGGGGTAGGCACGAACAACAGAGCGCCATTTAGGCTTATTCTTACACACCTCACTTGCTTCTTTGACATTCATAACTCTTGTCATGCACGCTCCTCTGTTCTTAAGGCTCCTGACATCACCTTCTGCTAGTACACGATCAATTTGATCATGGAAGGTGTGTCGTGTCGTATATCTGTTTAGTCATTCTTTCATCATGCATTCTTTCCACATGCCCGAACTACCGGAGCATTCCTTTCCTTACCTTCACCCCGACACTTTCAGATCAACTCTCTTTCTTACTTCGGTATTACGAACGTGGTCCGCGAGCGTCGCTCCGCAGATTTTGCGCAGTGCTCGCATCTCGACCGCGTTTACTCTACTAATAATAAGACTAAGCTAAGACTCAAGCTCCAGGGGTGGAAGTGATAAATGGCATCACGTCAGAAGTAGCTTCGGTGAACCTGCAGCCCACCTCTCGACACCCCTTAGCCACTTACACCCATGTTGCCCGTGCCTTCTATGGCATTTTTTGGGGCCCATTTTTCCATGTTCCCTGAACATTGCGACGGGTAGATGCCATAGTCTCCATATTCCCAGACCCCCAGTACCACTAGCATTTCACCCCAATAGCCCGGTACTATTTGACTTCATTTCCCACAATAGTTCTACATTGGCCGGGGCTTGTCCTTGGGTGCATTATTATATGGTGTACACAGCGACAATCGCCGGTCAGTGTCACGCCACATTTACATTAAATTTGTCAAGGGGCCTCTACGTGTTGGCCTTCCCATGGCCCCACGCAAACCCTCCAAAAGTCCGGGCCATTTTCATGGCCCGTGGTCTTCAAAGACATACATATATAATAATAAATCGGCAGACAAACACACACACTGTATATCCCCAAATTAAGCAAGTTACGCTTGTGTTATGGGTAATATACAAGGGACCACTCTGGGGCCGATCCCAGACACCCAGACCATAGTAAATAACGGAGAAAATACGTTTCCGAAATTTACCATACCAGGAATCGAACCTAGGGTTTAGCCCGCACAACCACAGAGGCCGTCAAAATGACAGTTGCGTGAATGAAACAGTTGAATTGTTTCATTCTTGAATCTAGTCAGATTATAATTTAGCTGACGGATAGCTTTTTATCTGTGCAGGAACGGAGAAAGAATATAAATTCCTGCGTTGGGGAGGCCTGTCGTAAGAGGCGACTTAACAACCCACAGCCAGGGCCACCCCTGGTCTAAAGTATGTCGCTATAACAACCTTGAGTTGTGTTCCGGCATTAGTGACCAGGTTCCAGTCCCCCTTAAGAGGGCAGCAGCGCATTTGTAGCACCTTTGGTGTTGCAAATGTCCATAGGCGATGGTAACCGCTTTCAATCAAGTGGGCCGTCTGTCTGCTGATCTCCTGCAATAAAAAAAATAGCTTTTATCTGACAATTGAAAATTCTGCCCTTAGTAAATTAATTAAATAAATTCTATGTAGCAACAAATTTCAAATCTGATCATCATTCCCACAGTTGTTCAATAGCAAAATAAACACTAAATTGGATTTTTCTTTTGCAGGGAGTACTGTGACCGGATGACGTCGGCTTGGGTTCGCAACGATGTAAGTTCAATAGTTTATTACAAAATACACTAAACTACAAAAATTAACAACCCATCTGGAAAGTGGTTGGTACGACATCCCGTCACATTCTCGGCAAGCGTCCCTTTCCTGGCAACTTTTTAACCGACTTCAAAAAAGGAGGAGGTTCTCAATTCATCGGGATCTTCTTTTTTATGTATGTTCACCGATTACTCCGAGATTTATGATCCGATTTACGTGATTCTTCTTTTGTTAGACGCGGAATAGCTGCCATTTAGTCCTATAAAAATTTGACATAGTTTGGCTTAGTGGTTTTCATTTTATGAATATTTTTTATGAAAAAAATTCCATTCCGTTCCATATGTACACCGATTACGCTGAGATTTAGGATCCGATTTACGTGATTCTTGTTTAGTTTGATGCGGAATAGTTGCCATTTGGTCCACTAGAAATTTAACATAGTTTGGCCCTGTAGTTTTCATTTTCCGAACATGTATTTGTTCCCGTTTCTTGGGACCTATATTTTTTAAGGAGCGCGGCTCCTTTCGTAGGTCTACCCATACATACCTAGACACTAAAAAGTAAATAAAAAAAAAACTTCGTTTAAAAAAACCGACTTCAAAAACTAACAAACTAAAAAGTATAAAATAACTTATTTCTAAAGCTATTATTATTAATATATATTATCTAAAACATCTGTACCATCTGTACCTAATTCTAAGCTGTTTTTGTGTATTGCTTCATTGATTTTATTGTACAATAAGAAAGAAGAAAGAAAGAAAGACATATTTTATTTAGGACAAATACAACATACAGTATTATCAAGCAGTAAAATAACAGAAACAGAATAAGTCCTAAAATTGGACCCAGTCTCAGCATATGCTGACCAATTAAGACCAGCGCTGTCCTGCCGCCTGAGACTAGCAGGTCGGGCGACGAGGACACGGCGCTGCACACTCTCCAGAAATGTCCAGCCTGGACGGAGCAGCGCCGGGAGCTCTTCGCCCATACCGGATTTGACACCTCGCTCCCGGCCGTGGTACGCACCATGGTCGGGAGCTCCACCGGACGGAACGCCGTCTCCTCCTTCTGCGAGCAAATCATGTTCGCGAAGGAGGAGGCGGAACGGGAGCGTGAGCGTAATTCCCTGCTCCGCTCCCGCCAAAGGAGGACGCGCCGACGCCGGAGGTCGGATAGTGACCTTCGGCCAATAGGGGTTCTCACTCACCCGCATATGCCGTCGAGATGAGAGCGCGAGTGTTCCGCGCGCGCTCATCTCTCTTCCCGTGGGGCGCGTTACAGACCGCCCCACGCATGGACTAGACTTAGCAGTAGCTGGGGGATACGTCCCTTGGCATAGGAAGAGGCCCAGTGAGGGGGGCCCACGCCTGCCAGGGCACGCGGAGTTGGGAAACCCGTATACACGTAGTCCTGGCATAAGGCGCAGGACGGAACAAAAAAAAAATGGGACCAGCAGGTGAAGTCACGAAGGACAATACACAACATATCATAAAATATAATACATATAAAATACATACATACATAACTTCACGCCAGTTCCCTTGCGGGGTAGGCACGAACATCAGAGCGCCATTTAGGCTTATTCTTACACACCTCACTTGCTTCTTTGACATTCATAACTCTTGTCATGCACGCTCGTCAGTTCTTAAGGCTCCTGACATCACCTTCTGCTAGTACACGATCAATTTGATCATGGAAGGTGTGTCGTGGCCTTTCACGACTACTGTTTGCAGTTCTAATGGCGATTCGGCTAAAAGCACGGCATCATCCGCATAAAGCAAGGTGCTTACAACTAGATCACTCATCCGCACCCCAACATCCATCAATCTTATTCTCTGGAGACATATATATAGGATGAACAGCAAAGCCGACAGCACGCAGCCCTGGCGGACGCCAATATTGACGTCAAACCAGGGCGACAGGCTGCCATCCACCCGCACGCATGCCATACAGTCCTCGTAAGTGGACTGCACTGCACGCATCAGTTGGCCATTAATCCCATATCCGGGCAATATGTCCCAGAGGTCCTTCCGCGCAACCCTGTCAAATGCCTTCTCTAGATCCACAAAACCGCAGAAAACCTTCCGGCCCATAGCCAGCCCATATAAAATACACACAATTATAAATAATAAATAAATTAATATATATAAATATAAATATATAAATATATATATACATATATATATATATATATATATATATATATATATATATATATATATATATATAATCATTGTACCGATCACATGCACAGCAAAACAGAATTAGAAAAGAGTAAGTATATAAAATAAACAAATTATAATAAAATGAATGTAATTTTCTTAAGTTTTCGCGACGTGTATACATAATAAAACTACGTTTTACCGGTTTTAAGCGCGGTTAATTTTATTTGATTTTGGTTTTTTCGACGTTACGTCTCACTACATCAGATTCGATAACCCACAAATCCTCGCGAAAGAGAATCGTTTCATACCTAGAATGATGCGTGAGGCTATTGAAATCAAAAAACAACCAAATTTCAATAGAGAAGATGGTTGGCAAGTACCACCTGTTTGGGATCCAATCATCAAAACTATTAAGACCCAAACCCAGCAAAAACCAGCTGCCAGACCTCAAGACACTGTGAGCTCTTTCTGCGTGCAACGGAACACAAACCAACTTGACTGATAATTACTTTTATTTTTCCTTCCACCCATTTTAATAGTATATAAAATTATTAGAGCTAGGCATATTTGCTGAAGAGTTTCTTGCGCCGCTTCTTCTCTTCAAGCCATAACATGTTGCGAAGCGGTAGTAAATTAGACTAAGGCTAAATAAAACTTTAACAATACTCGTTGACACTTGACATCTTTAAGTCTTGAAAAGTGGCCGAAACGTCGGAAAAACCAAAATCAAATAAAATTACCGCGCTTAAAACCGTTAAAACGTAGTTTTGTTAAATGAATGTAAATTCAAATAGCACTTGTGTCTTGTCTTAGCAATTTGATGTACATTCAAAAATGTCTTAAGTATTAATTAATTAAGTATATTCTATTCTGTTCTATAATAAACAAGAACGCCACTGACACACGACGAGCAAGTAATCGCATCGGCGAAATATCTTTTTATCTCGAAAGATATATTTCTTTGCAGGATCCCATTAAAAGTCGGCTAATTCTGGGGCCGGGTGGCGGCGTAATAACTTTACAGAGGTCCGTCGACGGAGTAATCCCGGAAAAGATGGAATGTGCCAGAATAGGAGGGCGATGCGCGTTTTTACAGCTAAGCTCATTACTCGACGTATTAGGGAGGAATATTGGGGATCACGGTATTACATATTCGGCTAAGCCAAAAACCATTTAAGCTCGTTTCAACAGTTAGAAATGTAAACTTCTCAACTGGGAATAGATTTGTAAAATAAGTGTAGGAGAAACTATGCCTTTGACAGAAGTAATTGGCACCCTATCGCTTTATTCACGACGACATATTTGCTAAACATTCATATTAAGTGTTGGATCTTCACAATTGATACTGATGCGGGTAGTTTTCTAAATGCCGCTGGCTTTCAGTCTCTAACGCACGCGAGGTCAGTCCGGGCGTTTTTCCTTCCTTTTCATTTTATTCCAGTAGTTCAGCAGACAGGCAGACGGCCCACTTGATGGAAAGTGGTTATACCATCACCTATGGACATTTGCAACATCAAAGGTGCTACAAATGCGCTGCTGCTCTCTTAAGGGAGACTGGGACCTGGTCACTAATGCCGGAACACAACACAAGGTTGTTATGGCGACATACTCTAGACCAGGGGTGGTAGCCATCCAGTCAGACAAATACCCTACGACCTGGCTGTGGGTTATTTTGTCGCCTCTTACGAGCCCGGCCGCAGGAAATTGTTTTCTTTCTCCGTTCCTGCACGGATAAAGTAATTGGGCTGGATATAGAATACCGGATATCCGGCAAGCCTTATCACCGGATTTTCTGCTTGTTATCACAGTACACATGGTGACTGACTTATGCCCAGTTCATACATGTTACTATTCACTCACCTGTATTTCATATTTAATATAATTATAATAATAATCCCGCAGGGGGGCTTTGTGGCGAAGCCTTAGGTGAGTAGCGACACCTCGTACCTGACTCCGGGGGCCAAGGCGAGGCCCCCACCTCCGTGCTTGCCTTGACCAGCCGGCACGGAGTGGAGATCGCTAGAGCTAAGACTCGAGCTCCAGGGGTGGAAGTGATAAATGGCCTAACGTCGGAAGTAGCTTCGATGAACCTGCAGCCCATCTCTCGACACCCCTTAGCCACTCACACCCATGTTGCCCTGTCTTCTATGGCATTTTTTGGGGCCCATGCAGGGAGTGGCGAGTCACCGTCTGCCCATTTTTCTATATTCCCCGAACATTGCGACGAGCAGACGCCATAGTCCCCATATTCCCAGACCCTAGTACCACTAGCAGTTCACCCCAATAGTCCGGTACTTTTTGTCCTCATTTCCCACAATAGTTCTACGCTAGCCGGGTCTTGTCCTTGGGTGCATTGTTATATGGTGTAGACAGGGATAATCGCCGGTCAGTGTCACGCCACATTTACATTAAATTTGTCAAAGGGTCTCTACGTGTTGGCCTTTCCATGGCCCCACGCAAGCCCCCCAAAAGTCCGGGCCATTTTTTTGGCTCGTGGTCTTGAAAGACATACAGTATAATAATAAACCCGCAGGGGGGCTTTGTAGCGAAGCCTTAAGTGAGTAGCGACACCTCGTCACTGACTCCGGGGGCCAAGACGAGGCCCCCACCTCCGTGCTTGCCTTAACCAGCCGACACGGAGTGGAGATCGCTAGAGCTAAGACTCAAGCTCCAGGGGTGGAAGTGATAAATGGCATCACGTCAGAAGTAGCTTCGGTGAACCTGATCTTAGCCACTCACACCCATGTCGCCCCTGTCTTTATGTCATTTTTGAGGCCCATGCAGGGAGTGGCAAGTTACCGTCTGCGGACTTTTCTATGTTCCCCGAACATTGCGACGGGCAGACGCCATAGTCCCCATATTCCCAGACCCCCAGTACCACTAGCAGTTCACCCCAATAGCCCGATACTTTTTGTAGACCATTCTTTGAAAGCCTCAAATTATTAACCTTACCGTGCTTATACATTTTTGAAATAGCAGTCTGTAAGGAGACACCCTGAGCACTATGGAAACCTTCGAAGCAGACGTCGATGCAACACATTAAAATTTAATAAAAACTTTGACACGACATTATTTTTAATCGACTTCAAAAAAAGGAGGTGGTTCTCAATTCGTCGGGATCTTTTCTTTAATGCATGTTCATCGATTACTCCGAGATTTATGATCCGATTTACCTGATTCTTTTTTGTTCGACGCATTGTATATCTGTTTAGTCATTCCTTCATCATGCATTCTTTCCACATGCCCGAAGCACCGGAGCATTCCTTTCTTTACCTTCACCCCGACACTCTCTTTCAGAGCAACTCTCTTTCTTACTTCGGTATTACGAACGCGGTCCGCGAGTGTCACTCCGCAGATTTTGCGCAGTACTCGCATCTCGACCGCGTTTACTCTACTTTCATGCTCTCTCTACCATACCCAACTCTCGCTTCCATACGTGAGCGTAAGTACCAGCACCGCGTTGTGTATGGCGAGCTGGGCCTTCTGGCTGAGGTTCTTAGCGCCTAGAAGTTTACCTAACGCTCCATTCACACCATTCCCCAAATTCACTCTTCTTTCTATATCAGCGGTGTACCTTCCATCCCTGCTAAAAGCACATCCAAGATATACAAACTCATTCACTTGCTCTAGCATAACATCATCGACCATTATCCTTGCATTCGTTCTGGTTCTCTTTCAAAGACCATAACCTTTGTTTTCTTCGCATTCAAATGTAAGCCTCTCGCCTGACAGTCATCAGATAACAATCAGTAATTTATTTATATAATATAGTTTGTAAATTGTTACGTCTAGATGAAATCCAAGCCTACTGATACATCAGTGTTAAAATTTATTTTCGCAAACAAAGTTATTTGAATAATGTTAGTAATAATGATTCAATAAATACTTAAATCTAGGAAATTAGTTTTAGTGATACATTATAAGGATAATAGACAAGGAAAAATAAAGCATTAAAAAAATTACTAAACAAGTGAAAAAACAGCATAAAAATTACCAATCTTGTACTTTCTTCATATTTATGTCTTATTTCTTTGTTTGTTATACTTTCCATTTCAAAATTTTATATAATTACTAGCTGTCCCGGCAGACGTTGTCCTGCCCTGAAGAAAATTTGAAACCCAATTGCAGCGCCACCTACCGGGTCCAATTGTGAATCTATACCATCCTCGAATCCACTTGAACATACACAAAAAAATTCATTAAAATCGGTCCAGCCGATTAGGAGTTCACTGTCAACATATGTACAGAAGAATTATATATATAAAGATATACTTTTTTATTACATTTACATTGTAAAACCCACATGTTAGACATTTTTACAAGCTTTTATTTAACTTGCAAGTGATGTACCTATGTATGTATGTAAGTTCGGGTGGAATCTTGCAAGTTAAACTTGACCAACTTCCCGGTTTCCGATTGAGCAGAAATTTTGCACACATATGTATATCGCGTGACAATGCAATAATATGGTACCATGGAGCTGATCTGATGATGGAGTCGGAAGGTGGCCATAGGTACTCCTGTACTAAACAAGATAGACCCGTCGTGTTTGGGCTCGTTTCACTTGTCTTGGCTAGCACTCTGCTGCTATATGATATCCAGGATCTCAAAACCTTTTTAAAAAGCTTATTTTTTAATCCATCGTAAGGTTGTCTGGAAGAAATTGCTTTTAGTGATAGGACCGCCTATTGTCTTCTGTACTTAAACTTCTTTTATCCGTGCAGGAACGGAGAAAGAATACAATTTCGTGCGGCCTGGCGGCCTGTCGTAGGAGGCGACTAAACAACCCACTGCCAGGTGGTAGGGTATTTGCTCGTATACGTATGCTTGAGTTGTGTTCCGGCATTAGTGACTAGGTTCCAGTCTCCTTTAAGAGAGCAGCAGCGCATTTGTAGCACCTTTGGTGTTGCAAATGCCCATAGGCGATGGTAACCGCTTTCCATCCAGTGGGCCGTCTGACTGTCTGCTGAACTCCTGCAATAAAAAAAAAGAAACTTCTTGAACTATATCTTGATTTTATTTAATAACGTATATTCTGTTCTAAATACGTCCATATTAGCTATTGGTTACAAGTGATGAGCTAGTCGGTTAACTGGTTACAGTTGTCATTGATTGTGCGCTCAATTCCCAGCGTCATTAATGTCCCAGTAGCGCAATTAGCAACGTGTTGCCAGTTTACAGCAACTGTTGCACTTTAGACTTTTGTTTGTTGATTTATTTAACAATACAAAAGTGTATATCTCTTTATACATAGATGTTTATTCTGATATACAATGCAAAAGTGGATGGATGCAGAAGTCGTGGAAGGCCACGACACACCTTCCATGATCAAATTGATCGTGTACTAGCAGAAGGTGATGTCAGGAGCCTTAAGAACAGACGAGCGTGCATGACAAGAGTTATGAATGTCAAAGAAGCAAGTGAGGTGTGTAAGAATAAGCCTAAAAGGCGCTCTGTTGTTCGTGCCTACCCCGCAAGGGAACTGGCGTGAAGCTATGTATGTATGTATGTATGTACAAAAGTGTATTTCGAAATATGTTGTTTTAATTAAGTATTTAGTAAAGTGTATAATGTAGCATATCAATACCTACTACGCCAACTTAATTTTAGATATTTTCTGTTTTTAAGGGAAAAACACATTAAAGTCTTAATATTACGTTCATAAATTTCATTAAAAAAAAAATTAAGAAACTCGAAGTCTTTCGGTTTTTATGAAATTTTAGGATTACGATTAGTATTAGATAAATATAATTTTAGGATTAGAATTAAAAAATATTCTTTATTTTAAAAAACATAATGTTAAGAAATTAATGAGTGATTTTCCCATAAAAATAGAAAATACCTAAAATTAAGTTGGCGTAGTATTTCTTGGAGGTGTCGATATATAGCCGGGTATTTTTGTTACGCCTCTAATAAAGGTTAGGTTAAGGTTAAATATTCCTTTAGGTTAAAATTTAATAACTCCAAAAAAAATTAAAACTAAAACTCAATTTAATTACTATTGAATATGTAATTTATAATAATACTAGCGGCCCCGCAGACGTTGTCCTGCCTTTAAAAAATAACATTCTAGAACCCGATCCCAGAGCCACCTACCGGTTCTAATTGCGAATCTAAACCATCCGGGTACCCGCTCAAACACACAAAAACAAAATCACCAAAATCGCTCCAGGTGATTAGGAGGATTCCAGAACCCGATCTCAGCGCCACCTACCGGTTCTAATTGCGAATCTAAACCATCCGGGTACCCGCTCAAACACACAAAAACAAAATCACCATAATCGCTCCAGGTGATTAGGAGGATTCCAGAACCCGATCTCAGCGCCACCTACCGGTTCTAATTGCGAATCTAAACCATCCGGGTACCCGCTCAAACACACAAAAACAAAATCACCAAAATCGCTCCAGGTGATTAGGAGGATTCCAGAACCCGATCTCAGCGCCACCTACCGGTTCTAATTGCGAATCTAAACCATCCGGGTACCCGCTCAAACACACAAAAACAAAATCACCAAAATCGCTCCAGGTGATTAGGAGGATTCCAGAACCCGATCTCAGCGCCACCTACCGGTTCTAATTGCGAATCTAAACCATCCGGGTACCCGCTCAAACACACAAAAACAAAATCACCAAAATCGCTCCAGGTGATTAGGAGGATTCCAGAACCCGATCTCAGCGCCACCTACCGGTTCTAATTGCGAATCTAAACCATCCGGGTACCCGCTCAAACACACAAAAACAAAATCACCAAAATCGCTCCAGGTGATTAGGAGGATTCCAGAACCCGATCTCAGCGCCACCTACCGGTTCTAATTGCGAATCTAAACCATCCGGGTACCCGCTCAAACACACAAAAACAAAATCACCAAAATCGCTCCAGGTGATTAGGAGGATTCCAGAACCCGATCTCGGCGCCACCTACCGGTTCTAATTGCGAATCTAAACCATCCGGGTACCCGCTCAAACACACAAAAACAAAATCACCAAAATCGCTCCAGGTGATTAGGAGGATTCCAGAACCCGATCTCAGCACCACCTACCGGTTCTAATTGCGAATCTAAACCATCCGGGTACCCGCTCAAACACACAAAAACAAAATCACCAAAATCGCTCCAGGTGATTAGGAGGATTCCAGAACCCGATCTCAGCGCTACCTACCGGTTCTAATTGCGAATCTAAACCATCCGGGTACCCGCTCAAACACACAAAAACAAAATCACCATAATCGCTCCAGGTGATTAGGAGGATTCCAGAACCCGATCTCAGCGCCACCTACCGGTTCTAATTGCGAATCTAAACCATCCGGGTACCCGCTCAAACACACAAAAACAAAATCACCAAAATCGCTCCAGGTGATTAGGAGGATTCCAGAACCCGATCTCGGCGCCACCTACCGGTTCTAATTGCGAATCTAAACCATCCGGGTACCCGCTCAAACACACAAAAACAAAATCACCAAAATCGCTCCAGGTGATTAGGAGGATTCCAGAACCCGATCTCAGCACCACCTACCGGTTCTAATTGCGAATCTAAACCATCCGGGTACCCGCTCAAACACACAAAAACAAAATCACCAAAATCGCTCCAGGTGATTAGGAGGATTCCAGAACCCGATCTCAGCGCCACCTACCGGTTCTAATTGCGAATCTAAACCATCCGGGTACCCGCTCAAACACACAAAAACAAAATCACCAAAATCGCTCCACGTGATTAGGTGGATTCCAGAACCCGATCTCAGCGCCACCTACCGGTTCTAATTGCGAATCTAAACCATCCGGGTACCCGCTCAAACACACAAAAACAAAATCACCAAAATCGCTCCAGGTGATTAGGAGGATTCCAGAACCCGATCTCAGCGCCACCTACCGGTTCTAATTGTGAATCTAAATCATCCGGGAACCCACTCATCCCTACTCCGTGATGTTTGCTGGATGAGAGGTGACAACGGTAGACATCTAGCGGGGATAACTGATCGATTGATAGTTAAAAAAAAATCGCGATGGAAAAATAGGGGTTGATAGTAGAGAGGTGGAAAATTAAGAGTAACGCTGCCAAGGAATTAGAGTAATTTCGTCGGGACACCTACCAACCCACAGCCAGGTGGTAGGGTATTTGCTTACCACCCCTGGTCTAGAGTATGCCGCCATAACAACCTTGAGTTGTGTTCCGGCATTAGTGACCAGGTTCCAGTTTCCTTTAAGAGAGCAGCAACGCATTTGTAGCACCTTTGGTGTTGCAAATGTCTATAGGCGATAGTAATCGCTTTCCATCAAGTGGGCCGTCTGTCTGTCTGCTGAACTCCTGCAATAAAAAAAAACCATCGTCATGTGCAATACCGTTCGGCTCCAAACTCAATTTAATTATCTCTCTTACGTTCTATTTATAATTCTTTTATACTCATTAAATAGCCTCATATAATAACCTCATACACTTTCACAGCAAAACTGAAAAAACTCATAAACTTTTTTAATATATATATTTTTTTTTTGGAACGAAGTTCCTTATCGCGCGTTGTGAAAGGGGGCTAGACGGAAAAAATTCTTACGAAAAGTTGTCACGACACTTTTTGCTATAGTAAGCTATCAACTTTAATGCAATGAAATAAAATCTAAAATATCAATTAGTGTAATAATATACGCTGTTTTTGATACTGTTTGTTTGTTTATGTATTTCTTTCTATACATAGGTTTTTGATAAAATTTCGATGGTTTTCGATGCTTATCGACACACCTTTTGAGACGTTTTGAGAATTTTTAAGACATTTTAGGAGAACTTCGTTCCATCCGGGTGTCCCTTGACACCTCTCAAGTTTTTTTTGAAACTTAGAAAAGGACCTTATAACAGTTGATATGAAATATAATTTTACTCCGGAAAGTGCGTGTTTCTGAGGCATACAAATCCAAACATTGAAACAAACTCGTTTGTATTTTAGGATATTGCAATAATTCAGAGGCAATTCTGGCGAAGATATGGGCAGCCCCGCAGCCATGTTTCCAATTAACGGTTCCGCACAAAGCAACCAACCCATTTTGTGGTTCCAATGGACTCCAAACCCGCCACTGGCTCAATCCTAACACCCGCAACAATTTACAAACTTTTCTTGAACTTTTGGAAACAATTTTACATACATACATAACTTCACGCCAGTTCCCTTGCGGGGTAGGCACGAACAACAGAGCGCCATTCAGGCTTATTCTTACACACCTCACTTGCTTCTTTGACATTCATAGCTCTTGTCATGCACGCTCGTGGCTCCAGGCCTCCAAGGCTCCTGACATCACCTTTTGCTATAAATATAATATAATAATATCAGCCCATTAATGTCCCACTGCTGAGCTCGGGCCTCCCATTATAGGGGGAACAGACAGTATACCCGCCACGCTTGTCCAAGGCGGCTTGGCAGGTTTGACACATCGGTTATCTTGATGTGCAGGTTGCATCACGATGTTTTCCTTCACCGTTGTTAGCACATGGTAATTGTAACAATATGCACATTAGATCAGAAAACTGACTAAGAGGTGCATGCGTTCCGGCCAGGATCGAACCCGCACCCTCTGAGTCTGGGACGCGTGCGCTAGCCATTACGCTACCACGACCTTCTGCTAGTACATGATCAATTTGATCATGGAAGGTGTGTCGTGGCCTTCCACGATACAATTTTATTCTTATTATTCTTTTTTATATTTATCTAAGCAACAGCATACATATATACCTATATCAATTGTATATATGTACATCTGAAAATCCCGAAAGGCTTTGACTAACATACTAAGAGCAGTCTAGAATTTAGATAGACTTTTATCCGTGCAGGAACGGAGAAAGAATACAACTTACTGCGCCCGGCCGGCCTGTCACAAAAAAACCCACAGCTAGGTGGTAGGGTATTTACCCGACTGGATGGCTACCAACCCTGGTCTAGAGTATGCTTGAGTTGTGTTCCGGCATTAGTGACTAGGTTCCAGTCTCGCTTAAGAGTGCAGCAGCACATTTCTAGCAGCTTTGGTGTTGCAAATGTCCATAGGCGATGGTAACCGCTTTCCATCAAGTTGGCCGTCTGCCTGTCTGCTGAACACCCGCATAAAAAAATAAAAAAATTACTTGACTAATAAAACTACATTTTAACGGTTTTAAGCGCGGTAATTTATTTGATTTTTATTGTTCCGACGTTTCGGCCACTTTTCAGTAGCCGTGATCACGGAAGACAAATATGTCAAGTGTCAATGAGTATTGTTAAAGTTTTATTAGCCTACCGCCAACTTGTTCCCTTTAATTATTTACTTTAAATTTTGTTTATTGTTATTATTTACTCAATGGGAGCCTAATCAAATTTACCGCGTCAAATATATTACCGCGCTTAAAACCGTTAAAACGTAGTTTTATTATGTACACAAGTCGCGAAAACCTAAGAAAATATTATTGTAGACTAGTCTATCTATGAAGTAGCTTTCAGCTACTAGTTATGCTGGGGCCACACTAACGGGATTCTCGTTAATTATCGTGATGATGGACTCTTAATGTAGGTGTAGCCATGATTTAACGCGATAATTTGAGAACGGCATTCACATTTGATTATAGCTCCACTGGCGGTATATCAAAGAGATTAAGGCATGAATTAATGTGTTAAAGCGGCCGCACTACGTATGGTAGCATAGATAATATACTATACTAGTTGATATCCGCCCGCTTCGCGTGCCGTAAAATCCGATCTTAGCTGACCTCTACTTGGCGAAAGGAAGGTGCATACCAAATTTCAAGTCTATAGGTATATAGGTCCTGAGATATCGTGATGAGTCACTATATACGTGGATTTCAATTATATATATATAGACTAGCTGTGCCCGCGACGCCGTCCGCGTGGAGTTTGTTTTCAAAGCCCCTGCGATTCTGAAACATTTTTCATTGCTGCTCCGCTCCTATTGGTCTTAGCGTGATGACATATAGCCTATAGCCTTCCTCGATAAAGGGGCTATCTGACACTGAAACAAGTTTTCAAATCAGACCAGTAGTTCCTAAGATTAGCGCGTTCAAACAAAGAAACAATGGATGTATGTATGTATGTAAGTTCGGGTGGAATCTTGCAAGTTAAATTGACTAACTTCCCGGTTTCCGATTGAGCTGAAATTTTGCACACATATGTATACTTATAATAATAACATACTTTACGCCTTAAAGTCTGAAGTTCCCAGGGAGCCCTACGTCAAAACGAGTTCAGTGGAGTTAGTTATTTCATGCTAGAAACTTCTAGTACAACCGGCGTTATAGAAATATTTTACAAGATATTACTGGAAGAAATCTTCGACTATAGATGAACAATCCGTTCGATGTTTGAACCTACGAAATACATATAAAGGCTGTCTCAGAATGATTGTCGTTTTTGAATTGACCAATACGCGCCAACCGCAGGTAGTACCATTTTTTTTTTTTTTTGATAACGCAGGGGCAATGTTTTTGGACACCATCCTCGGACCCTTCGGGGGAAGGGTCTGGACCGGTTCTCCACGCTTGCTTCTAAAACGAAGCTGTCGCGAGAATCGGCCGCCAAACTACCCACTAAACCTAAACCTGCGCCCCATTTATAGCGCTTTTACGAGGCGTCACGGGATCTCGTACAGAGTAACTGCACCGTAACGCTTACACATTGCACTATGTGTTATATGCGCGCGCGTCGCTGACAAAATGGCAGATAATAGTGATGTGCCACATTAGTTGTATGGTTGCTAGTGATGTGTCAATTAATTGTAGCCTAGTTGGATTAATGTTGTCCAACTTTGGAACTGGCAGAGCAGTTAGAGGACGTCCGACCAGAAAATGACCTGGCGTTAATGGATTTAGATCATTAGGATCTGAACTTGAAGGGGACAATGGGCGCGAATTAAGTATTGCTTCTATCTGAACTAATATTGTATAAAGCTCCTCAAAAGTTAAATGGGAGTTTCCTAAGACTCTAAAATAAAAAAAAATTAAGCATACCTACCGCCATGAATATGTAACTTCTTTTTCCTCTTTATTTACATGGGACTTTTCATCTCCTAAACTTACAGTTACTTATATATTTTAAACTAGATGTGCCCGCGACGTCCGTGTGGCATTTGCTTTCAAAACCTTCCGATTTTGAAACATTCTTCATTGGTGCTCCGCTCCTATTGCTCTTAGCGTGATGATATATAGCCTATAGCCTTCCTCGATAAATGGGCTATCAAACACTGAAAGAATTTTTCAAATCAGACCAGTAGTTCCTGAGATTAGCGCGTTATATTTGGCTACAACTCTAATACTTACATTTTAAATATCGCGATATCTTTTGAATGAAACGTCCGAATTGACTAGTTCAAAAAGTTCTAGAAAGGTATTGAATTTGTCTTGAATATAGAGTAGTTTATTTTGATAAGGATTAATACCAAGGTACAAAATAAAGAGTTTTTGAAGCGACGGCATTTTAATTATTTAAAAAAATAAAAGAAAACACTTATTGTGAGGTAACTACAATAGTTAGACATAGGGATAGAGGGATATTTTTTGTAGAAATCTAATGTTCTGCAAAGTGGTAGTACATTGTTTTATTCTATATTCAATAGTTTTCGCAGCGCACGCCGTGTAAGGATTTTTTCGGGTCATTCTTTTACACCTTGCGTTGCATTATTGGACTTTTAGTAAGGATCCCTAATTTTTTAGAAAATATAATATAGCCTATAGCCTTCCTCGATAAGTGTACTATTCAACACTGAAATAATTTTGCAAACCGGACCAGCGGTTCCTGAGATTAGCGCGTTTAATCAAACAAACTCTTCAGCTTTATAATATTAGTATATAATAGATTAAACTAATGAGCTGTCTAAAAAACTAGTTGGTGAACAAACTTAATGTGGACAGAAATAAACAGAACAGTGACGGCGTAAACAACGCCTTGACTCAAATATCTAAGGGTTTACCGTAAATAATTTATTACTTGAACCGAACAAAACTAAATCAGTTAAGTTTGATATGCCCAATATAAAAGTATACGATGTTAATATTACTCTTAACGACACTAGACTTAATTTAGAAGATTCATCTGTATTCTTAGGCATTAACCTTTTTCTTTTATTGCTGGAGATCAGCAGACAGGCAGATGGCCCACTTGATAGAAAGCAGTTACCATCGCCTATGGACATTTGCAACCCCAAAGCTGCTACAAATGCGCTGCTGCTCTTTTAAGGGAGACTGGAACCTGGTCACTAATGCCGGAACACAACTCAAATGCCCTACCACCTGGTTGTGGGTTGTTAAGTCGCCTCTTACGACAGACCGCCCGGCCGCAGGAAATTGTATTCTTTCTCCGTTCCTGCACGGATAGAACCTAGATCAGAAGCTCCAGTGAGGCGCTCATATATATCTAGTCTCTCAGGAAAACTTAGTTCTGATGCATAAGCAGTCAGAAGAGTTGGGCAGTTCACTGACGAAGAGACTGTTAGACTACTTTATTTTAGTTATTTTCATAGTATCATACATACATACATAACTTGACGCCAGTTCCCTTGCGGGATAGGCACGAACAACAGAGCGCCATTCAGGCTTATTCTTACACACCTCACTTGCTTCTTTGACATTCATAGCTCTTGTCATGCATGCTCGTCTGTTGTTAAGGCTCCTGACATCACCTTCTGCTAGTACACGATCAATTTGATCATGGAATTCATAGTATCATGTCCTAGGGTATTTTACTTTGGGGCAACGTTTCTGACTTAGAGAAAGTGTTTCAGAAAAAAGAGCCATAAGCTTAATTTACAACCTGAGCTTTCGGGAGTCTCTCAGAGAGTGCTTTAAGAAAATTGGGACTATGACGGTTGCTTGCCAAAATATTTTTTTAATAATATAATTTTTCTTCGTAATAATATGAGTGCCCACAAAAAATATAACGATGTTCACAATTTCAACACCAAGCATAATAGTAGACTGATGATGAGATGAAAGAATGCATGATGAAAGATTGACTAAACAGATATACAATGCAAAAGTGGATGAATGCAGAAGTCGTCGAAGGCCACGACACACCAGCCATGTTAAAATTGATCGTGTATTAGAAGAAGGTAATGTCAGGAGCCTTAAGAACAGACGAGCGTGCATGACAAGAGTTATGAATGTCAAAGAAGCAACTGAGGTGTGTAAGAATAAGCCCGAATGGCGCTCTGTTGTTCGTGCCTACCCCGCAAGGGGACTGACGTGAAGTTATGTATGTATGTATGATATTGTCATCTTTTATGGGGCTGGTATACGTTTCTTCAATAAAATTCTGAATGAAGTGTTAGATTTGCCCTTTATTAAGTTTAAAGCTAAATTAAAAAGTACCGTACTAAAAAAGGGATACTACACTATTAAAGAATACTTAATTGACAAAACTTCATTTACATAGCAGCTCGCTCTAGCTTCTTATATTATCTTTTGTATAACGTTTTAATCTTGCCAAGCATGTAACTATAATAATATTTTCAACACACTTGCTCATAAAGTGGCTCTATGGTCACCGCAATTAGGCACAGAATGACACCCATAATCAAACTGTGACAAAAAAACATTGTAACTCACTAGTGAGTTATAGATTTTTTTTAAATTTTATTGGTTGAGTTGCTTTGTTCTTAAAAAAGTTTTTATTCAAAAAAAAAAAGATCGTGTTCTATAGAACAAATAAATTAATGTTCCTATTGCTTGCTCATTTCATGCAACTTCTTATTTAAATAGATAATTTTAACTCGTACGTGTTTAATAAATAAAACTTTCACTCATATATAACTTTTTTTATCTACTAAATAAAATGAGTTTTTGTTGTTATTTTATTCACAAGTGTGTTGAAAAACGTCGTATGATACACGTGTGTATTGATGATTACCCTCCTCGGCTCTCTTAAGACCCTCGCCTACGGCTCGAGTCTCAATGGCGCCTCGGCGGTAATCACCAATGTTACACACTAGTACCATAATGTACTATTATCTTTCCTTTTGAATGAACGAATGAATGAATGAAAACTCTTTATCGTTCACTATAACTTAAACCTAGATATTTATTACAAACACATTTAAATCAGAACAATGGGCGGCCTTATCGCTTATAGCGATCTCTTCCAGGCAACCCGGTGTCTAAGGAGGTATTACAAGAAAAATTAAATAATATTTGGTGGCTTAACTAAATTGAAACTAATTCAATCGTAATTGAAGAAAAAAATATTACAATAATAAACTAATAAAGACATACATAATTAAATAGATTAAAATAATATAAATTACATATACTTACATGCGAATAATAGTAGAATTCCATTTACTGCAACACATTTTAAATTCAAATTCAAAAATTCCTTTTATTGTGTCATTGTCTTATTGAGTATACATTGTTTACTTCAATTCTATTAATTTTTCGAAAAGTAATGGTGTAACATATTTCTGTATAAAATTTATAAAAAAAAAGAGTTTCAACTAGATAAATATCAAGCAAAACAATATTTAACTAGACGTGTTGCTGGGGAGTTTCTTGACGCTTCTTCTCCTTCACAGCAATAACACGTTGCGAAGCGGTGTACATAGAATAGGAAGTAAAATTAAATTTGAACTTATATGTATGACCTTCAAGAAGTGTTCTCCAGTGGAACTTATTTTGTATACAGACTTTTGAATTTGAACTTGTATAAAGAACTGCAGCGGGTCTCCGACAGGGCTTCTGGTGGAACATCAGTCATCAGTCATCATAACATCAGTCACTCTATAGTTCAATTGTTCACCAAAAATTTAAACTTAAAAACTAGATACAATAAATGTTGAACAAAGGGCGGCCTTATCGCTTAAAGCGATCTCTTCCAGGCAACCCCTTAAACTAAGGATAATATTAAAACATGACAGTGGCGGTGTAGACAATAAATAATATAAAATGTTCAAAATGTGTATGTAACACATACATACATACATAACTTCACGCCAGTTCCCTTGCGGGGTAGGCACGAACAACAGAGTGCCATTTAGGCTTATTCTTACACACCTCACTTGCCTCTTTGACATTCATAACTCTTGTCATGCAAGCTCGTCTGTTCTTAAGGCTCCTGACATCACCTTCTGCTAGTACACTATCAAAGGTGTGTCGTGGCCTTCCACGACTTCTGCATCCATCCACTTTTGCATTGTATATCTGTTTAGTCATTCTTTCATCATGCATTCTTTCCACATGCCTGAACCACCGGAGCATTCCTTTCTTTACCTTCACCCCGACACTCTCTTTCAGACCAACTCTCTTTCTTACTTCCGTATTACGAACGCGGTCCGCGAGCGTCACTCCGCAGATTTTGCACAGTGCTCGCATCTCGACCGCGTTTACTCTACTTTCATGCTCTCTCTTCCATACCCAACTCTCGCATCCATACGTGAGCGTAGGTACCAGCACCGCGTTGTGTATGGCGAGCTGGGCCTTCTGGCTGAGGTTCTTAGCGCCTAGAAGTTTACCTAACGCTCCATTCACACTATTCCCCAAATTCACTATTCTTTCTATATCAGCGGTGTACCTTCCATCCCTGCTAAAAGCACATCCAAGATATACAAACTCATTCACTTGCTCTAGCATAACATCATCGACCATTATCCTTGCATTCGTTCTGGTTTCTTCTCTTTCAAACACCATAACCTTAAAATATATGAAATAAATAAATTCTTTATTATATACTATATAAACACAGTACATATCACAATACATACAGCACTATTATACCTGAGAGGACCAAAAATAATTAAAAACCATGATTTTAAAAGAGGATACTGACTTAGCTTGTCTGATGTTGAGTGGCAGTGAGTCCCATAAACGGACAGCCTGTACTGTGAAGGAGTTGTCAACGAAGGAAGAAGTGTGTACAGGTGTCATTAAGGAGAGATTATGACTAGAGCGCAATTAACGGGAATGAGAAAGATGTAGGAAGTCAAAACGTTCCTTTCAATAAGCAGGAGTACGAGGATCAAAAAGGATGTTGTACAAAAGAGAGAGCAAGTGAACAATAGGTTGGCTATATTTAGGTTTTAGACATTTATTTCTCAAAAGAATTTACTATTCACTTACAGAGAAATAACTACATACATACATACATAACTTCACGCCAGTTCCCTTGCGGGGTAGGCACGAACAACAGAGTGTCATTTAGGCTTATTCTTACACACTTCACTTGCCTCTTTGACATTCATAACTCTTGTCATGCAAGCTCGTCTGTTCTTAAGGCTCCTGACATCACCTTCTGCTAGTACAGAAATAACTAGTTACATTTAATTTACATTTACCCCCTATAAGTGCATCTGTCCATTTATTATTGTAATATTTAATTAATGTTTTGTTTTCGAAATGAATTTAGTTTATTATTTATAATATGTGAGGGTAGTCTTGAGACAAAAGTCAAAGCAATGCAAGTTGTTTATTAAGGCAACGGGCTTATTAAAACGTGTAAAGCGATTTCAAAGTATAGTTGAGTGTTTTGTCAGTCAGTCTGTCTGTTAATTACTAAGTAGCTTTACAATATGAAATGGTGCAGTGCAAACAGATAGATAGATTTATACATACATACATAACTTCACGCCAGTTCCCTTGCGGGGTAGGCACGAACAACAGAGCGCCATTTAGGCTTATTCTTACACACCTCACTTGCTTCTAGTTTATAGATTTATAGGTTGAATAAATAACTTCTAAATTAATATTAAAGCCGTAATCGGTATATCCATACACTGACTAACATATACACTTCGCGTTGATTCTCTTCGACAGGCGCTGACTATTTCGTACACTAACTAACTTATACACTTTAACCCGCTGACTATTACATACACATTCTGTTCACACACACATTATTTAACTAACATTAAAAAAAAAAAAACATTTTTACATTTTTAACATTTTTGTCTATCTGGATGTTCCGGCTTATCTCTGAAAATGCTTTTTTTTATTTTAAATCGGCAGACAAACACACACATTGTATATCCCCAAATTAAGCAAGTTACGCTTGTGTTATGGGTAATATACAACGGACTACTTTGGGGCCGATCCCAGACACCCAGACCATAGTAAATAACGGAGAAAATACGTTTCCGAAATTTACTATACCAGGAATCGAACCCGGAACCTCTGCGTTGCAGTGAGGTACGCCGGCAAAGGCTTAGCCCGCTCAACCACAGAGGCCGTCAAACAAATTCATTATAAAAAACTAACATTTGAGTAAGCTTCCCACGATTTCTCTGCCCCGGACCCAACCCTTCTGGGAAGATGCGACCCCTGTCAACAAACTAATAAATTGTTTCCACGCTAAATTAAAACAAAGCATGCAGATAAATCACAAAATAATTTTCTAAAATATGTACAATGGCAATGGCAGGTGTCAAGATCATCTGTCTTTAGCTTAAATGGTCTCACAAAGAGCGTTGTTTTAAAATAATATCGAAATTATTGAAAATATAAAACAATAGAGGACATTACGGGGGACGTCATAAGTTTTTCCATATCCCAGCATCTGCATTGCCTTTGTGGGAGATAACTTTCTAAAAATTATCTACAAACTATTTTAGCATAGTTAACAACTTGGTTGATTTGAACGAGGTTGGTTCTGTCAAAATACCTACATCAAAACGATCCCTCATCAGTTGTTCTCTGCCATATTTATTTCTGCTGCATTCCGTTATAAGATTTTGGACATCCTCAAGAGTTCTTCGCAGTAGGCAGTTGGAAGAATCAACTTTGTCCATGAGATAGCCAAAACTTCTTGTAGAGAAATGTCCTGTTTGGATTTTATTTGGCAGCTTTATTACTGCCTACTTATTTAAGTCTGTCTACAGAAAACCATGGAAATGAATACTTACTGTGCATCATAATGAACGCACTGCTACATAAATAAATCAAAAAGCCTTGAATCCCAACCATAGAGCAGCACTACTCTCGGCCTCGCCATTACTAATTGATGGGCCAAACTTCCCCGAGGTACGAAGTGAGCCTATCCCGCTGAATGATATACATCGCCCGTTAACTTGGCGAGTAAAAGTCGTTGCCCGAAAGGGGAAGTGCGTTGAATAGTTAAAGCGGGCGAAGGATTGCGTTCAATGTATTATGGATGGGCAAATATTTGACAGGCCTCGTCCCGAGCTGCCTTTGACTCGATTATTTGAGTTTGACAGGTGAAAAATTTTGGTTCCTCACTCCCTAGGGAAGGAGAGGCTATGGACATGTAATAGCAACATTACAAATTAAATTCATCAAATATTTTATAGAAGCAAAATTTTTTAATTCTGTAGTCTAAAGGAAAACTCAAACAAGGATTTTGAAGTGAAGAGTTCTTGAGTATTTTTTTTGTGAATATTGAATAGGACTGAGCCATCACGCGTCATGCTCGGCTATGTAACGCTCGTTCGGGTAAAGTCGGTTCGAGTCGATTAAGGGAGCGAGAGACATAGTCAACGCGTCATTGCTACACTCGCTAGGCGAGCGTTACTCGTTTTTCTTTAATTGCGAAATTGGCAAAAGGGCTGGTGGCCCACCATTAGAACACGGTTACCATCGTCTGTGGGCATTTGCAACACCAGGAGCGAAACCAACGCGTTGTCAGCCTTTAGGATGGGATAAAGGTATCAGATAGGAAGAATGCTATAGAGGGGGGATCAGATAGGGGACTAGAAGAGGCAGGATAGGGAAGATGATATACGGAAGAGGGAATTAAACCCTAGGTTTTCGCAGAGATTACAAACGGCCACTAAGGATAGTCTTTTAGTTTCACAAAAACGCAACCTTTATGTAACCACCATGTCTGGCTGTCAGTATGTCTATGTAGGTATACCACAGTCATTTTTCTCAGAAACTTTTTTTTTATTGCAGCAGTTCAGCAGACAGGCAGATGGCCCACTTAATGGAAAGCGGGTACCATCGCCTATGGACATTTGCATCACCAAAGGTGCTACAAATGCGCTGCTGCTCTCTTAAGGGTCACTGGAACCTGGTCACTAATGCCGGAACACAACTCAAGGTTGTTATGGCGACATGCTTTAGACCAGGGGTGGTAGCCATCCAGTCGGGCAAGTGCCCTATCACCTGGCTGTGGGTTGTTTAGTCGCCTCTTACGACAGGCCGCCCGGCCGCAGGAAATTGTATTCTTTCTCCATTCCTGCACGGATAAAACTACTGAGCACTATCTACAGAAATAGAATTTTACACGTAGGTGTCATCTGTATTTTGCATTAAGTTGTATAGTGTTATCGGAAAAAATAAAGATTAGGGTTGGTTGGCCATCATACATGTAACTAGGGGTAGATTTTTTTGAATATACAGAGTCGTGAGGGGATTATCCTTAAGAACAGACGAGCGGGCATGACAAGAGTTATGAATGTCAAAGAAGCAAGTGAGGTGTGTAAGAATAAGCCTAAATGGCGCTCTGTTGTTCGTGCCTACCCCGCAAGGCTACTGGCGTGAAGTTATGTATGTATGTATGTGAAGGGATTATCGTTTTTCACATTTTGAAAAGTAATAACGATGTTCGCTAATGACTTTCTTGAGACAAGTCGTGAAAATTGGCTTTCCACTCTAACTTTTAAGTGGAAAATTCTATAATAAATCTAACTTATAAATAGATCTTAAAAAGTACTTTTGACTAGTTTTTGGGATATGTGGTGTAAGGGTAGAGTAAATTGAGTGGTGCGTTGGTAATGGTTACTCCGTTGGATAGGGTGACGCATGACAAGGCGAGAGCCTAAGTATTCCATGTACAGTCACGGAACGGAAATGTTCTTCATCTTAAAGTCGAGTTTTGTTTGCACGAGTACAAGAAACAATACTGCCAACATTTTAATACATTTTACATTTATAAAATATAGAAACGTGAAAAAAGAAAATTGCAATGTTGACAATGACAGACACTGAGATTCACAAACAATAAGAAACATACATATATAACTTCACGCCAGTTCCCTTGCGGGGTAGGCACGAACAACAGAGTGCCATTTAGGCTCATTCTTACACACCTCACTTGCCTCTTTGACATTCATAACTCTTGTCATGCAAGCTCGTCTGTTCTTAAGGCTCCTGACGTCACCATAAGAAACAAAGAGGATATAAGTAATTACTACCCTTAACTTAAATATTAAAACCAATAAAAGGTTTTATAACGGGTTTTATAACGAAACGGAGAAAAAATACAATTCCCTGCGTTGGGGCGGTCTGTCGTAAAAGGCCAAAAAAAATCCCACAGCCGGGTGGTAGGGAATTTGCCCGACTGGATGGCTACCATCCCTAGTGTAAAGTATGTCGCCATAATAATCTTGATATGTGTTTCGGTATTAGTGACCAGGTTCCAGTCTCCCTTAAGAGAGCAACAGCGCATTTGGTGTTGCAAATGGCTTTCCATCAAGTGGGCCGTCTGCCTGTCTGCTGAACTCCTGCAATAAATAAAAGAAAAGAAAATCAAACAACTTTGATCTAAGTAACTGTAATCTTTATTGTCAAACAGTTAAATATAATTTTCTGTGGATAATTCTGTTCTGTGTCTTAGTTTGAAAAGGTAACATGTGCTCGTGGAACGTTAAATGAATCAATTTGAAAAGTGGCGAACATTTTCATACCACTACTGTACGTGAGCATATAGGGTAATATGGAGGTATTCACTTTATTTAATACTTTTTTTGGTTCTGTACACAAATAACATCCTGACCTACGGGGCTGAGACATGGACACTGACGGCAGGATTGGTCCACAAGTTCCAAGTCGCTCAACATGCTATGGAGCGAGCTATGTTGGGTGTTTCTCTTATGGATACAATTAGAAATGAGGATATCCGTAAGAGAACCAAGGTAACCGACATAGCTCGCAATATTAGCAAGTTGAAGTGGAGCAGACCAGTCCTGGTGTGGAAACCGCGTCTCGGTAAACGTAGTGTCGGACGCCCTCCAGCCCGATGGACCGGCGACCTATGCAAGGTCGCCGTCAGGCGCTGGCGGAGGAAATCGGAGGACAGGGATGAGTGGCGCCGTCTTGGGGAGGCCTACGTCCAGCAGTATACTGCAAATGGCTGACGACGAGACAAATAATAAAATCCATCAACGTTTGTTATTTCAGCGTAACATTGAATATGTCGCACCGTGTATTGTGCAGCATGTCGCACTGTGTACTGTCCAGCATGTCGCACTGTGTACTGTCCAGCATGTCGCACTGTGTACTGTCCAGCATGTCGCACTCTGTACACTCCAGCATGTCGCACTGTGTACTGCCCAGCATGTCGCACTGTGTACTGCCCAGCATGTCGCACTGTGTACTGCCCAGCATGTCGCACTGTGTACTGTCAACACTCACCACTCTACCGTCTGTGTACTGCCTACAATAATATCTGCCGCGAGCTCGATATTTTCCATGCATCGGTTAAGCACATCAAGAAGTTTCACACTCCTTTTTAATTATTTATTTAACTTCATTAATTATTAATTTATTCTTTTTTTCTAAATTACTATGTACTCAATGTCTTTATATAATGCATGCTGTGTTCGCACCAAGAAGGCCAGTCAGCAACCATATTATCTGTACTCTAGTTTTGTTTAAAAGTAAGCTGAGTTGGCCAGTTTGCGAACCAAATAAAAAAAAATTGCGTGAAATGTCAACAACTTACCTAATTACTTTTCATTTTGCTACAGAACACTGAAAAGAACTTTTGATTGAGAAAACTTGAAAACCGCTTAAGGGCTTTTGTTCAAACTAGTTGACCCTGAATGTATTTTAGGATTTCCAACGCCCTGATTTTTTTAACTCTCCATTTTATGAAATAATATCGTTTGTACACTTCAGAACAAAAAGCTCTCTAAAACAGTAGTAGGTAACAAACAAATATCAACCCATAATTTTTTAAACTTTCTTTTGGTGTAAAAATAACTATAATATCTGAAGAGAGTGCTATGATATTGGACGTGATGTAAGCCTCTTGAATAAATATAACTTCGATCTTAAAACTAGTTCTTATATTTACTCTAGTAAATATCTTTCAGTTGAAGGTGATGTCAGGAGCCTTAAGAACAGACGAGCGTGCATGACAAGAGTTATGAATGTGAAAGAAGCAAGTGAGGTGTGTAAGAATAAGCCTAAATGGCGCTCTGTTGTTCGTGCCTACCCCGCAAGGGAACTGGCGTGAAGTTATGTATGTATGTATGTAAATATCTTTCAGTAGTACAAAAAGTCTATCTCGTAACTGAAATCAAAACCCGTGTCTTTTTCCATTTTTGAATTCTAACCAATGAGAGCGAGTCTTATACACAACTCTCATTGATTAGTCGTATCCTTACGTCCTGGCTAACAGAGCTATATAGGCATTGATTAACAATAACAAAAGTAGATTATTAAGTATTTGACAAATTAAATTTATATATATATATATAATTTATTTTATGATTAGAAATTGTGATTACATATGATTTTTTTTTTGGATTTTATGCTTTGGCAACTAGGCCTTTAGGCCAGATCTTAGATTCAATGCAGTTACTTCATTTTCTTAAACCTATGTGTAGCACAGCTGAACTGTAGGTTATCAGCTAGTGCCATTCAACGGAGTTCTTGTGACAAGTCAAAAGGCCACATTTGACATTACAGTTCACATTTCTCACAAAACACATAATTACTTCCCAAAAACTATCAATATCCTACAACGATTGTTCATTTTAGAGTAATTTTACACATTTTTAGAAAATAAAACTGCACAGCCCAACGTCCTCTTTCAGTTCCCACCAAAAACTCCAATTACATATGAATAATGAACATAGCATAGATTAAAAGATGTCGCTGCTATGGTTTTCTTAAGCACTTGTCAAACGTCAAAAGCCAAATGCCAAAAGATTGACTTTGAACTTGATCTACTTTTGTTTATGAGAGAATTACATTGACAGACTGCCTGACTGATGGACATTTTTGTTAATTTTATTATTGTTATTTTTAAGGTTTTTTTTAAATTTAATTATATAATAACAATTTGTAAAAATGTGTTGAAATTATGGATCTTTGTATCTGAAATAAAATTATTATTATTATTGTATGTCTTTCAAGACCACGGGCCATAGAAATGGCTCGGACTTTTGGAGGGCTTGCGTGGGGCCATGGGAAGGCCAACACGTAGAGGCCCCTTGACAAATTTAATGTAAATGTGGCGTGACACTGACCGGCGATTATCCCTGTCTACACCATATAGTAATGCACCCAAGGACAAGCCCCGGCCAGTGTAGGACTATTGTGGGAAATGAGGGCAAAAGTACCGGGCTATTGTGCTGAACTGCTAGGGGTCTGACGTCTGCCCGTCGCAATTTTCAGGGAACATGGAACAATGGGCAGACGGTGATTCGCCACTCCCTGCATGGGCCCCAAAAAATGCCATAGAAGGTAGGGGCAACATGAGTGTCAGTGGCTAAGAGGTGGGCATCAGGTTCACCGAAGCTACTTCTGACGTGATGCCATTTATCACTTCCACCCCTGGAGCTTGAGTCTTAGCTCTAGCAATCTCCACTCCGCGCCGGCCAGCTAAGGCAAGTACAGAGGCGGGGGCCTTGTGTTGGCCCCCGGAGTCAGGTACGAGGTGTCGGGTTATTATTTTTAATTACCAGTTTTATTGAGAAAGTTTCTAATAGTCATGTATAAGCGAATAATTGAGTTGGAAACCCGGACGCGTGGTAACCAGGATCATGGTATATTAAGCAAAGATATCTACAACTATGAACGTGGTAAGTGTATCCACTACATATCCAAAAGTCATTTTGTCTGGTTTTGAAAGTACACTCCTCAAATAGCCCACTGCTGGGCGATTAAGATTATATTTTAAAGAGTAAGCTGAATGCAAACCTTGTTTGTTAAAAATGTGACAAGCAAAATCTCAGCCTTGTATTTTTTCTAAATAATGTAAGCAATTTAGGTACGGCTCTACTTGATAAAGTATTTTTCTTTCGTACTTCTTTATTTGTTATCTTTTTCAAAAATATGTTTAATGTAAACAAATAGCGTATTATTTTATCAAAAGTATGCAAAGCAATCAGACTTTCATTGCTTTGTATCAACACGAAACAACTACACAAGATACTTTTGTTTAATTTGTTTGAACAACAAACAAAAGCTGGGAATTGTTAAGAATTTGTGAGTAAACACAAATAATTGCCACTGTTCTTATCTCAGGAGTCAGACGGAGTCAAGTATTTGCCAAAGTACCCAAATAGGCGTAAAATATGGAGCGAGGCGCTGCTAGGGCGCGGCACGCTGTTTATTAGCGGCACAACACTTCTGCTCTTGCTAAATGCTTATTTAAAAAACAACTTTGGTTTTGAAATTTATTCTACGTTATCTATACTAATATTGTAAAGAGGAAAGTTTTGATCTGAAAGAGAGTGTCGGGGTGAAGGTAAGGAAAGGAATGCTCCGGTGGTTCGGGCATGTGGAAAGAATGACTAAACAGATATACAATACAAAGGTGCCACGACACACCTTCCATGATCAAATAGATCGTGTTAGTAAACGTTCAATAGTTTTTACATGATGCTAACAGACAGACAGATGGAAAGACAACCAGACAAAAATTCTAATAATTGCATTTTCGGCATCTATTAGTCCGAATTAGCTCCCTGATTTTTTTCACATTTTTAGAAGCATTGTACAATCTCGAACCATTTACAGATTTATTACAGTATAGTATAGATAGATAGATTTTGCAGCATCTTTCGTAATGATGAAAGAATGACTAAACAGATATACAATGCAAAAGTGGATGGATGCAGAAGTCGTGGAAGGCCACGACACACCTTCCATGATCAAATTGATCGTGTACTAGCAGAATGTGATGTTAGGAGCCTTAAGAACAGACGAGCGTGCATAACAAGAGTTATGAATGTCAAAGAAGCAAGTGAGGTGTGTAAGAATAAGCCTGAATGGCGCTCTGTTGTTCGTGCCTACCCTGCAAGGGAACTGGCGTGAAGTTATGTATGTATGTAAGTTTTGATTGTTTGCATTGTATAGGTTCCGAAACAATTGAACCGATTTGCAAAATTCTTTCAATAAATCCACTATATTTAGTTCTGATAATAAAATTATGTTTGATGCCGCGACACAGACTGCAGAGTCTAGCGCAGCAACCGTCCAAAAAAAAAACTGTAGCCTTAATTTTAACAATTATAATTCAAAATGTGTTATTAACATAAGTTATAGGTATATTAGGTTTGTTTGTTTAAACACGCTAATCTCAGGAACCGCTGGTCCGATTCGAAAATTCTTTCAGTGTTGAATAGTACATTTATCGGGGAAGGCTACAGGCTATATTATATTTTCAAAAAAACTAGGGATCCTTACTAAGAGTCCAATAATGTAACCCAAGGTGTAAAAAAATGACCCGAAAAAATCCTTACACGGCGTGCGCTGCGAAAACTATTGATTATAGAACAAAACAATGTACTACCACTTTGCAGAACATATCATTGTCTATAAAAAATATCGCGTAACAACATGTCGAACTATTGTAGTTATCTCACAATAAGTGTTTTCTTTTATTTTTTTAAATAATTAAAATGCCGTCGCTTCAAAAACTCTTCATTTTGTACCTTGGTATTAATCCTTATCAAAATAAATTACTCCTATATTCAAGACGAATTCAATACCTTTCTAGAACTTTTTGAATTATTCAATTCGGACGTTTCATTCAAAAGATATCGCAATATTTAAAATGTAAGTATTCGTGTTGTAGCCAAATATACGTTTGATTAAACACGCTAATCTCAGGAACTACTGGTCTGATTTGAAAAATTCTTTCAGTGTTGGATAGCCCATTTATCGAGGAAGGCTATATATCATCACGCTAAGACCAATAGGAGCGGAGCACCAATGAAGAATGTTTCAAAATCGGGGGGTTTTGATAGCAAATTCAGCTAGTAAGTTTATATCAATAAATGAATTAGAATTTGAATTATTGTCTGACTTCGACATCTGGGTGAAGGTGATGAATCAAATCACATTTTACCGAAGAAAGCATTGGGGGAAATGTTTTCGCTGTACCTATAAGACCCGGCAATACGGAATACGCAATGTTTTCATTCAAATTTCATCCGTGCAGGAACGGAGAAAGAATACAATTTCCTGCGGCCGGGCGGCCTGTCGTAAGAGGCGACTTAACAACCCACAGCCAGGTGGTAGGGCATTTGCCCGACTGGATGGCTACCACCCCTGGTCTAAAGTATGTCGCCATAACAACCTTCGAGTTGTGTTCCGGCATTAGTGACCAGGTTCCAGTTTCCCTTAAGAGAGCAGCAGCGCATTTGTAGCACCTTTGGTGTTGCAAATGTCCATAGGCGATGGTAACCGCTTTCCATCAAGTGGGCCATTTGCCTGTCTGCTGATCTCCTGCAATAAAAAAAAATGTTTTGTTTAGGTATATATAAAAACCACAATCGTTCCAAGTTTTCGTTGCCGCCGACGTTGTTTGTTTGTAATTTACTTCCGGCTTTGCTCGGAGCCATTAGTGATGTTCAAGAAAACAGATCGGCCGATGGCTTATGCTATCCCACTTTGGGGGGAGGGATAAGCTTCATAATACGCGGAATTGATCGACAATATTTGTGATTCTGTAAAATTATACTCTTGTTTTCATATCGAGGAAGATATCTTTGTAAACGACGGTGTAATCATCATCAGCGTTAATCTCGGTTGTACTCCGAGCGTTCTCGTCAAGACTCCGTGACGAAGTCTTAGCCGGCCGAGCTCGGTGCCACGCAGAAGCTCGAGGTTCGATTCCTGGCTAGGTAAATTTACTATGGTCTGGGTGTTTGGGGTCGGCTTGAGTGGTTCGTTGTATATCACCCATAACACAAGCGTAATTAGTTTACATACATACATAACTTCACGCCAGCTCCCTTGCGGGGTAGGCACGAACAACAGAGTGCCATTTGGGCTTATTCTTACACAGCTCACTTGCCTCTTTGACATTCATAACTCTTGTCATGCAAGCTCGTCTGTTCTTAAGGCTCCTGACATCACCTTCTGCTAGTACACGATCAATTTGATCATGGAAGGTGTGTCGTGGCCTTCCACGACTTCTGCATCCATCCACTTTTGCATTGTATATCTGTTGTAATTAGTTTGGCTTAGGGATATACAATTTTTAGAATTTGTCTGCCGATTATTATTATTATGTATGTCTCTGTAGACCACGAGCCTGTGGCCCTGACTTTTGCAGGGCTTGTGTGGGGCCATGGGAAGGCTAACACTTGAGGGCCCTTCGACAAATTTAATGTAATTGTGGCGAGATACTGACCGGTGGTTATCCCTGTCTGCATCATATAAAAATGCTATAAATAGGACTATTGTAGGAAATGCTCTCGTTTCCTACAATAGTCCTACACTGACTATATTATTATTGTAACCCTGGGGATCATTTGCCTACTATTATCCACTTCTCGCAGACCGCATCGGCATCCCCATCTTTCACGACGTCAAGTCAACATTTCTTGAGTCTACGTTTTAACGGTTTTAAGCGCGGTAATTTATTTGATTTCTTGTTATTCCGACGTTTCGGCCACTTTTCAGTGGCCGTGATCACGGAAGACAAAGATGTCAAGTGTCAACGAGTATTGTTAAAGTTTTATTTAGCCTACCGCCAACTTGTTCATTTTAATTATTTAGTTTCAATTTTGTTATTTACTTTATGGGAGCCTAATCTAATTTACTACCGCTTCGCGACCTTGTTCTAAGAATAAAGGGCGCAGAAGTTCTGCGACCTTTATTCTTAGAACAAGGTGACCTAGGCTTAGTGAATAAAGAGCTAAGTTTCTAGTTTTGTGCGACTATTAACAAAATATAGGGATTAGATAATAAATAGCTGTATTTAGATAAAGATTTTCTTTGTTCTTTCAATTTAGTAAATTGATTACTCTTTATTAAAGTATTTACTTTTGTTATGTGCTTTTAGCAAGTATGAAAGGTACACCGCTGATATAGAAAGAAGAGTGAATTTGGGGAATAGTGTGAATGGAGCGTTAGGTAAACTTCTAGGCGCTAAGAACCTCAGCCAGAAGGCCCAGCTCGCCATACACAACGCGGTGCTGGTACCTACGCTCACGTATGGAAGCGAGGGTTGGGTATGGAAGAGAGAGCATGAAAGTAGAGTAAACGCGGTCGAGATGCGAGCACTGCGCAAAATCTGCGGAGTGACGCTCGCGGACCGCGTTCGTAATACCGAAGTAAGAAAGAGAGTTGGTCTGAAAGAGAGTGTCGGGGTGAAGGTGAGGAAAGAATGCATGATGAAATAATGACTAAACAGATATAAAATGCAAAAGTGGATGGATGCAGAAGTCGTGGAAGGCCACGACACACCTTCCATGATCAAATTGATCGTGTACTAGCAGGTGATGTCAGGAGCCTTAAGAACAGACGAGCTTGCATGACAAGAGTTATGAATGTCAAAGAGGCAAGTGAGGTGTGTAAGAATAAGCCTAAATGGCACTCTGTTGTTCGTGCCTACCCCGCAAGGGAACTGGCGTGAAGTTATGTATGTATGTATGTATGTACTTTTGTTAGTGTTCTGTAGCTGGCAAAAATCTTGTACTTTAAAGTACACTCATATTGTGATTCATTAATTCTCTCTTCATGCCCAAATCACGTTAAAATTTCTTGTCACTACTCTTCTACTCTTTCAATTCACATCGCTCCCTTATCACACTGTTTCTTAGCATATCACTGACATTAATCTCAAAGCTCTTTTTTTTCAGGCGGGGTAAATGCTATTTGCACACAATACCGGGTCCTTTGCAAGGGATTAGACCATAGTTGATCATGGAGGCCTTCCTAGAAGGGGCAATGCAAACAGTAATCAACCGGCTTGTGTGGAGACTATTATATTGCCAGTTGGTAGGGCATTTGCCCGACTGGATGGCTACCACCCCTGATCTAAAGTATGTCGCCATAGCAACCTTGAGTTGTGTTCCGGCATTAGTGACCAGGTTCCAGTCTCCCTTAAGAGAGCAGCAGCGCATTTGTAGCACCTTCGGTGTTGCAAACGTCCATAGGCGGTGGTAACCGCTTTCCATCAAGTGGGCCGTCTGCCTGTCTGCGGAACTCCTGCAATAAAAAAACATTGTACTACTTGCCATTTCAAAATTACTTACTAAGCTTATTATAAATTAGTATATATTAGAAATAATAATATTTCAATTAGTACAATCGGTGGTTTTGTCGCTAGTAGAGATTTCTTCATGACAACCTTCTGGAGATAATTTTGCATAATTAATAATAGGGGGTCGGCATAGGGTACATAAATATAGTTTAAAATAAACACAATTATGTACCTCAATAACAAATATAACTATATACGTACATATTGTTACAACCTACACGCCGACAAAAGTGGAATCAAACCTACATACCATAAAAGCACGCTTTATTACCTTTCCGCATTTGAGACTTCCATTGTTTAACTTTGTGTTTAAAATTTGTGATTAGAAAACAGCCCATTGTGTATTGTAATCTTTTATGGCAGTGATTAGCTAGGTGTGTTGAACTGATTCTAAGAAATCCGGTCCACGCGGTCGGGCAGACATACTGTATTGGTGCAATATAAAGCAATGGTCCAATGGAAAGATTGGCAATCGAGCGATAACCATCCGCGAGGCAAGACTTGTGTACATTCGGTAATCTATTTAGTGACGGACAGTTGTGTTCAGTTATATTTGTACCTGTGTTATACACGTTTGTATAGTTCTAATAAATTCTATAGTAATTCTAACGGCATTTTAATTCGAGTCCTGCAACTCGTAACAATATACCTAAAGTTACACGTATATACATAAATTACTGTTTCATTAGATAATGATCTTTGACAAGTTTATTAAAATATGTGACTTTGTACTTCTAATGCATAATAGGAACATTTTACAGCTGATCTATGTATGGACTGCGATAAGTAATCTGAATATACAGAAGCACCTCTTGTAAGTCGAAAACCTCCCAAATTCGAAAAAATGTTGTTTTCCCTTCTCTTCAACCCCCAAAACCTCTATTGCTCGAAATTTGAACCCTCTATACGTCGAAATAATTAGCAAGTCCCTATAAGCAAATTCAGTACTTATTTTCCCCCGATAACTCGAAATAATAAACTGGACCTCTGTATCTCGAACATAGCATTTTTTTATTTTACAACCTCTATAAATCTTATAGAGGTTGTAAAAGTGAACGGATGCAGAAGTCGTGGAAGGCCACGACACACCTTCCATGATCAAATTGATCGTGTAATAGCAGAAGGTGATGTCAGGAGCCTTAAGAACAGACGAGCGTGCATGACTAGAGTTATGAATGTCAAAGAAGCAAGTGAGGTGTGTAAGAATAAGCCTAAATGGCGCTCTGTTGTTCGTGCCTACCCAGCAAGGGGACTGGCGTGAAGTTATGTATGTATGTATGTATGTATAAATCTTATACTAATATACAAAGCTGAAGAGTTTCTTAGTTTGCTTGAACACACTAATCTCAGTAACTACTGGTCTGATTTGAAAAATTCTTTCAGTGTCAGATAGCCCATTTATCGAGGAAGGCTATAGGCTATATATCATCACGCTAAGACCAATAGGAGCGGAGCAAAATGTTTCAAAAATGTTTGAAAACGACGTCGTCTTCTGCAAGTCGAAAATTTCCTTACAAAATTCGCTTAAGTCAAAATCGTCCAAAGTCGAAACCTCTATAACTCGATTTGTTTGGTGTCTCCCTTCAAGTTCGACTCTCAGAAGTTTTACTGTAGTAACAATTTGCAAATCTCTCACTGTTAGTATAATAACGCGTCCCGATTACGTATGGGAGTTTATTGTGAACGAGATTGGATCCAGATTTATGCGTTCACATATAAAATTGGTTATGAGTGATGTAATGGGCCGCTCGTAAAAATATGCCGAACATTCGCATTTTGTCGGATAACTTTTACAACGCAAGATAGATGGCTGCCACCTCGTTTGATGCTCGCCTAACAATTGTTATTAATTCATTACATTTTATACAAAAAGCATGCAGTAAATTTTCATGCTTGTGTCGGATTATAATAACATTCACGAGAGTAATAAAACTGGGTTATTACAGTCTGTGAGCAGCCTCTTTCATTGAAATGTGTCTACACTTGTACTACGTCGGGTCATAAGTTCTGTCAAAACCTTATTGTTAAAAATTTTCGAATACTTGCTAGATGAACTTCACCAATTTTTAAAATAGAACGTTTGCGCTTGCCAAAAATAAAATAGACATTAATTTTCATTTTCAAATATGGAGTGATCGAAGAAAGAAGATAGAGCAGCGGTTATCGCGTTGCACCGCTGTGGTTACGCGCCAAAAGAGATTTTCAATATTCTACACACATTGAAAATAACCCTACGATTTGTTTATCGCACTATCAAACGATTCGCTGAAGATTCAAGCTTCGAAGATCGTTAGAGAACCGGCCGACCTCGTAGAGTTAGGACACCCGCGATCATCAAAGCAGTGAAGGCGCGAATCGAACGACATCCTGTTCGTAAACAAAAAATCTTCGCTCTTCAGATGGGCCTAAGCAGAACCACAGTCAAAAGAGTGATAAATGAAGACCTGGGACTACGAGCTTATCATAAGAAGAAGGGACATTTTTTAAATGAGATTTTGAAAAAAATTTGGCTGGATAAATCCCGCGCTTTGTTACGGCGGTACGGATAAAAAATATTTAAAATCAAAGAAAGTTATAATAAACAAAATGATAAGGTGTATGCCCACAGCAGTGAAGAAGCCAGCACGCGTATTCCAAGGGTTCAACGAGGACATTATCCTTCATCACTCATGGTTTGGCTTGGAGTCTCAGATTCAGGCTTAACTGAGGTGTTTTTCTGTGAAAAAGGTGTAAAAACCAGTGCCGAGATGAACCAAAATACCGTCCTAACAAACTTTTTTTTTTTATTGCAGGAGATCAGCAGACAGGCAGACGGCCCGCTTGATGGAAAGCGGTTACCATCGCCTATGGACATTTGCAACACCAAAGTTGCTACAAATGCGCTGCTGCTCTCTCAAGGGATACTGGAACTTGGTCACAAATGCCGGAACACAACTCAAGGTTGTTATGGCGACATACTTTAGACCAGGGGTGGTAGCCATCCAGTCGGGCAAATGCCCTACCACTTGACTGTGGGTTGTTAAGTCGCCTCTTACGACAGGCCGCCCCAACGCAGGAAATTGTATTCATTCTCCGTTCCTGCACGGATACAGTATACAAACATAGTGGAACCTCTTTCTAAACAATATTTAAAAACAGACATTGGATATTCCAACAGGACTCTGCACCAGCTCATAGGGCACGAAGCACGCAAAACTGGTTGACCGCCCGTGGAATTGACTTTATCGGACATGAAGACTGGCCTTCTTCTAGTCCAGATTTAAATCCACTGGATTACAAGATATGGCAACATTTGGAGGAGAAAGTCTGCGCTAAACCACATCAGAATTTGGAATATCTCCGAGCATCTTTGGCTAAAGCAGCGGCAGAAATAGATATGAATGTGGTGCGTGCTGCGATTAATGATTGGCCGCGTCGATTAACGGCATGTATTCAAAATAGGGGAGGGCATTTTGAATAATGTAAATAAAACTGTATTGTAAATTAAATTACCTTTCATTTCATATATAATTTCAATATAATTATCAAAAAGTGTATCATTAATTTTATTAAAAGTTTTTGACAGAACTTATGACCTGACTAAATATATATTAATACGTGAAGCAAAAACTTTGCACCCCTTTTTACGAAAATTGCGCGGACGTAGGAGTATGAAATTTCGCACACTTGTAGTTTATATAGAGAAAGACTGCAGAGTGTGCAGAGTCAATTAAAAAAAAAAACATTACACACACTATCATGCATTTCACACACACACGCATATATTATATATAATACTCTATTCTTTATTGTTAAAGTCAAATTAACAGTGTAGCTTTGCCGAAAACTGTGATTATAGAAGTATAGTCTTTGACAACAGAACCTTAATAATGTTCAATAGTTACATTTAAAATGCGTGGGAACAACAGTGATTGCTCCACGCTTTATGTCAGGGGCTATCTAGGTTATAAAATATTACGTAGTACTTCTTTTCGCTCTCCGCCATTACACCAGTCAAAGTAACTTAGCATTTTTATTTCAAATATATCCTTATATTATTTCGCTAATTGTGGCGGTGACACGGTGTATTCCGCACAGACCCAAGCGCAGCTTCGTGGTTAAACAAGTTTATGAGTCTCATGCAAGCACATAATTGTACTAGAAACAATTATCATATAAAGAAACTAATTCTCGCGGAATAAACTAGTTAATGGAGGTTTGAATGACACTTTTTTAATATTTATACCACAATTACCACGTCCTAACATATTACTTTATGGTTAATCTTAAATATAGTGTTACATGCATTTCATCCGTGCAGGAACGGAGAAAGAATACAATTTCCTGCGTTGGGGCGGCCTGTCGTAAGAGGCAACATAACAACCAACAGCTGGGTGGTAGGGCATTTGCCCGACTGGATGGCTACCACCCCTGGTCTAAAGTATGTCGTCATAACAACCTTGAGTTGTGTTCCGGCATTAGTGACCAGGTTCCAGTTTCCCCTAAGAGAGCAGCAGCGCATTTGGACTTCTTTTGTTTACTTAGAAAAAGAGTCTATTGTGTATTGTACTAGTTTATGGCCGTTAATAATAATTAAGCAGGTGTGCGGATTACGTTTTCTGGGAAATTGCGTCGACGATTGGCAGGTAGACATATTGTATTTGTATAGATGAGTATAAAACAATGCCCGAACGTAGGGGTGAGGCAGTCAAGCGACGATTACGATACGAGCAAGACGTGTGTACATTCGATGAGCTATATAGTGACGGTCTTTGCGCGTGTTATTAAATCGCGCATCACGTTTGTACTGGTTGCGTCTAGTTATATTTGTACCTGTGTTATACGTGTTTGTATAGTTCTAATAAATTCTATAGTAATTCCAACGGTATTTTAATTCGAGTCCCGCACTCGTAACTATATATTACTTTACTGAAAATAGATGTATATGTGTAATATAAATTAAATATATGTATATATTTGACGGCCGCTGTGGTTGAGCGGGCTAAGCCTGTGCCGGCCTACCTCGCTGCAACGTAGAGACTCCGGGTTCGATTCCTGGTATAGTAAATTTCGGAAACGTATTTTCTAGGTTATTTACTATGGTCTGGGTGTCTGGGATCGGCCTCAGAGTAATTCGTTGTATATTACATATAACACAAGCGTAACTTGCTTAATTTGGGGATATTCAATGTGTGTGTTTGTCTGCCGATTATTATTATTATTATATTATTATTGATTTTTACGTAACAAATAATGTTGCTGTCTCTGTATTTTTTAACCGACTTCAAAAAAAGGAGGAGGTTCTCAATTCGTCGGGAACTTTTTTTTTATGTATGTTCACCGATTACTCCGACATTTATGATCCGATTTACGTGATTCTTTTTTTGTTCGAAGCGGAATAGCTGCCATTTAGTTTCCTAAAAATTTGACATACTTTGGCCCAGTATTTTTCATTTTATGAACATTTTTTATTAAAAAATTTCCATTCCGTTCCATATGTACACCGATTACGCTGAGATTTATGATCCGATTTACGTGATTCTTTTTTTGTTCGACGCGAAATAGCTGCCATTTGGTCCCTTAAAAATTTGACATAGTTTGGCCAAGTAGTTTTCATTTTACGAACATTTTGTTGTTCCCGTTTCTTGGGACCTTATTTTTTAAGGAGCGCGGCACCTTTCGTAGGTCTACACATACATAGCTAGACATTAAAAAGTAACAAAAAATTTTTATCAAAATATAGTAATTTTTATGTTTTACTTTGCACCGACTTCAAGATGTTTAAGATAATATATATTAATAATAATAGCTTTAGAAATGAGTTATTTTATACTTTTTAGTTTTTTAGTTTTTTTACATATGCTGTCTAATTGGTAATGTACGAACTCATTTTTTTGTGAGCTTTTTAATTATTTCAAAAGTAGTTCGACACAAATATGTACATTTTTGATGTTTTTTAACTTACGAGACGTGAACTTTCTCTGTCGTAACGTAGTTTAAAACTAGTACGGGGAGTGATTATTGTCGCATAATGTTTAATTAAGCGACTTGCGTAGACACGTTGGCCGCATCCCATTTACCAAACACGTCTAGATCAGCCGGTTCAGCGGCGGAAACAGCCGAATCACTCAAGCGGCGCAAATATGCAACCCTCTGTGAGAGTTATATGTTTGTGCCGTTTGCTGTCGAGACGCTTGGACCGTGGGGTCCTGAGGCCATGAGCCTCTACTAAAATTTATCGAAACGACTCATTGACTCTTCGGGTGATCAGAGGGCTGGTGCTTACCTCGGCCAAAGGATCAGTATGGCGATCTAGCGAGGAAACGTAGCCAGCCTTCTGGGCACCTTGCCCATAGAAGACGGTGATCTGGGCTCAGTATTCTACTTATAGTCTTGAGGGACTATGAGTAGAATACAATACAAATAAGATAAGTTTTCTTGCATTGCGTTCGATATTATAATAATTACAATATAATGCTATTAAACAATATATTGTAATTGTTTATGTCTATACTGGAGACCAATATAATCTTTAATTTTCTAACAACGGTGAAGAAAAACATCGTGATGCAACCTGCACATCGAGATAACCGACGTGTCAAACATATCAAGCCGCCGTGGACAAGCGTGGCGGGTAAAGGTGCTACAAATGCGCTGCTGCTCTCTTATGGGAGACTGGAACCTGGTCACTAATGCCGGAACACAACTCAAGGTTGTTATGGCGACATACTTTAGACCAAGGGTGGTAGCCATCCAGTCGGGCAAATGCCCCACCACCTGGCTGTGGGTTGTTAAGTCGCCTCTTACGACAGGCCGCCCCAACGCAGGAAATTGTATTCTTTCTCCGTTCCTGCACGGATAATTCCCCGTTCCCCTATTTATGGGCTGATGATTAATTGTTGATTAAACCGGTAATAACCGTTAAAAAGTCGACTCTGAACCGGTTCCAAGGCTTAGTAGCAAATGAGTAACAAACAAAAACAAATACTTAATAAAACTACGTTTTAACGGTTTTAAGTGCGGTAATTTTATTTGATTTTGGTTTTTCCGATGTTTCGGCCACTTTTCAGTGGCCGTGATCACGGAAGACGAAGATGTCAAGTGTCAACGAGTATTGTTAAAGTTTTATTTAGTCTACCGCCAACTTGTTAATCTAAATTATTTAATTTTAATTTTGTTTATATAATTATTAGAGCTAGGCATGTTTGCTGAAGAGTTTCTTGCGCCGCTTCTTCTCTTCAAGCCATAACATGTTGCGAAGCGGTAGTAAATTAGATTAGGCTCCCATAGAGTAAATAATAACCATAAACAAAATTAAATAATTGACATCTTTGTCTTCCGTGATCACGGCCACTGAAAAGTGGCCGAAGCGTCGGAAAAACCAAAATCAAATAAAATTGCCGCGCTTAAAACCGTTAAAACGTAGTTTTATTATGTATACAAGTCGCGAAAACTTAAAAGTACGTAAAACATTTTCAAATACAAGTATCGTATACAATTCAAGTGATACTTTAGTGAGCTTTGGATAGAATCGATTCATAAGCCGTCAATAGCGACAAATTCAAACTTTATAACAGTCGTTCAGAATATATTTAATTAAATCCACTTGTTAATCTGGAACAATCAGGAATCGGCGAAACAATTTGCGTAAGCCAATCGGAAGGGAGGAAATTTAAATTCTTTTTTTTTTATGAAAAATGAGTGTCTGTTCGTTGGAGTTTTTCACCGTTTCCCCGATTGGCCCGGCGGATATTCAGCTATGTAAATAATCCCGGATCAGTTTTCAGGGGGATGATAATTTTGGGACTGAAGGGAATATTCAAATGTTTCCTTTATTAGACGCAAGGTGATCGTTCACTGACTTTAAGAGCAATGGATTCAGACTACCCGGACATTTGGAAGGCTTGCGTGGGCCATGGGAATGCCAACACGTAGAGGCCCCGTGACAAATTTAATGTAAATGTGGCGTGACACTGACCGGCGATTATCGCTGTCTACAACATATAGTGATGCACCCAAGGACAAGCCCCGGCCTGTGTAGGACTATTGTGGGAAATGAGGACAAAAAGTACCGGGCTATTGGGGTGAACTGCTAGTGGTATAAGGGGTCTGGGAATATGGGGACTATGGCGTCTGCCCGTCGCAATGTTTGGGGAACATGGAAAAAGACGTAGACAGTGACTCGCCACTCCCTGCATGGGCCCCTAAAAATGCCATAGAAGGCAGGGGCAACATGGGTGTGAGTGGCTAAGGGGTGTAGAGAGGTGGGCTGCAGGTTCACCGTAGCTACTTCTGACGTGATGCCATTTATCACTTCCACCCCTGGAGCTTGAGTCTTAGCTCTAGCGATCTCCACTCCGTGTCGGCTGGTTAAGGCAAGCACGGAGGTGGGGGCCTTGCCTTGGCCCCCGGAGTCAGGTACGAGGTGTCGCTACTCACCTAAGGCTTCGCCACAAAGCCCCCCTGCGGGAAATTATTATTATTATTATATATATCTCTACGGACTCGAGTTCTGTACCCTTTTTTAATACTTAATTTCTATGAAAAATTTGAGACTCCATACACGCTTATTGTTTATTTTTGTTAGTGTATGTGACATTATATGCAGTAATTTTTCTGTTTTGGTGTACCTTAAGAATAACTTATAATATTAATTTATTCTAATTTTAATACTAAGCTTATACTAATGTAGAGTGTATCTGTTACATGCTGGTGTTGTGAGGAAGTGCATGTGCAGTGTTGGCCTTATATCTATACTTATATATAGTCGTATCTAGTGCCATGTGTGTTGTTTTTTTCTTTTCTGTGCCTGGGTTATTAATTTTTAGGCTCTTTGTGTGTCTTGGTTTGTTTGTGGCGTGTGCGTGTAATGCAATGCGATGGTAGTGCGCGTAGGTTTAAATATGTGTACTGTGACTTTTGGGTTGTAAAATTTAATTCTCAAAATCTTTTTATTTCATAGTTTATATTGATTTATAGTCACCCAGGGCAAATGCGTCTTTGGGGTAATTACTTTTACTAGAAATTACTTAAACTAATGGTCGAAATTCGACTATAATTTGTTGTCGAAAGACTATAACTTCTATAGTCACATATTTCGCCAAGGCTACACTGTTAATTTGACTTGAACAATAAACAAAAGAGTGTCAAATACATGGTAGTGTGTGTAATGATTTTTTTGTTGATTTAATGTACTTTTTATGCATAATTAAAAAAAAATATTAGCATTCGTCGCTTCTTCTCTATATAAACTATAAGTGTGCGAAATTGCATACTCTTCCGTCCGCGCAAATTTCGTAAAAAGGTTACAAAGTTTTTACTTCACGTATTAATAGAATAATAATATAGATATTTTTTAATTTTTTATTGCAGGAGTTCAGCAGACGGCCCATTGGATGGAAAGCGGTTACCATCGCCTATGGACATTTGCAACACCAAAGGTGCTACAAATGCGCTGCTGCTCTCTTAAGGGAGACTGGTCACTAATGCCGGAACACAACTCAAAGTTGTTATACGGCATGCTCTAGACCAGGGGTGGTAGCCATCCTGTCGGGCAAATGCCCTACCACCTGGCTGTGAGTTTTTAAGTCGCCTCTTACGACAGGCCGCCCCAACGCAGGAAATTGTATTCTTTCTCCGTTCCTGCACGCATAAAATATACTAATATATACATTATTAATATGTGTATAGGAACATCAACAGCTAAACAATATTAATTGGTTATAATTCTTAAAGTTATTAAATATACTTCTAGAAAGAAATCTTAATTCGTGTAAGGTAGTCTACTTTACATATCTTTAATTTTTTAAATCGTTTGCCATTTATATATAGTCACATAGATTACTATAAATCAAAACAACACTATCGTAACAGCCTTGCAGAGATTCGGGTAATAAACTACCAAATGTACCAAGTTTAATTATTTGGGCAGGGTTTCCCCTTTATTGTTCAGCCTTTGATGTGACCATTCACACAGCACAGTAAGCAATGAACACCGTCTACACGCCGCTACGCCTTTTATACGAAAATTCTATTATACTACCCTACAAAATTATAGTGTTGCCAGGACCACTAAAACGATTATAATAATTAATTACTGATGCACTAAATTATCTAGACGATAGTTTAGTGGGCTTATAAAATTAACTAACCGGTAGAAAATGGTAATTTAATTAAAAATCGAATCATCTGATAAATCGACTAAAAATTATATCTATGACTACTGTCTATGTTATATTAATATGCATGAAATGGAATGAATGAGCGTTAGGTAAACTTCTAGGCGCTAAGAACCTCAGCCAGAAGGCCCAGATTGCCATACACAACGCGGTGCTGGTACCTACGCTCACGAATGGAAGCGAGAGTTGGGTATGGAAGAGAGAGCAGGAAAGTGTAAACGCAGTCGAGATGCGAGCACTGCGCAAAATCTGCGGAGTGACGCTCGCGGACCGCGTTCGTAATACCGAAGTAAGAAAGAGAGTCGGTCTGAAAGAGAGTGTCGGGGTGAAGGTAAGGCATGATGAAAGAATGACTAAACAGATATACAATGCAAAAGTGGATGGATGCAGAAGTCGTGGAAGGCCACGACGCACCTTCCATGATCAAATTGATCGTGTACTAGCAGAAGGTGATGTCAGGAGCCTTAAGAACAGACGAGCGTGCATGACAAGAGCTATGAATGTCAAAGAAGCGAGTGAGGTGTGTAAGAATAAGCCTGAATGGCGCTCTGTTGTTTGTGCCTACCCCGCAAGGGAACTGGCGTGAAGTTATGTATGTATGTATGTATATTAATATGCACTATGGCTCTCATGACTGCTGTGGTGGACATCTTGTAGCATTATGTATTCATCGTCATTGTGTTTGAAGCTATGATGAAAAGTGTCGTTGAGAAATATCAACAACCAAGTCGAGATGAGGATGTAAAGTTGAAATGCAACTAAAACCAAGAAAGGATGAAAGTGAAATAATCAAAGAATACTGTCAGGCGTGGGTCCGCAGGCGCCCCCTCGCGGAACAAAGGTAATTATTATCGGCGCTGTGTCTCGGACAACATAATTACAATAATGCCTCTCAGAGAATCATGGAGTGGGATTGAATTAATTATATCCCACTTGGAGGACTCTGGAGCGGCGGGACTCGAAGCCCCGACGGATTTTGGAAATAATGGCCTCGTTAGGGAGCAGGCTACGACAAACGTATCACGGAAGCGACATAATTAAATTGAGAAAAATAAGATATTATCAAGGCGTAAAAACCGTGGCTAAGATTCTGCTACTCGACCAAGTCACTTTCAACGTACTTCCCATCTAAATAGATCATAATCCAATACTAAAAAATACAAAAATATATAGAAAATAATTTACAATACTTTATAGACTGTAATCTGCTGTCCATGTATGTCATTTTTATTTCTACATTTTTTTTCTTTTTTCTTTGTTGCTTAATAATTACAGATAATTGAAGAATTTTCTTTAAGTCAGGTTGCCTGGAAGAGATCGTTTTTGTTTTATGAAGTAATACCTGCTATTGTCTTGTTGCGCATTTTTGTAATTTTTGTTTTGATGAACAAAAAGTCTTCCCTCTTTCTAATGTTAGTACATATATATATACTAGTATCTCGTAACTGGACACCACTATCTCCTCGTTGGAACTTGGTACATCATTAATTCTGGTCGGATTGCGTACATGCCTCGATAATCCTAGATAGTAAAGTAGTAATAGTAAGTAGTATTATATAAGATAGGGTAGACATAAGAAGCTTGCTGCAGTGCAAGAAATTAAATAGTAAGACAGTGCCTGTATTTAAGATATAATGAAGTATACAGAAAAATATGTAATAGAATAACAATTTTGAAAATATGTCTAGATCAATTTAGGTAAAAGTGTAAAAAATTTAGATATAACCAAAAATGTAACAGATATAAATTAGATATAACACGTTTAGACCGTAAATCTTAAGTAAAATGTACAAATTATATGAAACCAAAAATGTAATAGAATTAAGACAATTTGTAAACTCATTTTTAAACATAAAGTGCCAAAAGAAGACATACATACATACATAACTTCATGCCAGTTACCTTGCGGGGTAGGCACGAACAACAGAGCGCCATTTAGGCTTATTCTTACACACCTCACTTGCTTCTTTGACATTCATAACTCTTGTCATCCACGCTCGTCTGTTCTTAAGGCTCCTGACATCACCTTCTGCTAGTTCACGATCAATTCGATCATGGAAGGTGTGTCGTGGCCTTCCACGACTTCTGCATCCATCCACTTTTGCATTGTATATCTGTTTAGTCATTCTTTCCACATGCCCGAACCACCGAGCAGAAGAAACGATAAACAAAAAAAGAAATAGATAAAAGAAAATAAAAAAGAAGAAAGAAAAAATAAAACCCCAAAAAGTAAAAAACTCGAGCAATCTAGCTTGGTGAGAGGAACTATAAACTTTTTGTCGACCACGGGCGACCACTAGTTCAATAATAGTACATTATGGTACTAGTGTGTAACATTGGTGATTACCGCCGAGGCGCCATTGAGACTCGAGCCGTAGGCGAGGGTCTTCAGAGAGCCGAGGACGGTAATCATCAATACACACGTGTATCATACGACGTTTTTCAACACACTTGTGAATAAAATAACAACAAAAACTCATTTTATTTAGTAGATAAAAAAAAGTTATATATGAGTGAAAGTTTTATTTATTAAACACGTACGAGTTAAAATAATCTATTTAAATAAGAAGTTGCATGAAATGAGCAAGCAATAGGAACATTAATTTATTTGTTCTATAGAACACGGTCTTTTTTTTTGAATAATAACTTTTTTAAGAACAAAGCAACTCGACCAATAAAATTAAAAAAAATATCTATAACTCACTAGTGAGTTATAATGTTTTTTACTCACAGTTTGATAATGGGTGTCATTCTGTGCCTAATTGCGGTGACCATAGAGCCACTTTATGAGCAAGTGTGTTGAAAAATTATTTATTTATTTAATAGGTACATCAACAGCATAGTATATATTAATAAGACTATGGCATAATAAACATAACAATTATGAAAATGCGTACACAGCTTTATCTACAGTTTGTCAGTATTAAATTAGAATTTATATAAATTTAATTTGAGTTAGATTATAATATCAATAAATGAGGTGAATAATTTAATATACATGAAAATACATACATACATACACATACATAACTTCACGCCAGTTCCCTTGCGGGGTAGGCACGAACAACAGAGCGCCATTTAGGCTTATTCTTACACACTTCACTTGCTTTTTTGACATTCATAACTCTTATCATGCACGCTCGTCTGTTCTTAAGGCTCCTGATATCACCTTCTGCTAGTACACGATCAATTTGATCATGGAAGGTGTGTCGTGGCCTTCCACAACTTCTGCATCCATCCACTTTTGCATTGTATTATATCTGTTTAGTCATTCTTTCATCATGCCTTACCTTCACTCCGACCGACACTCTCTTTCAGACCAACTCTCTTTCTTACTTCGGTTTTACGAACACGGTCCGCGAGCGTCACTCCGCAGATTCTGCGCAGTGCTCGCATCTCGACCGCGTTCACTCTACTTTCATGCTCTCTCTTCCATACCCAACTCTCGCTTCCATACGTGAGCGCAGGTACCAGCACCGCGTTGTGTACGGCGAGCTGGGCCTTCTGGCTGAGGTTCTTAGCGCCTAGAAGTTTACCTAACGCTCCATTCAAACTATTCCCCACAACAACAATACATGAAAATATATGATTAATTTCCTTTTAAATATTACTAAAGAGTCGCAAAAGATATCTATGTTCGGAATCTTACGAGCTATTTCATTATATTTGTTGCACATTCTTGACAATGGTAGGTGCTGGCCGAGATTGGTTCGATCCGAATCCGAAATACTCCAGGCCGTAAATTGCGTGGATAATTATAAGGGACATTGATGCGTATACAAGCAAGGAGATGATTGATTTTATTATTGATAATCTTATGCAGAATATTAAGTCACTTATTACACGGCGATATTAATAATATTTCATCCGTGCAGGAACGGAGAAAGGCGACTTAACAACCCACAGCCAGGTGGTAGGGCATTTGCCCGACTGGATGGCTACTACCCCTGGTCTAAAGTATGTCGCCATAACAACAGTTTCCCTTAAGAGAGCAGCAGCGCATTTGTAGCACCTTTGGTGTTGCAAATGTCCATAGGCGATGGTAACCGCTTTCCATCAAGTGGGCCGTCTGCCTGTCTGCTGAACTCCTGCAATCAAAAATAAAATAAAACGTACGGCATTTTTTGCAAAACATTTCTTTGGACAATTTGAGATTGGCCATCAGCCCCGGACGCGTCACTCCTTCGCTCCATCACGAATGATATTTTATTGGTTTCCATTCAATTTGCGATCTGATATCGCTCCTTTGACCCAGTTCCCAGATGACAGACCGCGCCTTATTTTCCTAAAGTTCCCTATTCTCTTGATGACTGACTTGCGTTGTGGTAATTTGCTACATTTTCGTCGCAAATATGAATTTTCTGCTTAGATAGGTCATTAATTTATTTAGGCCAATTACAGTCAAATAAATCCAGGTCTAAATTACGCCTACTTCAGCTTATAAAAATTCAATTATAATCGTAGCCTTTGTTTTATCTATCTTATATATAAAGCTGAAGAGTTTGTTTGTTTGTTTGAACGCGATAATCTCAGGAACTACTGGTCTGATTTGAAAAATTCTTTCAGTGTTGGATAGCCCATTTATCGAGGAAGCTTATAGGCTATATATTATCACGCTAAGACTAATAGCAGCGGAGCAGCAATGAAAAATGTTTCAAAAATGGGGGGGCTTTGAAAATAAATTCGAGCGAGCTATATTAGGTATTTTTCTTCTGGATAAAATCAGAAATGAGGACATTCGTAAGAGAACGAAGGTAACCGACATATATAATATCAGCCCATAAATGTCCCACTGCTGGGCTCGGGCCTCCCATTAATAAGGGGAAGGGACGTATACCCGCCACGCTTGTCCAAAGCGGCTTGGCAGGTTTGACACAACGGTTATCTCGATGTGCAGGTTGCATCACGATGTTTTCCTTCACCGTTATTAGCACGTGGTAATTGTAACAATATGCACATTAGATCAGAAAACTTACTAAGTGGTGCATGCGTTCCGGCCAGGATCGAACCCGCGCCCTCTGAGTTTGGGACGCGTGCACTAGCCATTACGCTACCACGACTAACCGACATACTTCACAATATTAGCAAGTAGAAGTGGCAGCGGGGCGGTCACGTCTGAGCAAACGAGTCCTGGAGTGGAGACCACGTCTCGGCAAACGTAGCGTAGGACGCCCGCCAAGGTCGCCGGCAGGGGCTGGATGGGGAGGACTGAAAAAGAAGATGTCCCAGTAAAATTTCAAGTAATAGAGATGACGAAGACGCGGCGGCCATTTTGAAACAAACCAAATTAAATTACTTTCTATCCCAAAAAAATGTACGGATCCTGTGAATAAGGTTATTGCGAGTGAAAAAAAAAACCAAAATTTTTAATTATGAAATGACCCATTGTGGTATTATGAAAAAACTGGAGTGGGTTTTACTATACATACACAAAGATTGCAGTTGGTTTATTTGATTAGATTATTTTCGGCAGGGTAATGGATTTTTTAGTATGAAGACACATGAATCCCGGAAAATCCCGTAAACAATTCGGGATAAGTAATGTTACTAAAGGCATAAACAACTACAATTGTTTTAATAAGGATTTTATCTATTAGTGAAAATTTCGTATCGGGATAAAAAAAATTACGACCTCTTTAAATCTGTCCCAAAAAAATCCCGTAGGATTCTCGGGAATAGAAAGAGTCGCAGATTTTAAGTACGCGAATTTACTATCGATTAGCGAAAAGCGAATCGAAATCGGATCAATAGTTTTTGCGTGAATCTTGAACAAATAGACAAAGACAAAAAATAAGACTACACTTTTTCAATTTTATAATATTACAGATAAATGACTTTACTTTTAGAAATAATAACTGTAGGTAGTATTTTTTATTTGCTTAACCGACTTTAAAAAGGAGATGATTTTCAATTCGGCTGTACATGTTTGTTACGCGATTTCTCCGCCAATTTTGAACCGATTATCATTTCTTTTTAAGTTTTGAAAAGAGTACACTCCCAAGGTGGTCCCATTGGCACCAAGTCAGGATCTGATGAATGGATCCTACGCAAATCGAGGACAACCAACAACGCGACTATTATAGGCGCGTACGTGTTTCATATATCTAATTCTATAGTTATTCAAGTATTTGGGTATCTAAAAAGCGGAAACCAAAAAATATTAAACCGACTTGAAATTAAAAAGCAAAATATAATTTTTTTTTCTACATTTTCAAGTCGGTGCCCAGTAAAACATAAAAAACAACCAAAAAAATTGCGTAATATATTAATTATAATGTTTTACTTCGTACCGAGTTCAAGATGGAGAAAATAAGCCTTTTAGCTTAATTCAATATTAATTAATTAAATTATTTAATTTAATCAATTAATTAAATTATTTAATTTAATCAATTAATTTAATCAATTAATTTAATTAATTAATTTAATTGATTAAATTAATTAATTAAATACTAATTTAAAAAATACCCTTGCGTCGTGTTACATTTATTTAATTGCATAGTTGTCTGTTCATGTCTCTTTTTAAGGTTAATAATTAATTTTGTTATGTACCCTCTTATTTTTAAACGATACAATCGGCCATTTCCTTAATTGAATTGTTATATTTTTATTTATTCTGTGATTTTATCATAATTTTATGTAACAATATTTATCTCTATAATATTGATCGTGTACTAGCGGAGGGTGATGTCAGGAGCCTTAAGAACAGACGAGTGTGCATGACAAGAGTTATGAATGTCAAAGAGGCAAGTGAGGTGTGTAAGAATGGGCCTAAATGGCGCTCTGTGGTTCGTGCCTACCCCGCAAGGGAACTGGCGTGAAGTTATGTATGTATGTATGTATGTAATATTTATCTCTAATATGATGTAATTGTTTAGATTATAATTCAAAATCTCTCAATTGTATACATATATAGACGGTATTCACTACATTTTATTTTCATGTTGGCAGACGCTATAGATTTTTTACTGTGTTTGCTTTATTTTGTTACATATAAAACTTTAAATATAATATTTTATATAAAATATTATCTGACAATTCCAAACAATAATGTAATAAATTCTTGTTATTCATATTTAATTAAATTTAATTAAAATGGTTTGACCAATGACTTCAATCCGCTATCGGTTGTCCCAATTTGCTAAGTTTGTTATACTGTAAAATTGTTGGAGGGATGCCGAGGTGTTCTAAAAATGTGTAGAGTCAGTATATATAATATATTAAAACCATAAGGTTATCTGTTTGTAAATATAGTGGCCAGTTTGTTTAGTATTTGGCAACACTAAATTGTCACTTCGTCTTCCATTTGTGCTTTATATACTACATACATACATAACATACATACTCTCTGAAAGAGAGTGTCGGGGTGAAGGTAAGGAAAGGAATGCTCCGGTGGTTCGGGCATGTGGAAAGAATGACTAAACAGATATACAATGCAAAAGTGGATGGATGCAGAAGTCGTGGAAGGCCACGACACACTTTCCATGATCAAATTAATCGTATACTAGCAAAAGGTGATGTCAGGAGCCTTAAGAACAGACGAGCTTACATGACAAGAGTCATAAATGTGAAAGAGGCAAGTGAGGTGTGTAAGAATAAGCCTAAATGGCACTCTGTTGTTCGTGCCTACCCCGCAAGGGAACTGGCGTGAAGTTATGTATGTATATATGTATGTACATACATAACTTCACGCCAGTTCCCCTGCGGGGTAGGCACGAACAACAGAGCGCCATTCAGGCTTATTCTTACACACCTCACTTGCTTCTTTGACATTCATAACTCTTGTCATGTACGCTCGTCTGTTTTTAAGGCTCCTGACATCACCTTCTGCTAGTACACGATACAATCTTTACATATCTAGTATAATAACACATTCAACTTGTATCAAATACAACTCAATATGTGCAAGTAAAGATGTTGAACAAATAATTATCTTTCAATAACACAGTTGCTGTTCTTTTATTACCATAAACCCTTCTAGAGTTGTTCCAAGTATTACAATCAGTTTCTCTTCTGTTAAAGACATGGTTGACTTAACTAGAGGATTACCATCGCCTCTAAGGAATTCATAAATGTCTGCAATCCGAAACGCGCTTGACCGGTTTAAAAACGACGGAATACACGCGGCGAATGCTCGTCCCAAGCTCGTAATTGATGTTATTATTCTCAAGAATTGCTCGGCGATTTCGCTGGCAATGTATATTGCACAATGGAAATGCTTAGTCGATCACAGTTGACTGATGGTTGAACTTCGTCCGTTTGATTCTATTCAATAATGTTTTTCTTTAGCAGACAGAAATTTATTTCGAATACAGATAACATTTTCTTAAGTTTTCGCGACTTACATACATAATAAAACTACGTTTTAACGGTTTTAAGCGCGGTAATTTTATTTGATTTTGGTTTTTCCGACGTTTGGTGATGGTTGGCAAGTACCACCTGTTTGGGATCCTATTATCAAAACTATTAAGACCCAAACCCAGCAAAAACCAGCTGCCAGACCTCAAGACACTGTGAGCTCTTTCTGCGTACAACGGAACACAAACCAACTTGACTGATAATTACTTTTATTTTTCCTTCCACCCATTTTAATATTATATAGAATTATTAGAGCTAGGCATGTTTGCTGAAGAGTTTCTTGCGCCGCTTCTTCTCTTCAAGCCATAACATGTTGCGAAGCGGTAGTAAATTAGATTAGGCTCCCATAGAGTAAATAATAACCATAAACAAAATTAAAATTAATAGGTTGGCGGTAGGCTAAATAAAACTTTAACAATACTCGTTGACACTTGACATCTTTGTCTTCCGTGATCACGGCCACTGAAAAGTGGCCGAAACGTCGGAAAAACCAAAATCAAATACAATTACTGCGCTTAAAACCGTTAAAACGTAGTTTTATTATCGAATACAGATGTTGTTTACAGAGGCGGCTTTAGCTCATGTAGCTCCCGTGTGCTGTCTATACCCTCGCGCCCTCTAGTACGGCCAAAATGGAATACTTACAGTTTGCTAGGTGGTAGGGCATTTGTCCGACTGGATGGCTACCACCCCTGGTCTAAGAAAAAGCAAATTAAAGGTGGAAGTTACATATAAAACATACCAGAGCTTATGTCGAAGTATAAAATAGAAGATTTTCTAGAATATTGTTTAAATATAGTTAAAAAAGTAATACGTAGGAATAAGAATAGATAAATAAGTATACATTATAAAATATATAGAAACTTATATATAAACTAATGTACATACATACATACATAACTTCACGCCAGTTCCCTTGCGGGGTAGGCACGAACAACAGAGCGCCATTTAGGCCCATTCTTACACACCTCACTTGCTTCTTTGACATTCATAACTCTTGTCATGCACACTCGTCTGTTCTTAAGGCTCCTGACATCACCCTCCGCTAGTACACGATCAATTTGATCATGGAAGGTATGTCGTGGCCTTCCACGACTAATGTATAATGTATAAACAAAAAAAGATAAAAAACCAAAAAACAATAAAATAACAAAATGTAGTATTAAAATAGACAAGTAGAAAATAAGCAAATTGTAACACCTTAATAGCAAAAATAAAATGTAATAGAGCAAGGACCTTTTGTAAAAATAGTTACTGAATAAAGTAATAGAGAATAAAAAAGAAAAAAGAATAGAAAATGAAAGAAAATGCATAAAAGAGCGGATGCATAGAAAATAAAAAAGATAAACAAACAAAAAATAAGATAAAAAAGGCCGGACAAATCCTGTTCGTCTGGCGTAGGAAATTTAAAAACAAAAGCCCCTGGTCTAAAGTATGTCGCCATAACAACCTTGAGTTGTGTTCCGGCATTAGTGACCAGGTTCCAGTCGCCCTTAAGAGAGCAGCAGCGCATGTAGCACCTTTCGTGTTGCAAATGTCCATAGGCGATGGTAACCGCTTTCCATTAAGTGGGACGTCTGCCTGTCTCCTGAACTCCTGCAATAAAAAATGTTTTCACCAGTTAATTTTGGAGTAACAAGTATTTTATTCTTGGTTTTATTAAAATTTATTTATTCGATTTACTAATTAAATATTACATAAGGAGAATTAAATTAATGATTATTATTAATTAACAAAATTGGGTCGTTTTAGTGTTACGCCTAAAGGCAGGTCTGCACTGAAAATCAGCGTTGTGTCGGACATAATTCCGGCATAGCAATATGCTGACTGCAAACCTTGTTTGCTGAAAATGAGGCGTAATAATTCTCAAAGTATGCTCTGTGTATAATAATGTATAAGGAATGTAATTACGTCGCCATTTCTTCAAGTTTTTCTTTCTTTCTTTCCTGTCTATAAGTGAGCGGAAATTTGGATACAAATGTTGCAATTTTAAATAATGTTCCACTAGTGAATCACAACGACCATATTCTCGACCGCCATTTTTCCCGTTCATCATAAACTCTAGTGGAACGGATTATGGAGCGTTGATGTCATGGCCGATGAAATACAGAAAATGTCATTGGTTGATTTGAAAATCGCGCCTTTTTCAATGTCAATCGATAAAGAAAATTAATGCTATGTGCTCAACGCTCACTTCGACCCACCTGTTGTCATAGGTCGTTGTGACGACATTAGTGACGTTTCCGCCACGACCATAACGACTCTGGTCGCCACGTGGAACAGCAGACGGAGCGTTTTAGACGTTGTGAGACGTTTAAGGAACGCACTCAATAGGTACACGTCCAGAATAAGAATTAACACAGAAACCTTTCTGAAATAGCAACAACAGCAAATAGTGTTTCTTGATATCATCATCATCAAAAGGTATTTCATAGAGAAGTAGAGAAGGAGCTAGGAGGGTCTGGGCCTTACTACCTGTTATTTCTTTGCATTGTTTTTAGAACATTTACCATAGTATATATATATATTATACACCGTCAGAAAGTAGAGATTTCAACGAACAAAAAGCTCACGGACTTTTTTACAAAAGCTGATATTTAGACGCGAGAATTTTCGATTGAAAATCCGGGAGCTTTTTCGATATTAAGTCAAAATAAGGCGAAAAAATAAACATTTTAAATAAAAATTATAGTGGGTTTGGGACATGAAAAGGTAAGTTTTCCCGAAATTTCCGAAAAAAATTTTTTTTGTAAAAGATAAAAATACAAAACGAAAATCTTGGTTATTTGAATTTTTCATATAAGTTTTGAGGTTATATGAAAAAAGTGTAAACACAAAAGTTGTAGATCTTTTTATTACCTACATCTCTGCCATTTAACTCTTTTCCATAGGACTTGTAGTTTTTCCGGAAATCGAGATAAACCGTCTTTTCTCTTAAAAACCGACCCCCTTCCATTTCTCGACCTCAGATCGCCCGTAAATTATTTTTCCTTTCATTTTTGTTATATTCTCTTCCTTTTCCAATGGGTTTCATCCTACTATTATTTTTTTGGTTTCAAAAATTATCGACCCAATAGGTCTCGATAGGTCTATAAATATATTTGCATATATATATCCTTCCTTCGTAAATCTTATTTGGAACCATTTGTACATAATGTATGATAATGATGTACATAGGAGAGTAATCTAACTAGCTGTGCCCGCGACGTCGTCCGCGTGGAATTTGCTTTCAAAACCCTCCGATTTTGAAACATTCTTCATTGGTGCTCCGCTCCTAATGGTCTTAGCGTGATGATATATAGCCTATAGCCTTCCTCGATAAATGGGCTAGCTAACACTGAAAGAATTTTTCAAATCAGACCAGTAGTTCCTGAGATTAGCGCGTTATATTTGGCTACAACACTAATACTTACATTTTAAATATCGCGATATCTTTTGAATGAAACGTCCGAATTGAATAATTCAAAAAGTTCTGGAAAGGTATTGAATTCGTCTTGAATATGGAGTAATTTAGTTTGATAAGGATTAATACCAATGTACAAAATAAAGAGTTTGAAGCGACGGCATTTTAATTATTTAAAAAAATAAAAGAAAACACTTATTGTGAGATAACTACAATAGTTAGACATATAATTACTTGTAGACAATTATATGTTCTGCAAAGTGGTAGTACATTGTTTTGTTCTATAAACAATAGTTTTCGCAGCGCACGCCGTGTAAGGATTTTTTCGGGTCATTTTTCTACACCTTGGGTTACATTACTGGACTTTTAGTAAGGATCCCTAATTTTTTTGAAAATATAATATAGCCTATAGCCTTCCTCGATAAATGCACTATTCAACACTGAAAGAATTTTTCAAATCAGATCAGCGGTTCCTGAGATTAGCGCGTTTAAACAAACAAACAGACTCTTCAGCTTTATGAGTATAGATATATACTTTAACAATTATGCAAATAGAATAAATATAGAATAAATATAATAATTCCTTAACAACATATTGACTAAAAAAAGTTTTTGTATTTTCCAAATCAATAACCAAAAGTAACGGACATGACTTTCCGTCACATTCCCTCGCCGGCATCATTCAACCCTCACGGAGGCAAATGGCCGAAACCAAAATAAGCAGCCCCCAGTAATGAGACCGCCATTTTTTCATCACTTCAAAAAACTATTTCCGATACAGATTCCTCCACGATCCTCGCCATTCGTATGTAGATTGCGGCCAGTTGCCGACGTGAACTGTGCCACAGTGTGGACAGGTCAGTGGGTGAATTTTAACTTTGTACATTCTTTTGCAAGTGGTTTCAAACATGCTTTCATTTCTTTATAGATTATGTTAGAAAACAAAACATTTTGGTTTATTAACAAAAAAATGTGACTTTATAGATATTTTATTCATCAGGTTTAATTACAAAAATTTAAATGAGGTTATAAATACGACACTTGACAGTATCAAAATTTATGTTTTAATAAATACACGGAGCAAATGAATAGTCTGTGGGGGCGTAGAGGCCAAAGGCCCTAGATAAAAATACGTAATGGCGGTGAAAGTGTGTAGCCCCGTCGTTATTGTCCACGATTCTATTTGTGCAGGAACGGAGAAAGAATACAATTTCCTGCGGCCGGGCGGCCTGTCGTAAGAGGCGACTTAACAACCTACAGCCAGGTGGTAGGGCATTTGCCCGACTGGATGGCTACCACCCTTGGTCTGAAGTATGTCGCCATAACAACCCTGAGTTGTGTTCCGGCATTAGTGACCAGGTTCCAGTCTCCCTTAAGAGAGCAGCAGCGCATTTGTAGCACCTTTGGTGTTGCAAATGTCTATAGGCGATGGTAACCGCTTTCCGTCAAGTGGGCCGCCTGCCTGTCTGCCGAACTCCTGCAATAAAAAAATTAAAAAAATTCAAAAATTAGATTCAAAATGGTACTCACGGTTGTTCCGTCGCCACGTTGCCTTTACCAGGCCTGGTATGATGATCCGAAGGTAGATGCAGATGCCACTCACGAAGGCAGTTTCTGTCTTAGTTTAGCTGCGCACACGACACTGATTTTTTGTGTTGAGGCAACTTTTGTCGAAATATTGCGCGCGTATGAAGTGTTAGTTTTTATTTTCGCAGTAGATTCGAATAACGCCGGTTGGTCGTATACGAGTGTTTCTCATTTCGTATTGCGTGTACACATCGGCGCGAGCCTACTATTTCCATGCCCGGCTGGTCTAGTGTGTACTTCTGTAGATTAATCGTGAGCCAATAAATACTAGTCGACATACAACACGGAAATTGCAACCGTTTTAAGCTATTTCTAGTTAACTTTTTATCTGTTTGTTTTATTATAGAATAAAAATAATTCCTTATTCTACACAAAAAGTTACATACGAAATTATAGAAAAGTGGAGAGGTACAGAGGCGAGCTTAACCTCAAAAGACTTTTCTGCCAGCAAACCTATGAGTCTAACGAGAAGGGGAGAAGCAAAAGGCAGGGTTGTGTACAGTAAGATATTTTAAGATTTAACTATGTAACATATAATAGAAACCGATTAACAAAAATAAATTATATACAACATACACTTAAGATACATCCATACACATCCATATAAGGATAATTTAAGATAGGTAGTGCTCTTTAATATTTTTTTTGAAATTGCTCTCCGATGAACTATCTCGGATCGTATGTGGCAGGGCCTTCCATAATCTAACTGCGTGGACGGAGAGAGAACCACTATAACATGCCGATGAGTGTGTGGAAGCTTTGAGAAGAAGAGATTTAGAAGTTGTACAATGTTATTGAAGATAGGAAGGAGAAAGAGGGTTATTTTTTTTTATTGCAGGAGATCAGCAGACAGGCAGACGGCCCACTTGATGGAAAGCGGTTACCATCGCCTATGGACATTTGTAACACCAAAGGTGCTACAAATGCGCTGCTGCTCTCTTAAGGGAAACTGAAACCTGGTCACTAATGCCGGAACACAACTCAAGGTTGTTATGGCGACATAATTTAGACCAGGGGTGGTAGCCATCCAGTCGTGCAAATGCCCTACCACCTGGCTGTGAAATTGTATTCTTTCTCCGTTCCTGCACTGATAAAGTAAGGTTATGTAAGATTTTAAACAAAATATCTTGATAATCTTACTCACTAAACTGTATTTTTACTGTGGCACTGTATGCGTGGGCTTTGTAATGAGTTGGGCCATACCTGCGGACGACGGACCCCAGTCCCGGAACTCGCCCGTGCAGCAACGCTCGGAGTCTTCCACACTATTCTGTGACGTCGATCGCGGACGGAGCGCTGCCAAGAGCATACTATTGCTGCAGTGTTATCGCCCCCGACCGACGCGTGTCGTTCCCCTAGCAATGACCCAGTTTGTGCGTAAATCGGTTAAGCATTTTCCCTCGCCTCAAAACAAAAAAAAAAAAATAAAAAAAAAAAAAAAAAAAAAAAAAAAAATACCTGCGGACGACGGACCCCAGTCCCGGAACCCGAGGCGCGACCCTCATTCGTGGAAAATGTATTTTCGCCTATGTACCGACTACATACGCTGCGAATCACTTATACTCAACTCAATACTCGCAAAATGCTGACTTAGCTGTACATGTTGATCGTGATGTAAGCAAATACTTAGCAGATATCTTTACATTCATAATTGAGTGTCTAAGCCTCATAGATCCTAGTTTATTTCTTAATAATAGTTCTAGTATTTTTTTTGAGAGTTGGTCTGAAAGAGAGTGTCGGGGTGAAGGTAAGGAAAGGAATGACTAAACAGATATACAATGCAAAAGTGGATGGATGCAGAAGTCGTGGAAGGCCACGGCACACCTTCCATGATCAAATTGATCGTGTACTAGCAGAAGGTGATGTCAGGAGCCTAAAGAACAGACGAGCTTGCATGACAAGAGTTATGAATGTCAAAGAGGCAAGTGAGGTGTGTAAGAATAAGCCTAAATGGCACTCTGTTGTTCGTGCCTACCCCGCAAGGGAACTGGCGTGAAGTTATGTATGTATGTATGTATGTAAAGATATATAACCTATAGCCTTCCTCAATAAATGCGCTATCTAACACTGAAACAATTTTTCAAATCAGATCAGCACTTCCTGAGATAAGCGCGTTCAAACAAACAAACTCTTCAGTTTTATAAATTAGTATAAGGTAAGATAAATATTAGTATTGATTTATAAAGCAGTATACAAACTTGTAAAGTGAATGTACATAAAGTCTGTATGTAACTAGAAAGTTATTCCAGTGAGTCCAACCCCAAAGGACTGATAGTCACTATCAAGTGAGTCGACTTATTTCGTGGCAGTCAAACGCGACGTACCGCTCAGCCCGACCGCTGTCACTCACACCCCACCGTAAACTATCCAACAGAATACAGTGTGGAATGTACACAAAGCTATACTAATATTATAAAGCTGAAGAGTTTGTTTTTGTTTAAACGCGCTAATCTCAGGAACCGCTGGTCCGATTTGAAAAATTCTTTCAGTGTTGAATAGTACATTTATCGAGGAAGGCTATAGGTTGTATTATATTTTCAAAAAAAAATAAGGATCCTAACTAAAAGTCCAATAATGTAAACCAAGGTGTAGAAAAATGACCCGAAAAAATCCTTACACGGCGTGCGCTGCGAAAACTATTGATTATAGAACAAAACAATGTACTACCACTTTGCAGAACATATAATTGTCTACAAAAAATATTGCGTAACTATATGTCTAACTATTGTAGTTATCTCACAATAAGTGTTTTCTTTTATTTTTTTAAATAATTAAAATGGCGTCGCTTCAAAAACTCTTTATTTTGTACCTTGGTATTAATCCTTATCAAAATAAATTACTCCATATTCAATTCAATTCGGACGCTTCATTCAAAAGATATCGCGATATTTATAATGTAAGTATTAGTGTTGTAGCCAAATATACTAATATTGTTTGATTGAACGCGCTAATCTCAGGAACTACTGGTCTGATTTGAAAAATCCTTTCAGTGTTGGATAGCCCATTTATCGAGGAAGGCTATAGGCTATATATCATCACGCTAAAACCAATAGGAGCGGAGCACCAATGAAGAATATTTCAAAATCGGAGGGTTTTAAAAGAAAATTCCACGCCGACGACGTCGCAAAGCTTGTTGTTGTGTTGGGTTTCCCATGACCCCTTCCCCCCACGCAAGCCCTCTAAAATTCCGGACGATTTTTAAGGCCCGCGTTCTTCAAAGAATTAATACAATAAAGAAATCTTATTCTTTACTAGCTGTGCCCGTGACGTCGTCCGCGTGGAATTTATTTTCAAAACCCTCTGATTTTGAAATATTCTTCATTGGTGCTCCGCTCCTATTGGTCTTAGCGTGATGATATATAGCCTATAGCCTTCCTTGATATATGGGCTATCTAACACTGAAAGAATTTTTCAAATCAGACCAGTAGTTCTTGAGATTAGCGCGTTCAAACAAACACGCTCTTCAGCTTTATATATTAGTATAAGATTGTATTAATTATTATTATATCATAGCACTTGATATATTTTTTCAGTGTGACATTTCGGACATAATAACTGCCTTGGGTGGTAGATATCCCTGTATATTGTTACTCCGCAGTCCATACACCAGCGTATTCAATATCAAAAATATAATTCCATCTCTCTGAATAGACACAAGTGCTCGGGTCCTAAGTAAACAATGCGACAGCCGTGGACGTGACAAACGGACGTCAAAAGAATTACCCGATCCTATCACAGAACTAATATATTAGATCCGTCCTTGAGGAACCAAACATACGTATCTTGAGTTCGCTACAAAAGAAAAGTTTTGCACCAACTATTGTTGCGACATCGCTTGGAATGTGTAAGAGGTAAAATTGTTCTGGTTAAAAGAATTTCGTCGTATTTCCAGCGGTTTTCGGTAGCCCAATTCACTTATATATTCCTCAGTTGGTAGAGATATAGGGGGGATAAAGGCTAGTCTTTGTCGCGATATAAAACTTGAACAAGATGAAGTAGGTGATCAAAATTTTTATTTTTGGAGACCAATCATTTCTTATATTTAGGGATATGCTAGCACAAAACGCAACTTTGCAAGGACTCGTAAGAAATTTTTACTCAATTTGTTTTTAGCAGTAATTTTTGACAGATTGTGTTAGTTGGATGGCTACCACCGCTGGTCTAAAGTATGTTGCCATAACAACCTTGAGTTGTGTTCCGGCATTAGTGATCAGGTTCCAGTCTCCCTTAAGAGAGCAGCAGCGCATTTGTAGGACGGTAACCGCTTTCCATCAAGTGAGCCGTCTGCCTGTCTGCTGAGCTCCTGCAATAAAGAAAAAGGATGCTATAATTTATCATTTAGGTATTTATACGTGAAGCATAAAATTTGTAGCCCTCTTTACGAAAATTGCCCGGAGTATGAAATTTCATACAATTACAGTTTATATAGAGAAGAAGTACAAAATGCTAATATTTTTTTTAAATTATGCATAAAAAATACATTAAATCAATAAAAAAAAAACATTACACACACTACCATGTATTTGACACACACACGCATATATACTCTTTTGTTTATTGTTCAAGTGAAATTAACAGTGTAGCCTTGGCGAAATCTGTGATTATAGAAGTATAAGTCTTTGACAACAGCACCTTGATAATGTTCAAACTTATAATTTAAATTAATTATGGTCGAATTTCGACCAATGGGCGATCTATAGTATATTTAATAGAATAGGGGATGGAATAACGAGAGGGGTAAGTGGATCATCAGAAAACTCAATCATCGATCGGAACGGACAAAGAATACAATTTCCTACGTTGGGGCGGCCTATCGTAAGAGGCGACAAAACAACCCACAGCCAGGTGGTAGGGCATTTGCCCTGGTCTAAAGTATGTCGCCATAACAACCTTGAGTTGTGTTCCAGTCTCCCTTAAGAGAGCAGCAGCGCATTTGTAGCACCTTTGGTGTTGCAAATGTCCATAGGCGATGATAACCGCTTTCAATCAAGTGGGCCGTCTGCCTGTCTGCTGAGCTCCTACAATAAAAAAAGGGGGCGTCAGTCAATCAACGTTAGAAGCGAAGTATCCTAGAGTATAATACAAATACAAAACTAAGAAACTTATTGAACATAAATTGAGTACGATGGATGTCGTTTCTAGACCTTCCGAGCTCCCCGTTCAAAATGGGGTTTCCGTTGAATGCCGCGACTGAATCATATCAGCCAGGAATCTGGCATCCCGAATACATTCCAGATATTTGAAAGTTTATTCACGTACCATCTAAACGTACCTTATCTAAGCTCACAAAGGGAGGCCGCTCAATGCTGTGTTGCCAGGCACAGTTTACCAAATATCGAGAAGCAGGATTAAGTTGGATAACTGCTTGGTAGTCCACACAGAACTAAAGCTTCCGTATTTATTGACGGCCTCTGTGGTTGAGCGGGCTAAGCCTTTGCCGGCCTACCTCACTTCAACGCAGTGGCTCCGGGTTCGATTCCTGGTATAGTAAATTTCGGAAACTTTTCGAAAAAAATTCTCCGTTATTTACTATGGTCTGGGTGTCTGGGATCGGCCCCAGACTAGTCCGTTGTATATTACCCATAACACAAGCGTAACTTGCTTAATTTGGGGATATACAATGTGTGTGTTTGTCTGCCGATTATTATTATTATTATTATTATTTACATATATATTTTATTTCCAAATTTTTTACATTTTTCTTATAAAAAATACAAATTTATTTATAAAAAAAATATAAAAACTGATCTTCGCCGGCAGTGGGGCATAGGGTCCAGGATACCGGTGGTTAAGGCTCCAGACACAGGAATCTCCTCACAATACGGGCCGTGTCCAACAATCCACATTCCAACTATTATTATTATTATTATTATTATTTAACCGAATTTAAACAAAGAAGGTAGTCGTGGAAGGCCACGACACACCTTCCATAATCAAACTGATCGTCTACTAGCAGAAGGTGATGTCAGGAGCCTTAAGAACAGATGAGCGTGCATGACAAGAGTTATGAATGTCAAAGAAGCAAGTGAGGTGTGTAAGAATGGGCCTAAATGGCACTCTGTTGGTCGTACCAAACCCGCAAGGGAACTGGCGTGAAGTTATGTATGTATGTATGTGTGTAAGGAAGTTCTTAATTCGTCGTGTATATATATCTTTTGCTTTATCAACCTTTTCGGTCTCTTAACCCTCAAACGGGGCCAAATTTAATGTTGTTTTTGTCAATAATCTGCCAGCTGCACTCAAAATTGCCGCGCCGAAACCAAGAGAATGATATCGTCTCTTTTATTCTAATACGAATTCTATGTAGTTAGAGGGAGAAAGCATTAGTTCAACGTTCGTTTCAATTATCTGTATTTGAACACAAATTTGTGGTGCTTCCCAATTAACCGTGTGTGACAGTTCTTGCAACAAATTTGTATTGGTTCCATTTTAAAAGGATTTTGGTGATTCCTTTTGTCTTGGGTTCAGTACAGCGTCAGGATAATTTTATTTATTCAAAGTAGAAATAAACATTTTCTAAACTATGTTGTAGTCTCTCTACTGTCTATCTGCTACTATTACTACCTCTGCGGTTATATTCATCTGTCTCATGGAAACATGAGACAGATGACACGAGACAATGACAGATTCTATCCGTTCAGGAACGGAGAAAGAATACAATTTCGACGACAAAACACCCACAGCCAGGTGGTAGGGCATTTGCCCGACTGGATGGCTACCACCCCTGGTCTATAGTATGTCGCTATAACAACCTTGAGTTGTGTTTCTAGACTAGTGATCAGGTTCCAGTCTCCCTTAAGAGAGCAGCAGCGCACTTGTAGCACCTTTGGTGTTGCAAATGTCCATAGACCATGTTATTGGGATAAAAATTATCAATAAAAAAAAACATTTCACACACTACCATGTATTTGACACACACACACGCATATAAACTGTTTTGTTTATTGTTCAAGTCAAATTAACAGTGTAGCCTTGTCGAAATCTGTGATTATAGAAGTATAAGTCTTTGACAACAGCACCTTAATAATGTTCAAACTTATAATTTAAATTAATTATGGTCGAACACTAGTTAGTGTCACTTTATTGCGCTGGATCGGCTGGGCGTAACTATGTTCTAAATCTCAGCCTTTCCAACACAAACAAAGCGCAGGGTCGTCAGGGAGGAGGGGGTTTTTAGTGGGTATTGGGGTTGCTCGCTCGTGTAGCAATGCTCGGAGTCTTCCACACTATTCTGTGACGTCGATCGCGGACGGAGCACCGCCAAGAGCATACTATTGCTGCAGTGTTATCGCCCCCGACCGACGCGTGTCGTTCCCCTAGCAACGACCCAGTTTGTGCGTAAATCGGTTAAGCATTTTCCCTCGCCTCAAAAAAAAAAAAAGTATGCATATTTAAATTGTACAGTCCTCTCTGTTTTCTGCTCCACCTACATCGCCAGATTAGTTAAGAATTTCTTTTAAGCTAGGTTGCTTGGAAGAGATCGCTTGTAGCGATAAGGCCGCCTGTTGTTTTATGAAGAAATATTATAATTCATATTCAAATTCAAAATTTTTATTCAAAACAAGTTCCACTGGAGAACACTTTTTGAAGGTCATACGTGTAAGTTAAAATTTAATTTTTACTTCCTATTCTATGTACACCGCTTCGCAACGTGTTGATGCTGTAAAGGAGAAGAAGCGGCAAGAAACTCCCCAGCAACACGTCTAGCTAAATATTGTTTCTCTTTATATTTCATATTCTATTTATATTTTTATAAGTTTTGTACAGAAGTATGTACAGAATTACTTTTTGAAGAATTAATGGAGTTGTAGCAAACAATGCGTACTCAATAAGACCAAGACAATAAAAGGAAAGAAAAATAATGTTATAGTTATAATAATGACATGTATTTGTTTAATTTGGTGAGCAATAAAGTGTTATCTACCTATCTACTACGTCGTCGTCAGCAATTCATAGTCTACTGCTGGACGTAGGCCTCCCCAAGACGGCGACACTCATCTCTGCCTCTAATTTCCTCATCCATCGTGCTGGAGGGCGTCCGACACTACGTTTACCGAGACGCGGTCTTCTCTTCACGACTCGTCTGCTCCATCAGCCATCGGTCCTGTGCCAGACGTGACCGTCCACTGCCATTTCAACTTGCTAATTTTGCGAGATATGTCGGTTACTTTGGTTCTCTTACGGATATCCTGATTTCTAATTTTATCCATAAGAGAAAAACCCAACGTAACTCGTTCCATAGCCCGTTGAGTGACTAGGAACTTGTAGACCAAGCCTACCATCAGCGTCCATGTCTAAGCCGCGTAGGTCAGGACGGGAAGGACACACAGCTCAAAGACTTTTGTCTTCAAGCATTGTGGGATGGTCGACAAGAAGACTCGACAAAGTTTAGCAACTGCCAGACCAACTGAATCCTCCTACTGGCTTCCCCTCGAAGTTTATTCCTGCACAACTTCCAGAAGGGGCCATCGACGTTTACCGGTCTCGACATGAGGTGTTCATCTACTATTATTACTATATGTCTTTGGAGACCACGGGCCATAAAAATGGCCCAGACATTTGGAGGGCTTGCCATGGGAAGGCCAACACGTAGAGGCCCCTTGACAAATTTAATGTAAATGTGGCGAGACACTGACCGGCGATTATCCCTGTCTACTCCATATAGTAATGCACCCAAGGACAAGCCCCGGCCAGTGTAGGACTATTGTGGGGAATGAGGACAAAAAGTACCGGGCTATTGGGGTGCACTTCTAGTGGTACTAGAGGTCTGGGAATATGGGGACTATGGCGTCTGCCCCTAAAATGGGCGGACGGTGACTCGCCATTCCCTGCATTGGCCCCAAATAATGCTATAAAGACAGGGGCAACATTAGTGTGAGTGGCTAAGGGGTGTAGAGGGGTGGGCTGCAAGTTCACTATTCACTATTATTACTGGAAAAGGATGTCACGATGCTTGAGTTTAATTCAAGTTTAAACGACAAACATTTTCGAGGAGAATTGTCGAAATTCGGTATTGCCGTAGAAGCCGCTTCAAGCACTTGTAGATCCCTATCAGGAGGTATCATAGATTTTTATGCTAGACATTATAATAAAATCTTAGTTTACGAAACACTTTCTGTACCGATACCGGGTCTAAACGAGCTCTTAAAGAAAATCGGGAAACACTTTCACGGGAAGAAATAGATTTTTCTCGTACTTTTCCTAGACTTTCAATTTTCAATAAGGACTTTTTGAAGTTGTTACCGTTTGCCGGTTACAATTCGAGAAATTAAGAATTTAATAGAATACCCTCACATTTATTAACCCATAGATAAAAGACAGAGATTTATAATATTTTAAAATTCTAAATACTAGTGGTCGGGCAGTGGTCGTCCTATAAATCGCATGAAACCTGAACATTTCGTTTAACCTCTGGTTATTGCCTAAATCACTAAATAAACACTAAAAAATGATAAATAAATAATAGTTAAAAAAAAGACGCTTTTATAGAAAGAAAATCCAAGTAAAAAATAGAAAATAAATTTTAATTAAAAATAGTGTAAGAAAAAATGATTTTATTGTAAAAAAAGCGTGGGGTGCTTTTCAGGATATTATCAAAATAACCCTTCTACTCATATCTGTTCATAAAATATTTATAACTATTGATACCATGCACCCCACGCTTTTTTTTACAATAAAATCATTTTTTCTTACACTATTTTCAATTCAAATTTATTTTCTATTTTTTTAGTTGGATTTTCTTTCTATAAAAGCGTATTTTTTTAAACTATTATTTATTTATTCCGCAAAAGTTTCAAGTCAAGCGTGGACGAAGTTCCGGGAATATCGTAGATGTACATAAGGCATTTCTCCAAACGTTCAATGTTTGAATGGGTCTTCAGCTACGGGCTCCGTTGCTGCTCGTGACATAAGGGCTCCATTTGTTAACCACACCCCCTAAAGAGGGCTGCCATTGCTAACAGCGCAAAAACCCACTTATTCTCGTGGTAACTGATTCATTCTCAAGTGTACAGATAAGAATATTTACGTAGTTATGTCTTGTCTACATATTATCTACAAATCGTACTAATACTTCGTCTGTGGAAAGAATGACTAAACAGATATACAATACAAAAGTGGATGGATGGAAAAGTCGTGGAAGGCCACGACACACCTTCCATGATCAAATTCATCGTGTACTAGCAGAAGGTGATGCCAGGAGCCTTAAGAACAGACGAGCGTGCATGACAAGAGCTATGAATGTCAAAGAAGCAAGTGAGGTCTGTAAGAATAAGCCTGAATGGCGCTCTGTTGTTCGTGCCTACCTCGTAAGGGAACTGGCGTGAAGTTATGTATGTACCTCTGTTTTCAATCATTTGATAACCGATGCATTTCATTTATTACATTTGCCAATTCTGAAAGATAATATTTTAACCGTAGGGTCCTGATGCCATGAGCCTGTACCAAAATTGATCGGAACGACTTATTGGCTCTTCAGGTGATCAGAGGGCTGGTGCCTACCTCGGCCAACGGATCAGTATGGCGATCCAGCGAGGAAACGTAGCCAGCCTTCTGGGCACCTTACCCATAGAAGACGGTGATCTAGGCTCAGTATTCTACTTATAGTCTTGAGAGAAATAAGTTTTCTTGCCTTGTAGTCGATTATATGATATTTGAAATAATATCGCAATTTCGAAAAAACACATCGTTTGATTTACACATTGAAGGACTGGATGGACATAAAACATTATCTGATAAAATGTTTATTTTAAATTCATTAATTTATATTTTCAATATCATTTAAACGAGTGTTTATTTATTTTGTATCTTAATTTTAATGATATGGAAAGTAACATTTGGGGAATAGTTTGAATGGAGCGTTAGGTAAACTTCTAGGCGCTAAGAACCTCAGCCAGAAGGCCCGGCTCGCCGTACACAACGCGGTGCTGTTACCTAAACTCACGTATGGAAGCGAGAGTTGGGAATAGAAGAGAGAGCATGAAAGTGTAAACGCGGTTGAGAGGCGAGCACTGCGCAAAATCTGCGGAGGGACGCTCGCGGACGGCGTTCGTAATACCGAAGTAAGAAAGAGAGTTGCTCTGAAAGAGAGTGTCGGGGTGAAGGTAAAGCACGATGAAAGAATGACTAAACAGATATACAATGCAAAAGTGGATGGATGCAGAAGTCGTGGAAGGCCACGACATACCTTCCATGATCAAATTGATCGTGTACTAGCAGAAGGTGATGTTAGGAGCCTTAAGAACAGACGAGTGTGCATGATAAGAGTTATGAATGTCAAAGAAGCAAGTGAGGTGTGTAAGAATGGGCCTAAATGACGCTCTGTTGTTCTTGCCTACCCCGCAAGGGAACTGGCGTGAAGTTATGTATGTATGTAAAGTAACAAAAGCTTTATGTCATAAATAATAAAAAAATATATGAAAAAAAGGGATGCTTTGGAATTCAATTTAATGAAATTGAGTTCCAAATCATCCCTTTGTTTTTGACAGGAATTTTAATCAATTCGCTAAAACAATTTTTATCAAGAATATGCAAGTTCATTTTATAAAAGGGTAATGATTACAAAAGTAAAAATGTATTTTCTATAAAGGAGGGTGCGAGTAATTTCACTAAGTCCCGGTCAAAGGGCTAGGCCCAAGAAATGCCTTCTGGGTGTAGTAGAGGTATGCTAAAGATCTCTTAGCGCGTTTAGTCTTCTTTGTCTATTTTCCGGAGAGTCCCTTATGCTAACACTTTGTTCACTATAGAAATCTAGGACACTCAACACTCTTTCTCCTGCCTGCGAAATCAGCAGGTGCTTTTTTTATTTTTATTGCAGGAGTTCAGCAGACAGGCAGACGGCCCACTTAATGGAAAGCGGTTACCTTCGCCTATGGACATTTTCAACAGCAAAGGTGCTACAAATGCGCTGCTGCTCTCTTAAGGGAGACTGGAACCTGGTCACTAATGCCGGAACACAACACAAGGTTGTCATGGCGGCATACTCTAGACCAGGGGTGGTCGCCATCCAGTCCAGCAAATACCCTACCACCTGGCTGACACAGCATTGATATAGTATTATTACAACTTAACCCCCCGACGAAGTCAAATTCCACGAAACACGCTATTACCTGTCGGCATTTAAACCAATTGTAATACCTTTATGATTGTCTTCTTTTGTTTACTTATTTATTAGCATATTGTCTATTGTACTCGTTTATGGCCGTTTGCAGGCATAATTAGCCAGGTGTGCGGATTACGATTTCTAGGAAATTAAGTCGACGATACGGGCGGGCACACTTGTATTTGTGAAGTATAAAACGACGGCAGGATGGAGAGAGGAGTCAGTCAAGCGACGATTACGATACGAGCAACACGTGTGTACATTCGATAAGCTATATAGTGACGGACTTTGTGCGTGTTATTGAATCGTGCATCACGTTTGTACTGGTTGCGTCCAGTTATATTTGTACCTGTGTTATACGTGTTTGTATAGTTCTAATAAATTCTATAATAATTCCGACGGCATTTTTAATTCGAGTCCATAAGTCGTAAACAGTATTACATTGTTCTTGGCCTTTCTGTTGACTACATGTTCTGAAACAGAAGGATGTGCTGAATAATTTAAAAGCTGTTTTGGATAAATAGTCGCTTTGATTTGGTTAGTTGGGATAGTCTCTTTACTTTCATCTTACATACATACATACATAACTTCACGCCAGTTCCCTTGCGGGGTAGGCACGCACAACAGAGCGCCATTTAGGCTTATTCTTACACACCTCACTTGCTTCTTTGACATTCATAACTCTTGTCATGCACGCTCGTCTGTTCTTAAGGCTCCTGACATCACCTTCTGCTACTACACGATCAATTTGATCATGGAAGGTGTGTGCCTTCCACGACTTCTCCCAATCTACTTTCGTCTTCTCCCAATTATATGGGGTCGCCACAAAATGTCTTTTCCTTCCACACTCCTCTATTCTGAAATACGTCCTCTTTACCACCACAAATCATCATTTCATCCTTCACACAATCCATCTACCTCTTTTTTGGTCTACCTTTACATTTGTACTCATCAATCTTGAAGTTTAACATTCTTTTTGTTACGTGACTTTCATGCCTCCTCATTACATGCCCATACCACCTTAGTCCTCTTCCTTTCAACTTTCCAGGGATGCTAAAAATCATCGTCAGAAAAATTCAATAAAATTTTGGAAAAAAGTGAGAAAGAACAAAAACTTGTTTAGAGTCACAACACAAACATAAATGGACCACACAGTATTTTCTTCAGTTTTAGCAATCACAAAAGACGGAAAAGAAGTTCCAAGTCCAAAACGAACGATGAAAGATTTGAGAGGACAGCCTGAGATCTGCGGAAGGTCGCTATTAAGGGCTGGATAGGTACCGCAAACTTGGAAAGCTCTACTTCCAGGAGTGTTCAATGATTGATCGATACCGATCATATTTTAGCTGTATTTCGGAAATCAATCACTTTTAAGTTGTTCGGTAGCGTAATGACTAGCACTCGCGTCCCAGACTCAAAGGACGCGGGTTCGATCCTGGCCGGAACGCATGCACCACTTAGGCAGTTTTCTAACCTAATGTGCATATTGTTACAATTACCACGTGCTAACAACGGTGAAGTAAAACATCGTGATGCAACCTGTACATCGAGATAACCGATGTGTCAAACCTTCCGAGTCGCCTAGGACAAGCGCGGCAGGTATACTGTCCGTTCCCCCTATAGTGGGAGGCCCGAGCCCAGCAATGGGACAGTTATATAAAGCTGAACAGTTTGTTTGTTTGTTTGTTTAAACGCGCTAATCTCAGGAACTACTGGTCTGATTTGAAAAATTCTTTCAGTGTTGGATAACCCATTTATCGAGTATACTAATATATAAAGCTAAACAGTTTGTTTGTTTAAACGCGCTAATCTCAGGAACTGCTGGTCTGATTTGAAAAATTCTTCCAGTGTTGGATAGCCCATTTATCAAGGAAGGCTATAGGCTATATATTATCACGCTAAGACCAATAAGAGCGGAGCAGCAATGAAAAATGTTTCAAAATCGGGGGGGATTTAAAAACAAATTCCACGCGGACGGCGTCGCAGGCACAGCTAGTTATATATAAGTTGTCCGGCCGATAGCATAAATGGGCAGGCAGTCCTATGTCCAGCAGTGGATAATGGTTGACTTGCGACGACAATTAATTATTAATTAATATAATTTAAGACCCAAATTAAAAAATGTTGCAATTTAGAATGATCCAATGACTAATAAAACTACGTTTTAACGGTTTTAAGCGCGGTAATTTTATTTGTTTTTTTTTTTGGTTTTAACAATACTCGTTGACACTTGACATCTTTGTCTTCCGTGATCACGGCCACTGAAAAGTGGCCGAAACGTCGGAAAAACCAAAAATCAAATAAAATTACCGCGCTTAAAACCGTTAAAACGTAGTTTTATTATGTATACAAGTCGCGAAAACTTAAGAAAATATTATGTGATCCAATGACTTTTAGAATAATGACATAACTTTTTTTTAATACTTATTTTTTTTATCTTTATTTTGTTAGTAATTATTGAGATTTTTTTTTTAAATTTTAGTCAATATTGACCTAATGTAAATTAAATTGACATTTTATTTATGTAATTTTCATATAATTGCATTTTTTTTTTTTGAATTAACTATTTGAGCCAATTTTTTATTTTTATTATATAAATTATTTTTTTGTGGAAACTTGATTGATATATGTATTAATTTTGTGTTTTATATTTAAGTATATTAATTATTGTATGTTTCCCAAACAAATAAAATAAATAAATAAATATTGGCTGTATTTTTTTTTTATTTTTTTTTTATTGCGGGAGATCAGCAGACAGGCAGACGGCCCACTTGATGAAAAGCGGTTACCATCGCCTATGGACATTTGCGACACCAAAGGTGCTACAAATGCGCTGCTGCTCTCTTAAGGGAGACTGGAACCTGGTCACTAATGCCGGAACACAACTCAAGGTTGTTATGGCGACATACTTTAGACCAGACCCTACCACCTGGCTGTGGGTTGTTAAGTCGCCTCTTACGACAGGCCGCCCGGCCGCAGGAAATTGTATTCTTTCTCCGTTCCTGCACGGATAAAATACCCCAAATAAATGAATGAGTTGATCGTTTTGTTGCAGCCAAGCGTCGCGTGATGGCGCATGGAGTGGCCGCGGCGCGCGTGGTGCTGGTGCGCAGCGCTGGTGCTGGCGGCGCTGCCGGCGGTGGCCGCCGGGCCCAGGTACAGCTCGCGCATCGTCCACACGCACGCAGGTAACTCACAGCAACCTCGTCCGGTCTTTACTCCAAGTGCAAGGCCCGCGTGGCACCCGGGCGCATAGCAACCCTGGGGCACACAAGCCTACCACCTACCTACGCTTACTATGCGTAATTAAACACTGGCCAGAGCTTGTACTTAGATGCATTACTATATGGTGCAGACAGGGATAATCGCCGGTCAGTGACACGCGATATTTACATTAAATTTATGGGTGTCGGTAAAATTAAAGTGGGCCGTGTGCCTGTCTGCTGATCTTCTGCAATAAAAAAAAATACGGGAATAAATTATTTCTCTTTCAATTATTCATTATCCTCAATCAAGACACAGACTCAATTAAGACGGGCAACAATTTATACCCACTAAAACCACCCTCCTCCCATGTGCCCCGCGCGTTTTATGTAGGAAAGGCTGAGACTTAGAACGTAGTTACGCCCAGTCCGATCCAGCGCAAAAAGTGCCTGAACGTGCCTCGGGAATCAGAACACATCCACTTCGTCAGCGGGGGTGATGAATCCTTTGCTCCCTTGATAGCTAAAGGCCCCCCGAAGCGGCAGACAACAACTGCCTGCATCCACCACAACAAGTGTACAAACTGTACAAATCCGGATAGTTTTATCATTATGCCGTTTTAATGTCTGCAACACGAACAATGCCATCGCGTCCGGGATGAATTGCTACAATTCTTCCTAGTTTCCATTTTAGAGGTGGAATATTATCCTCCTTGATGACGACTAGCGAATTTAACTGTAGTCCATCCGTGTTTGAACGCCATTTAGTCCTTTGCTGTAGATCGGACACATACTCTTTACTCCATCTTTCCCAAAAGTGCTGACGCAATTTTTCAATTCGTTCATATCTGGTCAATGAAGAAGTTGAGTTCTGCTGTTGGTCTGATTGTGGCAGTGAAGTAAAGGTACGACCGATTAAAAAATGTCCTGGTGTCAAAGGCATGAGATCTGCCGGATCTGATGAAAGTGGAGTGAGTGGCCTGGAGTTCAAAATTGCCTCGATTTGTGTTAAAGTGGTGTATAGCTCTTCATAAGTTAAATGACAATTTCCCAACACTCTAAGAAAATGATATTTTGTCGACTTTACCCCAGCCTCCCAGAGACCGCCAAAATGAGGAGTATAGGCCGGTATAAAATGAAAATTTAAATTATCATTAGCCAAACTTTCACTTATAGAATCGCAATTGTTTTTTAAAAACTTTGATAAGTCATTGTAACCACCGACAAATGAGGAACCGTTATCTGAATAAATATTAAGTGGTCTACCTCTTCGAGAAATAAACCTGCGTAATGCTAGTAAATAGCACTTGCTTGTTAAGTCGCCGACCAACTCTAAATGAATGGCTTTCGTGGTGAAACAAACAAAAATACATATATAAACTTTAAGTAAGCGGCACCCACGACCTTGGCGAGAAGCAATCATTATAGGGCCTGCATAATGGATTCCAACATTTTGAAAAGGAAACCCATCTGGAAGGAGACGTTGCTGTGGTAAGTTGCCCATCAAAGGAGCCACAGTCTTACCTTTCATGCGATGACATCGCACACACTATGATAACAGGCTTTAGCTAAGTTTCGACCTCCTATTGGCCAGTAAGTATCCCTTATACAAGCTAGCAATAACTGAGGGCTAGCATGCAATAATCTTTTAAGGCCATGGTCAAATAATAATTTAGTAAAAGTAGGAGTGGACTGTAATAATATAGGATGCTTTTTATTGTATGAAAATAATGAATTATTGAGGCGACCGCCCACTCGCATTATTTATTATTATCTAAAAATATGTTAAATTTAATAAGTGGACTTTTACGAGGCAAACTTTGATTATTTAATAGTAAATTATATTCCAAGAAAGACTCACTTTGAGCTTTTATTATTATAATATTTAAGGCACTTTGTAATTCCTCATTAGATAAAAATTTTGATGTTATATTTTTTCTACAAATTTCAATGAATCTTATAACGTAAGCACTAGGCGCGAGTAATTAGAAAATCTGCTAAAGTCAATGAAATAGTCTTTAATAGGTTGACTAACGATAGCATTTAATGAAACATCGGATCGAGTTTCTGGTAATGTTTCAACCTGTTGTGGCTGAACAGGCCACGCTGATATATCATAATTAAGAAATTCAGGTCCAGACCACCACAAATCAAGATTGGATATAGCATTGATGTCTACATCACGAGATATAAGGTCCGCTGGATTACAATCAGTAGGAACTTGTCTCCATCTATGATCACCAGCCTTTTCTAAAATTTCACCAACGCGGTTACGCACGAAAGGCTGGAGTTTGGTAGGCAGCATACGTAACCAGCCTAAGACAATCGTGGAGTCAGTCCAAAAAAAAACTTGATCAATTTTAGCTCGCAGCGAATATCTAACCTTTTCGTATAGTCGAACGCCCACAAGTGCGCCACAAAGCTCAAGTCGTGGGATCGTGGTAGGTTTAATTGGTGCAATACGACTTTTTGCTGTTAATAAGCGAATCATTATTTTGCCCTCATTACTAATGCTACGAACGTAGACACAACTTCCATAAGCGCGTTCTGACGCATCAGTAAAAATGTGTAGCTGTAGCACTTTATACGAATCACAAACAATAATGCGCGGAACTCGCATAGCGTTTAAAAGATGCAAATGTTTCATTATTTCACACCAGCGCTTTTGTATGTCTGGACATAGTGGTTCATCCCATGAAAGCTTATCTAACCACAACCTTTGCATTAACATCTTCATAGTGATAATGTAGGGTGCTAAAAGACCTAACGGATCGAAGATTTGTGCAATCACTGAGAGTAAATCACGTTTAGTACGTCCTTCAGGAATAAGGGTATTTAAGGGAAAACAAAGTTCATCTGATTGCGAATGCCAACCAAGACCTAAAAGCTTTTTTGGCTCTAATGAACCTATGTTTAAATCAAGTGAAGCATGATTTATTTCACATAGCAATTTGGGTTCATTTGATCTCCATTTTCGCAATGACATACCAGAGGAACTTAGTACAGTGGTTATTTGCTCACGTATATTTATTACGTCACTTAAAACATCACCACCCGACAGTAAATCGTCAACATAAAAGTCATGCATGATAACTTCAGAAATATTCTTATCAGAACATTCCAGAGGAAGTTGTTTAAGGCAACGTGTTGCCAGGTATGGGGCACTCGCTGTTCCGTAAGTCACAGTATTTAATTCAAATATTTCAATAGAATCATTAGGACTATCACGCCAGAGAATCCGCTGAAGGTGCCTGTCGTCCGGATGTACCATTATGCACCTGTACATTTTCTCTACGTCAGCAGATAAAATATACTTGTACTATCTAAAACGCAACAAAATAGATAATAAATCATCCTGAACGACGGGGCCTACCATCTGTATATCGTTTAAAGAAACGCCAGATGTCGAGGGACAACTTGCGTTAAACACCACTCTAAGTTTAGTTGTTGTGCTGCTTTCACGAAGTACCCCATGATGCGGTATAAAGTACCCGAAATTAGTCTTAGGTTGTTTACAAACAGACATATGACCTAGTGATTCATATTCAGCCATGAAATCATAGTACAATTGCCTATTATTAGAATTATTTTCTAATCTTCTCTCTAAAGATAAAAGGCAATGCACTGCTCTCTTGTGAGATTCCCCTAATACCTTAAAATCTTGTTTGAGTGGTAGACGTACACAAAAACGTCCGTCGCCAAGACGGTAACTATTTTTGACAAAATGCTCTTCACACCTTTTTTCTTCAAATGAGTAATGAAGAGATGAACTTGTTATTTCCTCTAATTGCCAAAAACGGATTAATTGTTTGTTAATATCATTCATACTATTTTCCTGACAGTGAGACTGAACGTTGGTAAAGTTACATTTAATATCGGACGACGACAATGCAGTGTTTACAACCTCAACAGATACTAGCCAACCTAACCTGGTCTCATGCAAGACGGTCTTGCTATTACCTAAACTTACTTTCTGTGACCCTAGCAAATCCCAAAAGAGATCAGCGCCGATTAGCATATCAATCTCGGCAGGCTTATAAAAAGTAGGATCAGCTAAGCAAATGTTTGTAGGAAGTTGAAGTTGAGATAAGTTCACTTCTCGACTAGGAACATTAGTTGTAATGGATGGCAAAATAAAACAACAAACATTAGTTGAATAACTGTCATCTAAAGACCTTAAATAAACGTGACACCGTTTTCCTACATATGAAGTTGCATTATTAATTGATATAATTGATTTATTTATCTGTAATGAGGTTAAATTTAATTTTTGAAACATTTTCTCAGTAATAAAGCTTGAAGTACTGCCACTGTCAAGCACTGCGCGAGCCACGTATTCGACATTATTGCAATCGAACAATTTAATCAGTGCAGTTGATAATAATACGTCGCTAGAGTGCATAAGGTTTACAGATAATGTTACGTTAGCTGTGTTACGATTATCAACCGCAACAGAAGTGGATGCATTACCATTTGAGGGTGAATTAGATATAAACGAAGAGTTACCTTTTACAATAACATGTATGAGAGTGTTGTGTCGATGCTTGCATACTTTACAGCCTGGCTTTTTGCAATGATTAGCGTAATGTCCTGGTTTAAAACAGTTATAGCAAACTTTATAACTTGGCAGTAACTTTAATCTTGCTTCGTTACTAAGTGCAAGAAACTGAGGACAAGTGAACAGACTGTGGTCTCCGTTACACTTTTGACAAAACTTTCTATGTATATTTAATTCTATTTTAGAATTACTTGGGCTTTGCATGGAAACCATAGCTTTCAATTTAGGACTGGATTTATTTTTTATGGAATGACTATGACGTGACATCTCTCAAGGTTTCAATTAGATCAGCTCGGCTACGTAAGAATTGCAGAAACAATTCGAAAGTGATTGTTACGTCTTTGTTAATGCGACCTTTAAATTCTTCCCACTCGCGGCATGTCTTCTGGTCTAGCTTCTGTGTAATCAGATAAATTAAAAGTGTCCCCCAATGTACTACGGGCTCACCCAAGGATTCAAGTGAACGTAAGTTCTTATTTAAAGTGTCAACTAACCGCTTTAAAGAAACAGAGGACTCCTTTATAGAGCATTCGATATTAAATAAGGCGGAGACGTGATTCTGTATTAAAAGCCGTTTATTATCAAATCTCTCACACAAAATGTCCCATGCAATTGAATAATTATTAGCAGAAAACTCTAATGATTGGATGACGACAGCCGCGGAACCTTCCAGAGAAGCCCTTAAATAATAGAATTTATTTATTTCATCGATCTCATCGTTAGAATGGATAAGACTATTAAAGGAGTCTCGGAACTCTAACCAATTCTCATAGGAACCACTGAATTTAGGCAGTTGTATGGTCGGCAACTTAACAAATTTATGTTTGTTGGATTGAGAATATTTCTCACTACCAACATTGGAACACCTATCGCACGCTGAGCCATAGTTATCTTTTCGTTGTTGCTCACCTAACAAACCTTGAGCTTTAGCTATGACTTTATAGTACTGGGATTCAAAGGATGAACGCTCCGCTAATTGTGTGTCGGGTTTGTCAGCAATGCATTCTAGACGTAACTGAACCTCATCGTACTGGTTATATAACATATCCATTTTATTAATACGCAATTGCAATTCCGTTACCTCGCAATCCTGTAAAGGCGTTGAAAGTGAATCTACATAACTGATAAATGTAGTCAAACGCCCTTTAAAACTGGTTCGCTTTTTAATTAAGTCTCTTTCCTCGGCCATTCTGGAAGACAGGGGTAGTCAACCTGGAATTATACAATTTGAAAGCTTAATATATGAAAAGTAAACTCTTGTATAAGTTTCTTAACACCAGTACAATAATAAAAGTAATTAATTTAGGTGAACATTTAATTTGATAACATAAATAAGTAATTTATAAGTACCTACACATACAACTAGAATTTTCAACCAAACAGCTAATAATTTTATTTTATTTTATTTTAATTATTGGGAAGTGTTTCTATTAATACATATTTAATCATCAATTACAACAAAAAGAACAATCATACAGTGTAATAATTAAGTAATAACAATGGTGAACAATGCAATTATTTTAAATATTGAATGTGAACAAAAATGGAAGCCAAAAATCATTCAGGACCTTTTGTGTATAGCGCCAACGGGACAAATAGCTCATAGATGCAAATTTTTCTGTCGGAGAAGGTACTGTAGTAGGAGCCTCGCCAATCAAAAGTGACCGGGAGTAAGAACGTCAAGGTTATCCACGTTTTTATCGTCTATCGGACACAAAGGTCGTGAATTTAAACAGGCTTCTACTTGACACAAAACCGTAACCATTTCCTCATAAGTCAAGTGTGCGTTTAGAGTTCTTTTCAGGTGGTATTTCATGGACTTGACGCCCGCTTCCCAGAGGCCTCCAAAATTTGGGCTATACGCTGGGATGAAGTGCCACTGTGTACCTTCTAATGCTAAGGTTTCAGCAATTACACCCTGAAACTCTAATTCAGCTTCTTTCCAGGCCAGCAATAGTTCTTTATTAGCTCCTACAAAATTCCGTCCCTGGTCACTCCAAAGATGATGACACCGACCTCTTCGTGAAACAAAACGTCTAAATGCTCCAATAAACGCTTCAGATGTCAAGTCTCCAACAAGTTCCAAGTGAATGGCCTTTGTAACCATGCAAATAAAAAGGGCAATATAACACTTAGTAGTCTTAGCCCCACGGCCTCGTGTCATTAATACTTGATATGGTCCGGCAAAATCCACTGCGCTATTGATAAATGGTCTGGCAGGCGTTACTCGTACCTTCGGCAAGTCTCCCATTAGTTGTGTTCTCATTACTGCATTCTGCTTTGCACATATCAAACACTTATTTACACAAGCCTTTATACTTCTTTTAGCATTGATTATCCAATATTTAGCTCTGAGGTAATTCAACATTAATTGTATTCCTCCATGTAATGTCTTCTTGTGAGCATCTGCTACAATTAATGCAACAAGTGGGTTCCTGGTGTTTAATATTATAGGATGTTTCTTATTCTCTTCTAGATTCGCGTGACGAAGCCTACCACCAACCCTGATAATGTTGCTAGAATCTAAATAAGGATTGAGTGATTTCAAATTACTTTTTCTTTTAACTTCACCCTTAATTTTCAGATCTTCCATTTCTTCTGCAAAATTTTCTCTTTGTACGATTTTTATGCAAGTTTTTAATGAGTGTTCTAATTCTTCCGCATTTACTTCGTAGTCTAAATCTTTTCGTTTCTCTCCTTTATTTTGCAGGAATCTTTTGCAATACGTTATAGTTATTAAAAGTTCAGTGAGCGTGTTAAAATCTCCAAATTTGGTAAGTAAATCCGTTTTTTCCTCTAAATTGTGTTCAATTTTCGTGTTTACTATAAAACCTCTTCTCTTTTCTAAATTTGTTTCCAAACCTTTCATTTTATTCATTTCTATTTTTTCTCCTTTCAGATAGTCGGGCCCTTGCCACCACAAAGTATGATGTGCTAACTCCGATAATAATATTCCTCTTGAAGCTACATCGGCAGGATTATCCTCGGATCGTACATGAAACCATTTACTTCCAATGTTGTCTATGATCGTAATGATTCGATTTCTTACAAATGTTTGCCATCTGGCTGGATCGCCTTGTAACCAAGACAAAACTATAGTAGAATCTGTCCACGCGAAAATGTTTTCCTTAGGGATGCGTGTTGCTTCACTAACTTGGTTTAATAACTTTGACAAAAGCACTGCACCGCATAGTTCTAGCCGTGGTAATGAAAGCGATTTTACCGGGGCAACTCTAGTTTTGGCAGCGATGAGACTGACCTTATACTTCCCATCATCATTACGAACTCTCAGGTAAGCTACAGCGCCATATGCTTTATCCGAAGCATCGCAGTAACCATGTATGGTAACATACTTCAAATTTTCCCTTGTAGTGAACATCCATCTTTCCAGTTTTATATTTCTTAAATTTTCATAACTGTTTCTTATATCTAACCATTCTATTCTTGTTTCAGGATCCACTTCGACATCCCAACCGACTCCTTTCAACCATAATCTTTGTATCATAATTTTTGCAGGCAGAAGAGCTGGAGCTAACCAACCCAATGGATCGAAAAGGCGTTGAATCTCTGCTAATATCACCCTCTTTGTTATTACTTCATCAGAAGCAGGAAGCTGAAGGTGATATTGAAATTTATCTTCACCCATATTCCAAGATAGTCCGAGAGCCTTTATTGTTCCATCAATACTGATGTTCATGCTTACCTGTGAACTCCTCTTGGAGGGTTCTATTTCTTTTAAAAGTTCTAGACTATTGGAGGTCCACTTTTGTAATTGCAACCCTCCTCTTGCTAGAATTGCTGTAAGGTTCTTCGCTAAGTTTATAGTTTCTTCTATACGACTGTGGTGAGATTGAATATTGTTGAGTGGTTCGAGGTTTTTATGTTCATGTAGCAACGAATGGTGCCGTCTCTTGCAAATACGGCATGATGAAGGGACACGACACTTCCAAGCAGAATGACCTTCTATCAAGCAATTGTAGCATAAGTTTTTACTTCTGACGAATTCACTTCTGTCTTTGGGTTCTAATTTACTAAATTCTTTACAATGACTCAAAGTGTGGCTTTCTTCACATTTTGTACAAATTGGAAGTGCAGATGTCGATGCCGCATAAAATGACTTGCCCTTAACTGTGTAATTCCTCTCTCTCATAGTTGGTGTGAAATGATTAGTGAAAACTAGCTCCAACGTGCTGAATCTTCCTTCTAAAAATAGCTTTAGGTCGTGCCATGTAGGCAAATCGTTTGCCTTCAAATTATATGCGTGCTCTTCCCAGCTTTTATGTGTGTCTACGTCCAATTTTTGCACGACGTGGTAAACTATAACGGGATCCCACGATGTGACAAAAACACCTTCGTTGGTTAAATTATTCAAGCATTCTTCAGTGGTATCTAATAGACATCTTATTTGACTCGCCGTTTGAGCCATACATTTTTTCTGCCCAAATAACCGTTTTAATAAACCGTTGACAATCAGTCTTTTGTTACCGTAATGTTTCTTTAGAGACTCCCATGCCTGTTCATAGTTATTTTCAGTGACCTGGATGTGCTTAAGTAAGGTTTCCGCATCACCTTTGACACTTAACTTTAGATAGTGTAATTTTTGCACTTTACTTAAAGATGGATCATTATGTACTAATGATGTAAAAAGGTCATTGAAAGAACTCCACTCTTCATAATTTCCAGTAAAAATGGGTAACTCTATTCTAGGCAAATTGGCAATCACCTGATGAGGTTGTTGTATAGCCGGTGATGATGATGACGTTGCGCCCGATGGCCCAGGTCGGTTCAGCATATCTTTTAAATCCGCCTTTAAACTTAAATATAGGTCCTCAATTGTGTAATATTCGTCGTTCACTAAGTATGGAATTGTCAGATGTTTCTCTTTTGGTACTTCTCTGATAAGAGCAGTGTGCGCTTTGACAAATTTACTCCAGTACTCATTAATGCATTCAATTTTACTTTCTACATAACCCGTTGTCAATCTGTGCTTTGGGCATTTCTTTAGGTTAACGTGATTTTTTCTAAAAACATTTTCCATATCTTCAATAACTGCTAGGTTCTCCATGTCGTATAAATTCTTTGAAACGTATTTTAATTAAGTACTGGTATATAAAAGTCACTTTAACTGTCAATAACTTTACGAATTAAATGTTATTCAAAATACATACAAAACTCGTCAATTCACTAATGACTCAATACTTTTTATCTTTTGTTACAATGCGGCGGGCAATGAGTCACGTACGTAGTAAGTCGGTTCACTTAATCCGTGCCGAAGTCGACCATATGTTCTTACGAAAGCGTTGATTTTTGTGCGGACTGTGGTATAAGATGAAGTAGAAATAAATACGGCGACGTGCTTATGCATTGATATTTAATTGCCAACTGACTTAAGGTAGATACAAAAAACATAATCTATTACATTGCGTTGAGCAAACAACCTCTAATACATTACTTATATGTATTAAGAAATATCCGTTACACAGATTTGTAATGTAGTTAACAATATGTAATTATGCATAAATGATGTACAATTACTGTACTATACACAAAGGTACAATTTATTACTCTAATTACTGACTGCAAAATTCAATAAAATTTGCAAAGGTTACCTACAATGTAACGGAAATTAATTAACGTTTTAAATGTTAAAACTACAATAAGTAATATTACTAACCTTTTGTTTCACTAATTTATACCTATACTTACACCATAAATAGAGTGTTGGGTAAAAATTAAAGGTTTAAAAGTAGATTTTATCACCACGTATCCACTGTGAAATTTCTTCGACTCAGTTGGCAAAGATTTCTTATTTCCACTCACTCTCCAATATATATCTTTATGTAAATCGCTGATTCCTCTTAATTTGACATCCGGTGACGATCCAGGACCATGTTGCGGAGACAGGATAAAATTAAAAGAGCAGTAATTTCAGAGATTGTTCTTCTGTGTAATCGACGTACAGAGAGATATATTTTATGACGGTAGATACAAAAAAAACTCCGTTAATATTAAACGCCTGTAAAATGCATATAGGCACAATTGGTATGGCCAATTTAGCAGGCGCTTCTTAACACAGATATTAAATTACATATAATCGAATACAGTGCAAGAAAACTTAACTTATTTGTATTGTATTCTACTCATAGTCCCTCAAGACTATAAGTAGAGTACTGAGCCTAGATCACCGTCTTCTATGGGTAAGGTGCCCAGAAGGCTGGCTACGTTTCCTCGCTGGATCGCCATACTGATCCGTTGGCCGAGGTAAGCACCAGCCCTCTGATCACCCGAAGAGTCAATGAGTCGTTTCGATAAATATTGGTAGAGGCTCATGGCCTAAGGACCCCACGGTCCAAGCGTCTCGACAGCAAACGGCAAAAACATATAACTCTCACTGAGGGTTGCATATTTGCGCCGCTTGAGTGATTCGGCTGTTTGCGCCGCTGAACCGGCTGATTTAGACGTGTTTGGTAAATGGGATGCGGCCAACGTGTCTACGTAAGTCGCATCCCACACCAAAGGCTTGCCACGCTGCCAGGGAATTAGAGTCATACTTGCTTAACTTATTATAGAATGTATGTTTGCTGCCGATTGCTTAAAAAAACCCCATACAGCTCTGATTCCGGATTTTTAGAAAACACTAACAACATTTTGTAAAATTAAATCCGTTAGTAATATCTTGTGGGTTTCATCCATCCGAGCGAATTAGGGAAGGTCTAAACGGCGTCCCTCACATACCCTGGATCCGGCATGCGAGATCAAATTAATTATTGTTCGGATCCCGTCCGTGGCGTGTACCCTCAAATGGGATAAATGATACCTTTTCCGAGGGATCGGCCTATCACGAGGCCAATTTGGGCGTGCGCCGCTCCGCATTTGTTAAATTCAAGTTTCATGTCTAATGTCGGTTAGTTTTAGCTCGGAATGGGTTTGTTTTGATACTATGTCAGAACTAACCTCATACACATTTGTAGCAGTTTATAGTAGCTGTTATAATTTCGTGGATCCTATCAGTCTGGTAACTGATTTTTCAGAAGTGGCAAGCAGGCTGTAAATATATTGCTGGGTGTACTCGTGTATCATCTTAACTAAGTAAGCTTTCACCGATGAACAATATTGTTATCAAATCAAAGAAATAAATACACATGCAGTACGAGCAATCGATATTTTTTTATTGCAGGAGTTCAGCAGACAGGCAGACGGCCCACTTGATGGAAAGCGGTTACCATCGCCTATGGACATTTGCAACACCAAAGGTGCTACAAATGCGCTGCTGCTCTCTTAAGGGAGACTGGAACCTGGTCACCAATGCCGGAACACAACACAAGGTTGTTATGACGGCATACTCTAGACCAGGGGTGGTCGCCATCCAGTCGAGCAAATACCCTACCACCTGGCTATGGGTTGTTTTGTCGCCTCTTACGATAGGCAGGAAATTTTATTCTTTCTCCGTTCCTACACGGGTGAAATATGCGGATATGCGCTTCGAGTGAAGTTAGTTCCATAAGTTTGCGTAGGTCCAATCAAATGTCAACGTTTATTACATCTTACGGAGTGTTGTGCGAAAGAGATGGTATCGAGTCTGGATAGTGGCAGAGCGAGAGTGCAATACGCTCTACTCTTAACTTCGTCTGTGAACTTAATAATTGTGTTCAGCACAAAGACGTGTACGAACTTCAAGAACGCATTTAATATTTGATCGTACGTCTAGCACCTGATTCAGATAAGCTTAGTTAGCTAAATTTAAAGAGTATTTGAAAATTATATAGGGAAAGCGCCCAAAACTTTGAAACACAATTAACAAACTGTTAGCTGTGCAAAGATTAAACTTAATTCGGTTTGTTTGTCTATCGTAAAAATAGCAGATTTTCTTTTACTGTAGTAATACTTTGAAAATAGCAAATAGTCTTCTAATTTTATCAGAGGGATACTTAAGATTCTATCGGTCTTATTTATATTGAGTCAGAGTAAGTTTGTAGGCTTCTTTAAATAAGTTTACAGACTTACTATAAGTCAATATGGATAAAACCGTTAATATCATAATGTTACGAGTTGCAGGACTCGAATTAAAAATGCCGTTAGAATTACTATAGACTTTATTAGAACTATACAAACACGTATAACACAGGTACAAATATAACCGAACGCAACAAATCCAAACGTAATGCAGAAGGTCGTAATTGAATAATATGCGCAAAGTCTGTCACTAAAAGATTCCCGATTGTAGTACACACGTCTTGGTTCGCTCGTGGTTATCGCTTGACTGCCTCGTCCCTCAATCGAGGCATTGCTTTATACTGCACAGATGCAATATGTCTGCCCGGCCGCGTGGACCAAATTTCCTAGAATCAGTTTGTACTTTAAATCCGACACACCTGGCTAATGACTGCCATAAAAGATTACAATACACAATGGGCTGTTTTCTAATCACAAAGTAAACAAAAGAAGTCCAAATGCCGAAAGGTAATAAAATGTGTTTTATATGTACGCAGGTGTGAATTTGTCTTTGTCGGCGTCTACGTCATAAGAATAATTGATAAAATAATTGTGAGTATATATAGCAAGTTTTGAAATTAGTGGAAATTAATATGTTAGTGTAATCGGCAGGAGCCATCCGCGGCATAATAGTCGAACCGATGTCACGGCGGCTGGAGCCAGTGGAGGTGTTCCTGGGGGTCCCGTATGCGGGGCAGCCGGAGCGACTGGCGCCGCCTCCGCCGGCCCCCACTTGGCCAGGCACCCGTCTAGCAGACGCCTTCGCACCCGTCTGCCCGCAGCGTTATCCAGACATATCGAACAGGTAAGGGAACTTGATTCCAAATATCCAAGATAAAGAATATTGTTCTTTTTTTTATTGCATGAGTTCAGCAGACAGGCAGATGGCCCACTTGATGGAAAGCGGTTACCATCGCCTATAGACATTTGCAACACCAAAGGTGCTACAAATGCGCTGCTGCTCTCTTACGGGAGATTGGAACCTGGTCACTATTGCCGGAACACAATTCAAGGTTGTTATGGCGGCATACTCTAGACCATGGGTGGTTGCCATCCAGTCGGGCAAATGCCCTACCACCTGGCTGTGGGTTGTTTTGTCGCCTCTTACGACAGGCCGCCCGGCCGCAGATAATTGTATTCTTTCTCCGTTCCTGCACGGATAGTTGGCGGAGTTTATTTGGGTCAACGATCAGTAAGTTAATGGAGGTTGAACTGCGTGAACTACAGGCCTGTAAACAGCAGGAGATGGAGCTGCACAAAAAAGACTGGAGTTGGTAGTTGAGCTAAGCAATGAATTAGGTAGACCTTATCCTTGTTTCTTGTTATTCAACGGTTTAAAAATAAATCTTTTTTTTTTAAGGCGGGGGAAATGCTATTTACGCACAATACCGGGTCCTTTGCAAGGGATTAGACCATAGTTGATCATGGAGGCCTTCCCAGAAGGGGCAATCCAAACAGTAATCAACCGGCTTGTGTGGAGACTCCGAGAAGTTGCACGGGCAACAACCACTACCCGCTAAAACCACCCTCCTCCCATGTTCCCCACGCTTTTTATGTAGGAAAGGCTGAGACTTAGAACGTAGTTACGCCCAGTCCGATCCAGTGCAAAAAGTGCCTGAATGTGCTCCAGGAATCAGAACACATCCACTTCGTCGACGGGAGTGATGAATCCTTTGCTCCCTTGATAGCTAAAGGCCCCCCGAAGCGGTATTATTCAAGGTGGGAAGTCATACGCATACCTGCGTCTCCGGATGCCAGCCAACCGCCGGCGTCCGCGTGGAGTCGCATTAGCACGCGCAATAATACTCCCCTTAAAAAGAAATCTTACATCAACTGACTTTATATGCAATACATTCATCCGTGCAAGAACGGAGAAAGAATACAATTTCCTGCGGCCTGGCGGCCTGTTGTAAGAGGCGACAAAACAACCCACAGCCAGGTGGTAGAGTGTTTGCTCGACGCCAGGTGGTAGGGCATTTGCCCGACTGGATGGCAACCACCCCTGGTTTAGAGTATGCCGCCATAACAACCTTGTGTTGTGTTCCGGCGTTAATGACCAGGTTCCAGTCTCCTTTAAGAGAGCAGCAGCGCATTTGTAGCACCTTTGGTGTTGCAAATTTCTATAGGCGATGGTAACCGCTTTCCATCAAGTGGGCCGTCTTCCTGTCTGCTGAACTCCTGCAATAAAAATAAAAAAAACATTTAGTCAAAAATTAGACCTAAGAAATGATAATTTGCTGTGTGTTTTATCTTTTGATTGTACTATTATTCCTTGTACATCATTGTGTGCTTCGGATATTGTAAGTGCTCACACGCACTATGCGATTGGCAGGTAAGAAAATGTGTATAAAACTGATTTCTATACGCACTACGCTGCAGTTGCCGGCAAACCGGCCGCTTGGGACCCCATTGCTCACCGCAATCGAATTAGCTGCATGCTAAGTCATCCGGATGGTTGCCCGGGCTGCAGGTAGCTGCATAGAGTGTATCAGCGCTTAGATATTGAAGGATGTTTTACAAAAAAAAATTCTTTGTAGGAGTGCAGCCCTTTCGAAGATGCCGTTAGGGGTGTACAGCGAATTGAAGAGCACAATCCCACTGCTAGCGAACCAAAGCGAAGAATGCCTCTACCTCAACATCTACGTGCCCGGTAGCGGTAAGGGATTCTTACACATGTATTTGTAATGTTACACGCCGACAAAAGTGAATGCACAACCTGACATAAAACACACACTTTATTACCCGCCGGGCGTTTGAGCTAATAACATTGAAACTGTTTTATGACTATCTTCTTTTGTTTACTTTGTGTTTAAAATTTGTAATTAGAAAACAGCCTATTGCGTATTGTACTCGTTTATGGCCGTTCGCAGGCATAATTACGCAGGTGTGTGGATTACGTTTTCTGGGAAATTGCGTCGACGCTTGCCAGGTAGACATATTGCCCAATGGAGAGATCGTCAGTCTAGCGATAACCATGATCAAGGCGAGACTTGTGTACATTCGATAACCTATATAGTGACGGACTTTGTGCGTGTTATTGAATCGCACATTACGTTTGAACTGATTATGTTCAGTTATATTTGTACCTGTGTTATACGTGTTTGTATAGTTCTAATAAATTCTATAGTAATTCCAACGGCATTTTTAATTCGAGTCCCACACTCGTAACAGTAATATAGTAATATCTTGCTGATACACGCTCCAAATTGGACGACAACGATGTATACTTTAAAAAAAAAGACGTCGGGCCTTTGGTTATTAGTAAGCTTTAGTCAAAGCTTGATTGATTGCTTTTATGCAAATGAATCTGAATATGAGGCAAGTGAGGTGTGTAAGAATAAGTCTAAACGGCACTCTGTTGTTCGTGCCTACCCCGCAAGGGAACTGGCGTGAAGTTATGTATGTATGTATGTATGTATGAATCTGAATAATTAATTACCTCTTTGAATAGTTGATTAGTTTTATAAAACAAAAGTTCGATTGTGTCAGATTGCCGCCGTACGTCAACGAAAGATCTTGGCTTGTTGTATCTGTTTATGCGGCCTAATAAAGACATTTTTTTTATTATTATTAACAACTCTACGGACTCGAGTTCCGTACTCTTTTTTACAACTTAATTTCTAGATTTAATCTTTTGAATTTAACACGCTTATTAGTTATTTTGGTTCTTGTGTGTGACATTAATTTATTGATTTTTGTGTTGAGGTGTATGTATCTTACGAATAACTTATTATATTAATTTATTCTAGTTTTAATACTAAACTTATACTAATGTAGAGTGTATCTGTTACATGCTGGTGTTGTGAGGAAGTGCATGTGCAGTGTTGGCCTTATATCTATACTTATATATAGTCCTATCTAGTGCCATGTGTGTTGTTTTTTTTATTTTCTGTGCCTGGGTTATTAATTTTTAGGCTCTTTGTGTGTCTAATAAATACATTGTGTGAGCGCGGATCCGAAGTAAAAAAACCCCCCGGATATTCTGTACACACTGAAGATAATAGTATAATTTTGTTGCCTTCAGTTGTTGTGTAAATGTTTGTCGAATTATAATAAACTAGCTGACCCGTGCTCACTTCGCTGGGCATCAGAAAAAAAACTTATTATTAATCACAATCAAATATACCCTATGTCACTTAGGAATAATGTAGCATTCCACTGGTGAAAGAATTTTCAAAATCGGTTTAGTAGATCCAAAGATTACCCCCTACAACGTCACAAACTTTTCCTCTTTATAATATTAGTATAGATAAGTACAGAAATTATACACGCTCACCCAAACTCCGTCGATTAAGAACGTCCACCTTGGCTTCATCTTACACTTCTTTCAACCAGCTTAATTAATCACTTTCATCAAATTCAGTCATTTTTACGGCGGCCGCTTGCCAAAAAACTCACTGCACTTGCCAAAAATCCATTATTTATCCATATTTTGCCAGGTGGTAGGGTATTTGCTCGACTGGATGGCGATCACCCCTGGTCTAGAGTATGCCGCCATGACAACCTTGTGTTGTGTTCCGGCATTAGTGACCAGGTTCCAGTGTCCCTTAAGAGAGCAGCAGCGCATTTGTAGCACCTTTGGTGTTACAAATGTCCATAGGCGATGGTAACCGCTTTCCATCAAGTGGGTCGTCTGCTTGTCTGCTGAACTACTGCAATAAAAAAAAATATATTTTACATGTCTTTTTATTTAACACCGCACACGAAATCCGACGACACAATGGCGGCATCCCCGTGAAGTAAGCCATAATTGGGGTGGACAGAGATAGATATACATACATATCAGTATAGAAAGAGAAGGAAATATGCATGCACCAAGAATATGTACTGAAGTATGAACAAGAGGTGGGGTGTTACCATGATTAAAAACCATTGTTCATCATTAAATAATAAACAAACATTATTATAAGATGTGTCCGTCTGTCAGGTGCGCGCGGCGTGGAGGCGCCATACGCGGTGGTGGCGTGGCTGGGGGGGCCCTCTCACGAGTGGGGCTCGCCCAACGCGCTCGACGGCGCCGTTCTCGCTGCCCGCGCCCACCTCCTCGTCATCACCGTTAACCATAGGCTAGGTTTATTAGGTGAGATACCCTTAGAGGCCTAGGCAGGGGTCTGTTGTAAGCGCCACCCTGTCCTCTTTGTCACGTATCAGAGATAGTCCAAAAATCACCTCCTCGTGATCACGGTTAACCATAGGCTAGCTTTATTAGGTGAGATACCCTTAGAAGCCTAGGCAGGGGTCTGTTGTAAGCGCCACCCTGTCCTCTTTGTCACGTATCAGAGATAGTCCAAAAATCACCTCCTCGTCATCACGGTTAACCATAGGCTAGCTTTATTAGGTGAGATACCCTTAGAAGCCTAGGCAGGGGTCTGTTGTAAGCGCCACCCTGTCATCTTTGTCACGTATCACAGATAGTCCAAAAATCACCTCCTCGTCATCACCGTTAACCATAGGCTAGGTTTATTAGGTGAGACACCCTTAGAAGCCTAGGCAGGGGTCTGTTGTAAGCGCCACCCTGTCCCCTTTGTCACGTATTAGAGATAGTCCAAAAATCAATCATGGCACCTGCGTCATGTGCAGTTTGTTTTATGAAACTCTGTAATACCCTTTTATTTAATGACATCCCATAAATTTCATACTGGTGGGCTCGAGCCTCCTCATTTATCAGTAGGGGAACGAATAATATACCAGCCATAAATACCCAAGACAGGTTGGCAGGTTTGACACATCGGTTATCTCGATGTACATGTTTCATCGCGATCGTAGATCCGACAACTGCTTAAAGTATATATTTCCTGGCTAAGAATCTAACCCATATCATTAATCCGTGCAGTAATGGAGAAAGTATACAAATTCCTGCGGCCAGACGGCCTGTTGTAAGAGGTGACAAAATAACCCACAGCCAGGTGGTAGGATAATTGCCCGTCTGGATGGCTACCACCCCTGGTCTAGCATATGTCGCTGTAGCAACATTGAGTTGTGTTCCGGCATTAGTGACCAGGTTCCAGTCTTCCCTAAAGAGAACAGTAGGTGGCGATGGTAACCGCTTTACATCAGGGCCTAATCACATTGAGAATGATATTCTTTCGTCAGTTAATAATAAAATGATGAACATGAATCATGTAAATAGGAAGTGACATCGCCTGCGATGCTTTAATTCGTTATATTTCTGCTCTATTAGGTTATTTAACAAATGGGTTAAGGTCAGACAGCGTCCAGCAGGCAGGCGGAGCTGCGGTTCTAGACGTGTGGGCAGCCCTGCGATGGATCCGGAAGAACGTCGCGGCTTTCGGGGGAGACCCCAGAAGAGTGACGCTGGCGGGTCACGCGGCAGGCGCGGCGCTAGCAAACACTCTTCTAATGCTCCCCGAAGCAAAAGGTAAAACCGACTTCAAAAACTAAAAAACTAAAAAGTATATAATAACTTATTTCTAAAGCTATTATTATTAATATACATATATACATACATAACTTCACGCCAGTTCCCTTGCGGGGTAGGCACGAACAACAGAGCGCCATTTTATGTTTTATTCTTACACCGACCTCAAGATGCTTCTTTGACATTATATAGCTCTTGTCATTCACGCTCGTCTGTTCTTAAGGCTCCTGACATCACCCTCCGCCAGTCACACGAGGCAATTTGGCCAGTCATTTGGACAGGTGTCCGTCTGACAGCCTTCCACGACTAGATTTTATCCATCCACTTTTGCATTGTATATATAGTTTATTTTTAGTTTAATTTATTTTATTTATAATTAGATATCTATATAATAGTAAATATTTTAAAGATAGTTTAGTTTATAATTTTATTTTATTTTAAAATAGTAAATTAAAAATAAGTTTTTAAGCTGTTTATGTTATAATTGAATTATTACTTTCATATTCAAAAACAAAGAACTTACGAGTTGATCATGACCCGCCTCTTTGTAAAAATTTAATATTAATAATAATAGCTTTAGAAATAAGTTATTTTATACTTTTTAGTTTTTGAAGTCGGTTTTTTGAAACGATTTTTTTATGTTATTTCTTACTTTTTGGTGTCTAGCTATGTATGGGTAGACCTACGAAGGACCCAAGAAACGGGAACAAAAAAATGTTCGTAAAATGAAAACTACTGGGCCAAACTATGTTAAATTTTTAGGGGACCAAATGGCAACTATTCCGCATCAAACTAAATAAGAATCACGTAAATCGGATCATAAATCTCAGCGTAATCGATGTACATATGAAACGGAATGGAATTTTTTTCTTAAAAAATGTTCATAACATGAAAACTACTGGGCCAAACTATGTCAAATTTTTAGCGGACCAAATGGCAGCTATTCCGCGTCGAACAAAAAAAAGAATCACGTAAATCGGATCATAAATCTCGGAGTAATCGGTGAACATACATAAAAAAAGATCCCGACGAATTGAGAACTTCCTCCTTTTTTTGAGGTCGGTTAAAAAGAGAAACAATGAAGTTATGAAACTTGTAAAGTAGAATAGAATAGAATAGAATATACTTTATTGTACAAAAATGCAACATAAAATCAAGAACATTAATATACAAGTACGACCGGCGGTCATGTCGCCCATGGCGATTTCTTCTAGACAACCTTTGGATGGAGTATAGAAGGACAACGGAAGTCGTTCGGTATGTTATAAAATTATACAGCAGAAGTCCCAATTTTAATTTGAAATTGGTTTGCTAGGTCTTGCGGCAAGAGTGTTACTGCTGAGTGGCTCGGCGCTGAGTCCTGCTGCTCTGTCTCCGGACGCGGCTTTAGCCAGAGAGCACACGGCGCAAGCCTTGAGGTGCACTCCAGAAGGATCGACTGATGAAAATTGGTAACTTTAAAAAAATATCATGTCTTCTAGTCAAGATTTTTTTCTGTCCAGTTTTATTTTATTGCAGGAGATCAGCAGACAGGCAGACGGCCCACTTGATGGAAAGCGTTTACCATCGCCTATAGACATTTGCAACACCAAAGTTGCTACAAATGCGCTGCTGCTCTCTTAAGGGAGACTGGAACCTGGTCACTAATGCCGGAACACAACACAAGGTTGTTATGGCGGCCTACTCTAGACCAGGGGTGGTCGCCATCCAGTCGAGCAAATACCCTACCACCTGGCTGTGGGTTGTTTAGTCGCCTCTTACGATAGGCCGCCAGGCCGCAGGAAATTGTATTCTTTCTCCGTTCCTGCACGGATAAAAGTATTGATTAAACAGAGGCTTCTACAAGTTTCTTTAGGAACGACAATTGAAAGCAGCTAATTCAAAAGTTTTTATTCAAAATAAGTTCCAAAGAAGAACAGTTTTTGAAGGTCATACTTATAAGTTAAAATTTACTTACTTCCTTAACCAATATACACCGCTTCGCAACGTGTTATTGCTGGTAAGGAGAAGAAGCGGCAAGAAACTCCCCAGCAACACGTCTAGCTAAAAATTGTTTTGTTTTTCTTGTTCTATGTATATCTCAAGTTCTTTTTTTTATAAGTTTTATACAGAAGTATGTTCCAGAATTACTTTTGATGAATTAATCGAGTTGTAGTAAATATGAGTATTATTATAGATAACTAGCTGTGCCCGCGACGTCGACTGCGTGGAATTTGCTTTCAAAACCCTCCGATTTTGAAACATTCTTCATTGGTGCTCCGCTCCTATTGGTGTTAGCGTGATGATATATAGCCTCTAGCCTTCCTCGATAAATGGGCTATCCAACACTGAAAGAATTTTTCAAATCAGACCAGTAGTTCCTGAGATTAGCGCGTAGTATATTTGGCTACAACACTATTACTTACATTTTAAATATCGCGATATCTTTTGAATGAAACGTCCGAATTGAATAATTCAAAAAGTTCTAGAAAGGTATTGAATTCGTCTTGAATATGGAGTAATTTATTTTGATAAGGATTAATACCAAGGTACAAAATAAAGAGTTTTTGAAGCGACGGCATTTTAATTATTTCAAAAAATAAAAGAAAACACTTATTGTGAGATAACTACAATAGTTAGACATATGGTTATGAGATATTTTTTGTAGACAATTATATGTTCTGCAAAGTGGTAGTACATCGTTTTGTTCTATAATCAATAGTTTTCGCAGCGCACGCCGTGTAAGGGTTTTTTCGGGTCTTTTTTTACACCTTGGGTTACATTATTGGACTTTTAGTAAGGATCCATATTTAAAAAAAATATATAATATAGCCTATAGCCTTTCTCGATAAATGTACTATTCAACACTGAAAGAATTTTTCAAATCGGACCCGCGATTCTTGAAATTAGCGCGTTTAAACAAACAAACTCTCCAGCTTTATAATATTAGTATAGATTACAATTTTATATTGCAAATACAAATCTGTTTTTTAGGTTCGTTTCCTGTATTCGTGCACGACCCCTTGCGGCTTTGCTAGCAGTGGAAGCTCCGAAAGCTAGATTTTTAGCTGGATGGGCTCCATCAGCCCCGGTGGCAAAGGAACAGCCTACCCAAGGGCAAACTCCCGCTAGGGCTTTGCATGCTAGCGAAGCGTTTCTGGAGTGCGCGTTGGCAGTTGTTGTTACAACGACTGAGAGCTACCAATTCTTTAGTGAAGACGACATACGGCATGGGTTTGAGGAAGAGCACAGGTGAGTGTAAACACGTTGCATTAATTCCTGATTACAAATCAATCTCACACATCGATTATTTTGTGTAACCCATTAATCAATGTCCTTTAATACACCAATATAAAATTAAAATTCAAAAGTTTTATTCAAATTCTTATCCGTGCAGGAACGGAGAAAGAATACAATTTCCTGCGTTGGGGCGGCCTGTTGTAAGAGGCGACTAAACAACCCACAGCCAGGTAGGGCATTTGCCCGACTGGATGGCTACCACCCCTGGTCTAAAGTATGTCGCCATAACAACCTTGAGTTGTGTTCCGGCATTAGTGACCAGGTTCCAGTCCCCCTTAAGAGAGCAGCAGCGCATTTGTAGCGCCCTTGTTGTTGCTAATGTCCATAGCCGACGGTAACCGCTTTCCATCAAGTGCATACTTTGTGCAGGTCATACATGTAAGTCAAAGTTTAAATCTACTTTCTATTCTATGTACACCGCTTCGCAATGTGTTATCGCTGTTCAAAGGAGAAGAAGCGGCAAGAAATTCCCAAGCAATACGTCAAGTTAAAAAAGATTTTCTCATTATAATTATTTCTATATCTCAGGCTCTTCTTTTTAAATACTTATAGAAGTTGTATTACAATTACTTCTCAAAGAATGAATGGAGTTGTAATAAACATAACATAACAGTTTTATCCGTGCAGGAACGGAGAAAGAATACAATTTCCTGCGTTGGGGAGGCCTGTCGTAAGAGGCGACTTAACAACCCACAGCCAGGTGGTAGGGCATTTGCCCGACTGGATGGCTACCACCCCTGGTCTAAAGTATGTCGCCATAACAACCTTGAGTTGTGTTCCGGCATTAGTGACCAGGTTCCAGTCTCCCTTAAGAGAGCAGCAGCGCATTTGTAGCGCCCTTGTTGTTGCAAATGTCCATAGGCGATGGTAACCGGTTTCCATCAAGTGGGCCATCTGCCTGTATGCTGATCTCCTGCAATAAAAAAAAAAAGAAACAAAATATTGTCACCGTTGCAATAATGACATCCTGTTACGAGTGCGGGACTCGAATAAAAAATGCCGTTGGAATTACTATAGAATTTATTAGAACTATACAAACACGTATAACACAGGTACAAATGTAACTGGACGCAACCAGTACAAACTGCACGATTCAATAACACGCGCAAAGTCCGTCACTATATAGCTCATCGAATGTACACACGTCTTGCTCGTATCGCAATCGTCGCTTGACTGCCGCAACCCTCCGTTCGGGCATTGTTTTATACTAAACTGTACAATACAACACTCGATCGCGTGGACTGATTTTTACAAGAATTACACCTGCCTAATGACCATCATATAGGATCACAATACACAATAGACTGCCTTTCTAGTTACAAATTTTAAACACAAAGTAAATAAAAGAAGTCCAAATGCGGGCAGGTAATAAACTGTGCTTTATGGCAGGCAGGTGTGCATTCACTTTTGTCGGCATGTAACAATACTAAGAATTCATACTGCGAGATACATCCATAGATTCCTTACGTGTTATGCAAAGTATAAACATTATACAGAAGATAGTATTAAAAAAACCGACTTCAAAAACTAAAAAGTATATAATAACTTATTTCTAAAGCTAATATTATTAATATATATTATCTAAAACATCTTGAAGTCGGTGCAAAGTAAAACATAAAAATTACTATATTATGAAAATTACTAAGTTTGAATTTTTTAAACGAAGTTTTTTTATTTTATTTGTTACTTTTTAGTGTCTAGCTATGTATGGGTAGACCTACGAAAGGTGCCGCGCTCCTTGAAAAATATGGGTCCCAAGAAACGGGAACAAAAAAATGTTCGTAAAATGAAAGCTACTGGGCCAAACTATGTTAAATTTTTAGGAGACCAAATGGCAACTATTCCGCATCAAACTAAACAAGAATCACGTAAATCGGATCATAACTCTCAGAGTAATACGTGTACATATGGAACGGAATGGAAATTTTTTCATAAAAAATGTTCTTAAAATGAAAACTACTGGGCCAAACTATGTTAAATTTTTAGGGGACCAAATGGCAGCTATTCCGCGTCGAACAAAAAAAGAATCACCTAAATCGTATCATAAATCTCGGAGTAATCGGTGAACATACATAAAAAAAAGATCCGGACGAATTGAGAACCTACTCCTTATTTTGAAGTCGGTTGAAAAGGCTGGAGCGAGCAGCTATGTACATGCAGTTTGGTCATTTAAATATTCTTTAATAGTGTAGAGTATTTTTCAATTTAGCTTCAAATTTAATAAAGAGCAGATCTAACACTTCGTTCGGAATCTTATTGAAGAACCGTTTACCAACCCCCAAGAAAGAAGATAGTACTTTTTGTAATCTGAAAGATGGCACTATCAGTCTATTATTAGGCCTGGTGTTGAAATTTTGAACATCCTTATATTGTTTGTAGGCACTCATATTATTATGAATGTAAATTATATTATTAAAATATTGTTACGACCGACAAAGACCGATTCACACCTGCAGTTTGACTTCTTTTGTTTACTTTGTGTGTAAAATTTGTAATTAGAAAAACAGCTTATTGTGTATAGTAATCTTTTATGGCAGTCATTAGACGGGTGTGTCGAACTGATTCTAAGAAATTCGATCTATCTGGCAGCCGTATTGTATCGGTGCAGTATAAAGCAATGGCCCAGTGGAGAGATCGGCAGTCAAAGCGATAACATAAGCGAGGCAAGACGTGTGTATATTTTATTGACGGACTTATTGCGCCCGGTTATATTTGTACCTGTGTTATACGTGTTCTAATAAATTCTATAGTAATTCCAACGGCATTGTAATTCGAGTCCCGTGCTCGTAACAATATATTGGCAGGCGACCGTCATATTTCCGATTTTCTTAAAGCGTTCTCGGAGGGCCTCCCGAACGCGGAGGTTGTAAATTAACCTTATGGCTCTTTTGTGTAAAACAAACAGTCAGTCAGCAGCGTTGCCCGAAAGTCAAATATCTAGGCATGTCATCTCCGCCTGATCTGGTTACGAGGGAAAGTTCCAAGAAATGTTGACTTGTATGACTTCAACATCTGAAAGAGGAAATACGTACCAATGATCTCAAAACATCGGATGCGGAAGATCGTACGGAGTATAGAAGAAAAAGCAGGAAAGCGGACCTTGGGTGTCGAAGCGAACGTTCCGAAGGCAAACGACGTTTATAGAACGCTTAGATGATTAATTCTTTATTAATCTTTATTATATACAAATCTATTTTTTTCATTCAATCGAACTTTATCATCAAAAGTTTATGCGAACCTTAATTCTCTCTAGTCTTTGATTTACAACCCCGTAATAGTACATTATGGTACTAGTGTGTAACATTGGTGATTACCGCCGAGGCGCCATTGAGACTCGAGCCGTAGGCGAGGGTCTTAAGAGAGCCGAGGACGGTAATCATCAATACACACGTGTATCATACGACGTTTTTCAACACACTTGTGAATAAAATGACAACAAAAACTCATTTTATTTAGTAGATAAAAAAAGTTATATATGAGTGAAAATTTTATTTATTAAACACGTACGAGTTAAAATTATCTACTTAAATAGGAAGTTGCATGAAATGAGCAAGCAATAGGAACATTAATTTATTTGTTCTATAGAACACGATCTTTTTTTTGAATAAAAACTTTTTTAAGAACAAAGCAACTCAATCAATAAAATTTAAAAAAAAATGTATAACTCACTAGTGAGTTATAATGTTTTTTAGTCACAGTTTGATTATGGGTGTCATTCTGTGCCTAATTGCGGTGACCATAGAGCCACTTTATGAGCAAGTGTGTTGAAAATAATATTAAAGTACCTAATCTGTAGAGACTTTTCAAAAGTAATTATAAATACACAAACGAGTAATATGATAAGATGAGATCTGTCTGAGAGCAATAATTACAATACCAAAGTATTTCCAGTGAAATAAAAATGTAGAATTCCTTTTCGGAACTTAAGGTAAAACAGTTGATACATACAAAACAAAATATAATCATAGAAAAATTTTAAAAACTTAATTTTAGTAGTTACTAGCGGCCCCGGCAGACGTTGTCCTGCCTTTAAAAAATAAATTTCTAGAACCCGACCCAGAGCCACGTACCGGTTCTAATTGCAAATCTAAGCCGTCCGGGAACCCACTCTCAAACACACAAAAACAAAACCACCAAAATCGCTCCCGGTGATTAGGAGGATTCTAGAACCCGATCAGCACCACCTAACGGTTCTAATTGCAATTCTAAACCATCCGGGAACCCACTCAAACACACAAAACAAAACCACCAAAATCGCTCCCGGTGATTAGGAGGATTCTAGAACCCGATCTCAGCGCCACCTACCGGTTCTAATTGCAATTCTAAACCATCCGGGAACCCACTCAAACACACAAAAACAAAATCACCAAAATCGCTCCCGGTGATTAGGAGGATTCTAGAACCCGATCTCAGCACCACCTAACGGTTCTAATTGCAAATCTAAACCATCCGGGAGCCCACTCAAACACACAAAAACAAAATCACCAAAATCGCTTCCGGTGATTAGGAAAATTCTAGAACCCGTTCTCAGCACCACCTACCGGTTGTAATTGCGAAAATAAACCATCCGGGAACCCACTCAAACACACAAAAACAAAATCACCAAAATCGCTCTCGGTGATTAGGAGGATTCTAGAACCCGATCTCAGCACCACCTAACGGTTCTAATTGCAAATCTAAACCATCCGGGAACCCACTCAAACACACAAAAACAAAATCACCAAAATCGCTCCCGGTGATTAGGAGGATTCTAGAATCCGATCCCAGCACCACCTACCGGTTCTAATTGCAAATCTAAACCATCCGGGAACCCACTCAAACACACAAAAACAAAATCACCAAAATCGCTCTCGGTGATTGGGAGGATTCTAGAACCCGATCTCAGCACCACCTAACGGTTCTAATTGCAAATCTAAACCATCCGGGAAGCCACTCAAACACACAAAAACAAAATCACCAAAATCGCTCCCGGTGATTAGGAGGATTCTAGAATCCGATCCCAGCACCACCTACCGGTTCTAATTGCAAATCTAAACCATCCGGGAACCCACTCAAACACACAAAAACAAAATCACCAAAATCGCTCTCGGTGATTAGGAGGATTCTAGAACCCGATCTCAGCACCACCTAACGGTTCTAATTGCAAATCTAAACCATCCGGGAAGCCACTCAAACACACAAAAACAAAATCACCAAAATCGCTCCCGGTGATTAGGAGGATTCTAGAATCCGATCCCAGCACCACCTACCGGTTCTAATTGCAAATCTAAACCATCCGGGAACCCACTCAAACACACAAAAACAAAATCACCAAAATCGCTCCCGGTGATTAGGAGGATTCTAGAACCCGATCCCAGCACCACCTACCGGTTCTAATTGCAAATCTAAACAATCCGGGAGCCCACTCAAACACACAAAAACAAAATCACCAAAATCGCTCCCGGTGATTAGGAGGATTCTAGAACCCGATCTCAGCACCACCTACCGGTTCTAATTGCAAATCTAAACCATCCGGGAACCCACTCAAACACACAAAAACAAAATCACCAAAATCGCTCCCGGTGATTAGGAGGATTCTAGAACCCGATCTCAGCACCACCTACCGGTTCTAATTGCAAATCTAAACCATCCGGGAGCCCACTCAAACACACAAAAACAATATCACAAAATCGCTCCCGGTGATTAGGAGGATTCTAGAACCCGATCTCAGCACCACCTAACGGTTCTAATTGCAAATCTAAACCATCCGGGAGCCCACTCAAACACACAAAAACAAAATCACCAAAATCGCTCTCGGTGATTAGGAGGATTCTAGAACCCGATCTCAGCGCCACCTACCGGTTCCAATGTGGATCTAAACCTTCCCGGGACCCACTCAAACACACGCAAAAAATTTCATCAAAATCGGTAAAGTCGTTCTCAAGTTATAAAATTACTACGAAAAGTGGCATTGATTTATGCTTATGCGGGATGCCTTATGTTGGACAATCAACCAAAATGATGTATTTTATCATACGTTTCAACCTCGCACGTTTGTTCAAGAAGGCTTATTATACGACGTAAGATTTTGTAGATGACCATCCTGAATGAGTATAATACGATCGCCACCAAGTTTTTTCAGTCATCATTCATATAAATTACTTTGTTAGACCTTGTATTAGTATAAACTACACTTAAGAAAAGACAAATACTCGTAACACTATACGAGTTGCAGGACTCGAATTAAAATGCCGTTGGAATGATTATAGAGTTTATTAGAACAATACAAACACGTGTAAGACAGGTACAAATATATGCGAGAGTTGGGTATGGAAGAGAGAGCATGAAAGTAGAGTAAACGCGGTCGAGATGCGAGCACTGCGCAAAATCTGCGGAGTGACGCTCGCGGACCGCGGTCGTAATACCGAAGTAAGAAAGAGAGTCGGTCTGAAAGAGAGTGTCGGGGTGAAGGTAAGGCACGATGAAAGAATGACTAAACAGATATACAATGCAAAAGTGGATGGATGCAGAAGTCGTGGAAGGCCACTACACACCTTGCATGATCAAATTGATCGTGTACTAGCAGAAGGTGATGTCAGGAGCCTTAAGAACAGACGAGCGTGCATGACAAGAGTTATGAATGTCAAAGAAGCAAGTGAGGTGTGTAAGAATACCCCGCAAGGGAACTGGCGTGAAGTTATGCATGTATGTATGTACAAATATAACTGAACTCAACCAGTCCAAACGTAATGCACGATTCAATAACACGCGCAAAGTCCGTCACTAAATAGATTACTCAATGTACACAAGTCTTGTTTCGCTCGTGGTTATCGCTTGAGTGCCGATCTCTCCATTGGGCCATTGCTTTATACTGCACAGATAAAATATGTCTGCCCGACCGTACGCACCGCATTTCCTAGAATCAGTTTGTACTTTAAATCCGACACATCTGGCTAATGACTGCCATAAAAGATTACAATACACAATGGGCTGTTTTCTAATCACAATTTTTAAACACAAAGTAAACAAAAGAAATCCAAACAACGATCGTAACAATAGTAATAATTATGAAGTAAAGATATATTGCTGGGGAGTTTGTTGCGCCGCTTTTTCTCTTTTAACAGTAACTGAAATTGATTTGAAAGCGGTGGTAGACTCCGGGACTTGTAATAAGTAATCTGTAAGATTCCATTTGTACACTTGTACCACGTCGCCTTCGATTAGCTGACCGACATGCTTACTGTCTTAGTCCCAAAATTTACAACCGAGTTAATAAGTTACTAAACATGTACTCTCTTACTCATCGCGAATGTAAATTAAAATTATTCAACTGGCTAATAGAACTTCCTTACGACGACACCGGGAATTTACTAAATTGAAAACACCAGTCTAATAAGTTTGTAACCACACACTCACTCATTCACTTGTACACACATGACACACATACACATCACATGCTACATACATATACACACATCTATGCATTTCCACATACATTACAATTAATTAACACGAAAATTTATAAATATATAAAGATTAAAATAATTTTCTTTTTAAAATTGTATAACTAACGAGTCGTCTGGAAATGGTCGCTAACAACTGCACCACAGTATTATACTACAGCAGTTGTTTGCGATACCAAATTGTTTCTGCACACTATGTTAATGGTTTCGAATAAATTCTTTAATTTTGAAATAAATACATTCATTTTAATTCACTGTGTGTCATAGCGTCTTGTTGTTTCAAACTGATTCACTGTAGTACCTTACAATCGTAAAACACGAAATTAATATTATTATTGTTGTGATTCAATTTGACCGATTCGATTAATCTTATTCAATGGATCCACCGCTGTAACTAATAAAAATAAAGACTGATCTTAGATTGTATGATGTACTAGCTGTGCAGGCGATATCGTCCGCGTGGAATTTGCTTTCAAAACCCTCCGATTTTGAAACATTCTTCATCGGTGCTCCGCTCCTATTGGTCTTAGCATGATGATATATAGCCTATAGCCTTCCTCAATAAATGGGCTATCCAACACTGAAAGAATTTTTCAAATCGGACCAGTAGTTCCTGAGATTAGCGCGTAGTATATTTGGCTACAACACTAATACATACATTTTAAATATCGCGATATCTTTTGAATGAAACGTCCGAATTGAATAATTCAAAAAGTTCTAGAAAGGTATTGAATTCGTCTTAAATATGGAGTAATTTATTTTGATAAATATTAATGCCAAGGTACAAATAAAGAGTTTTTGAAGCGACGGTATTTTAATTATTTAAAAAAATAAAAAATAACAGACATATGGTTACGCAATATTTTTTTAAAGAAAATTATATGTTCTGCAAAGCGGTAGTACATTGTTTTGTTCTATAATCAATAGTTTTCGCAGCGCACTCCGTGTAAGGATTTTTTCGGGTCATTTTTTTACACTTTGGGTTACATTATAGGACTTTTAGTAAGGATGCCTATAGTCTTCCTTGATAAATGTACTATTCAACACTGAAAGAATTTTTTAAATCGGACCAGCGGTTCCTGAGATTAGCGCGTTTAAACAAACAAACTCTTCAGCTTTATAATATTAGTATAGATTCATTGTGATCGTTTATTTAGTCTTTGATATCTGTATTCCTAATGAAAGCTGGATTAAACTATTGAGAAATAACAAAGATAATTTTTTGATATGTGTGACGGAATATCGTGCGTTCTTTTGAAATAAAGGGGTTAAAATTATTAGAATCATTAGTTAGGAGTTTTAAAGTATTGTACTGAACTCGTTAGGAACCGCATCCTCCGCACGTATGTCCGCAACGTGTACCGCTACCACCGCAACGAGATCTTCGCTGCCATCCGCAACGAGTACACGGACTGGGAGAAACCGATCCAGCACCCAATCAACATCCGGGACGCGACGCTCGAGGCCATCAGCGACGCCGCCGTGGTGGCGCCCTCGCTGCGCCTCGCCCAGCTGCACGCGCGCAGGGGCGCCAGCACCTACTTCGCGCACTTCACGCACCAGACCAAGGACGCTGATTATCCTCAGGTCTAATGCACCACATTCTTTTTCACTGTCATTCTGTATTTTTATTGTGAAGCTTTTATCCGTACAGGAACGGAGAAAGAATACAATTTCCTGCGGCCGGGCGGCCTGTTGTAAGAGGCGACTTAACAACCTACAGCCAGGTGGTAGGGCATCTGCCCGACTGGATGGCTACCACCCCTGGTCTAAAGTATGTCGCCATAACAACCTTGAGTTGTGTTCCGGCATTAGTGACCAGGTTCCAGTCTCCTTTAAGAGAGCAGCAGCGCATTTGTAGCACCTTCGGTATTGCAAATGTCCATAGGCGATGGTAACCGCTTTTCATCAAGTGGGCCGTCTGCCTATCTACTGATCTCCTGCAATAAAAAAAAAGCTCGTTAACGTGCTGACGGCCCACCTATAGATGTTTGCGACGCTAGGAACGTTGCCAACGCATTGCCAGCCTATATGGTGGGATAAGATAAAGAGGATGGGAAAGAGGAATCACACAAGAAGAGGAAAGGGGGGGGGGGTTGAGAGTTAAGATAGGATAGGGAAAGAGTCAATTATGGGAAATACGGTTAGCTCAAAGTGAAGCCCTCTACCAGGTCTCGTAGAAGTGACAACTTTAGAATTTAGAACACTAGTGGAATTTGTAACAAGAATTTAGAAGTCAGAGTAGTAGTGTTGGTCGAAGTAGAATATTGAGTCAAAGTACTACTTAGTTATATATATGCTTGATGCAGCGCCTGGGCAGCGTGTCGAGCGAGACACTCCCCTACTTCCTGGGGCTGCCGCTGGTGGGCGGCGGTGTGGCGACTCCTCGCAACTACTCCCGCGGCGACGTATCCGTGGCAGAGGCCGCTGTGGCGCTGGTGGCGGCGTTCGCCAAGAACGGGGATCCTACCCCCAGGGACCACTTCCACGAGGCCTCCTGGCCCAGATACGAGCTCAACACGCAACAGTATTTGAGTATAAGTAAGTTCTGATTATAATCTATTTATTTTGGCAGCAACATGGTTTTCTTGACGCGTGGCTGTATGTACCAGGTACGAAGCTACGCGTGAGGAGCCACTACCGCGGGCACAAGATGGCGCTGTGGCTGCACCTCATCCCACAGCTGCACCGGCCCGGCGCCGCGCCCAGGCACCACCAGTTCAAGGCCACGCACCCAGATATGTTTGCCGGTAAGTACAGTGCACACCTGCTGTCTGTTAATTACCAAACTCATTAACTAGGAGTAAATCTGTACTGTTGACTTTGACCACCTTCCAGCTGTATATTCCTGAAATCAAATCAAGCACTTTGTTTTTAATAACGCAGGGAGCATGTCTTTGGACACCATCTTCGGGTCCTTCGGGGGAAGGGCCAAAATGTAGGCATAAGACCTGAGGGTGTGTGGGACTCTCAGCGACCGGTTCTCCACGCTTGCTTCTATAACAAAGCTGTCGCGGCGCGGAAACGGCCGCCAAACTACCCACTAAATCTAAACCTGTGCTCCATTTATAGCGCTTTTACTAGGTGTTACGGGATCTCATACAGAGTAATTGCATCATGACGCCGCTACACTCTATAACTGGGTCACCCCGGGGAGCAAAGTGGCCCACTTCGTACAGAAGGGAGGGGAAGTCCGCTGCCACCCCCGTGACAGCGGCCCCCTGGGACTATGGGAGGGTAACTATGGGAGGAGGAAATGTGCGTAGCGGCGCCTGCGACCGCCGGTCCGCCTCCTGCGGACGGGGTCCGCGTTCGCGTCTTCCTCCCTCGCTCTTTCAGCGGCCTCCTGTGACATGACGGATTCGCAGAAAGAGGAAACAGCAAGCCAGAAACTTTGACTCTGGAGCATTGCAAATCAAACCAACCCTTCCCAACCATTTTTTTTTTGGCCAGGAAAATCCGTTTGAGAACTAAGCCGCGACAGGAACAGTAGCCTGGGGGGATGTTCGTGACCCATGAGTGTGGGATTCGCCAGATCGGGGGTGGCACTAGCATGCCTAGTCAGAACTGGTGCCACGCTATTGCCACTCTCCAGTTAGGGATACCCACTAAAACCCCTGGGTGTTCCGTTCTGCGCCTTATGCCAGGGCTACGGGACAGCGGGATTCCCAACTCCGCGTGCCCTGGCAGGCGTGGGCCTCCCTCACTGGGCCTCTTCCAATGCCAGGGGACTAAGCCCCCGGCGATCTGCTAGGTCTTTCCCGGGCGTGGGGCGGTGTGTAACGCGCCCCACGGGAAGAGAGATGAGCGCGCGAGGAACACTCGCGCTCTCATCTCGACGGCATGTGCAGGTGGTAGGGCATTTGCCCTGGATGGCTACCACCCCTGGTCTAGAGCATGCCGCCATAACAACTTTGAGTTGTGTTCCGGCATTAGTGACCAGGTTCCAGACTCCCTTAAGAGAGCAGTAGCGCATTTGTAGCACCTTTGCCTGCCCTAAGAGCTCTAATCAAGAATCTTGGTATAATCAACTTCGAAACCAAACTTTCCGTCATTTACTATGGTCAGCCTTTCCGGCATCGGCCCCAGTGTTGACCGCTCTTATAACAGAAGCGTAGACAAATCCAATTCCAATGTCATTTTTTTACTGATCGACAGCTGTAATAAAGTTTATGATATTTTTATCCCGCGAATCCCACGTGAATTTTAAGTTAAACGTGGACGAAGTCGCGGACATGTAAGTAGTCTATACTAATATTATAAAGCTGAAGAGTTTCTTTGTTTGTTTGTTTAAACGCGCTAGTCTCAGGAACCGCTGGGCCGATTTGAAAAATTCTTTCAGTGTTGAATAGTACATTTATCGAGGAAGGCTAAAGGCTATATTAAATTTTCCAAAAAATTAGGGATCCTTACTAAAAGTCCAATAATGTAACCCAAGGTGTAAAAGAATGACCCGAAAAAATCCTTACACGGCGTGTGCTGCGAAAACTATTGATTATAGTACTACCACTTTGCAGAACTTATAATTGTCTACAAAAAATATCGCGTAACCATATGTCTGTTATTTTTTTAAATAATTAAAATGCCGTCGCTTCGAAAACTATTTATTTTGTACCTTGGTATTAATCTTTATCAAAATAAATTACTCCATATTCAAGACGAATTCAATACCTTTCTAAAACTTTTTGAATTATTCAATTCGGACGTTTCATTCAAAACATATCGCGATATTTAAAATGTAAGTATGAGTGTTGTAGCCAAATATACTACGCGCTAATCTCAGGAATTACTGATCTGATTTGAAAAATTCTTTCAGTGTTAGCTAGCCCATTTGTCGAGGAAGGCTATAGGCTATATATCATCACGCTAAGACCAATAGGAGCGGAGCACCAATGAAGAATGTTTCAAAATCGGAGGGTGTTGAAAGCAAATTCCACGCGGACGACGTCGCGGGCACAGCTAGTATTATATATAATTTGTCGAGGAGACGTTGCCAGATTTCCCATTAGAGCCGAGATAAGCGGTAGGTGCGACGCTGCCAACCCATTAGCCGCAGTCGCAGTCGGCGTCGCGTGCGTAACTCGCGCCTTATTACATGAGCCCATTAGGGCCCATTCGCACGCAGCGCTCGCTCTCACGCCGCGTGCGGGACCACCCTTATTAACTACGCCCGCTAACGGCCGCCAGGGCCGCACTCAGAACTCTTATGGCGTTCTTATATTAAAACACTTTTAACTCAAGTTATGAGCGTAAAAAATAATTGAGCGTACCCCGGGGCTTGTGGGTGGAATTTTTAAATGCATTTCGCAGACCCTTATTTTGCAAACAAAGTTTTTGCAGTAAGTTGGTACTGATGATTTTGTCTAGAGAATCATTTAAGGTACATAATTTTAAACATAGGATTTTTTTGTACTGCTGGAGTACAGCAGACAGGCTGAAGAGTCACTCCAGCAAAACCTTTGTACACCTTTTTATGAAAATTGCGCGGACGGAGGAGTATAAAATTTCGCCCACTTATCTTATTCTAATATATAAAGCTGAAGAGTTTGTTTGTTTGAACGCGCTAATCTCAGGAACTACTGGTTTGATTTGAAAAATTCTATTATATAAATTATATTCTATTTATAAATTATATTCTAATATTTATCGAGAAAGGCTATAGGCTATATTATATTTTCAAAAAATCAGGGATCCTTACTAAAAGTCCAATAATGTAACGCAAGGTGTAAAAAAATGACCCGAAAAAAACCTTACACGGCGTGCGCTGCGAAAACTATTGATTAAAGAACAAAACAATGTACTACCACTTTGCAGAACATATAATTGTCTACAAAAAATAGCGCGTAACCATATGTACAACTATTGTAGTTATCTCACAATAAGTGTTTTCTTTTATTTTTTTAAATAATTAAAATGCCGTCGCTTCAAAAACTCTTTATTTTGTACCTTGGTATTATTCCTTATCAAAATAAATTACTCCATATCAAAGACGAATTCAATACCTTTCTAGAACTTTTTGAATTATTTAATTCGGACGTTTCATTCAAAATATATCGCGATATTTAAAATGTAAGTATTAGTGTCGTAGCCAAATATAACGCGCTAATCTCAGGAACTACTGGTCTGATTTGAAAAATTCTTTCAGTGTTAGATATCGAGGAAGGCTATAAGCTATATATCATCACGCTAAGATCAATAGGAGCGGAGCAGCAATAAAAAATGTTTCAAAATCGGGGGGGCTTTGAAAACAAATTCCACGCAGACGACGTCGCGGGCACAGCTAGTAGTTTATATAAAGAAGGAGGGCAGAATGTTAATATTTTTTTTATAAATAACGTATAAAAAATTCATTAAACCAAAAAAAAACCTTACACACACTACCATGTATTTGACACACACACGCATATATACTCTTTTGTTTGTTATTAAAGTCAAATTAACAGTGACTTGTAGCCTTGGCAAAATCTGTAATTATAGAAGTACAGTCTTTGACAACAGAACCTTAATAATGTTCAAACTTATAATTTAAATGAATTATGGTAGAATTTCGGCCACGAGGCGACAACTAGTTAGAGTGATTATGAACTACCACTGTTTTTTTTATTGCCGGAGTTCAGCAGACAGGTAGACGGCCCACTTGATGGAAAGCGGTTACCATCGCCTATGGACATTTGCAACACCAAAGGTGCTGCAAATGCGCTGCTGCTCTCTTAAGGGAGACTGGAACCTGGTCACTAATGTTGTGGTGTGACCAGGGGTGGTCGCCATCCAGTCGAGCAAAAACCCTGTTGTTTAGTCGCCTCTTACGACAGGCCGCCAGGCCGCAGGAAATTGTATTCTTTCTCCGTTCCTGCACGGATAAAAATAGCACGGATGGTTTCGTGCTTTGTGTTTAATTTTCCAATAGGACCACCAGAAATTAGCCGAAATCCGTCCTTGGCCATAATGAGCACTCTGATACTGTGGGAACGAAACTACAGGGTTGAACCGCGGTTACGCGCGCATTCCACTCATTATCCCCCATTATACATTCAAATAGATCGACTCGTCAGCTCTGCACGAGAAAATGAAGCTACGACTGTTATGTGATTTTTATCCGTGCAGGAACGGAGAAAGAATACAATTTCCTGCGTTGGGGCGGCCTGTCGTAAGAGGCGACAAAATAACCCACAGTCAATTGGTAGGGCATTTACCCGACTGGATCGCTACCACCCCTGGTCTAAAGTATGTCGCCATAACAATCTTGAGGTGTGTTCCGGCATTAGTGACCAGGTTCCAGTCTCCCTTAAGAGAGCAGCAGCGCACTTGTAGCACATTTGGTGTTGCAAATGTCCAGAGGCGATGGTAACCGCTTTCCATTAAGTGGGCCGTCTGCCTGTCTGCTGATATCCTGCAATAAAAAAAAAATGAATACATTTCTTTAAATATGACATTGAAGTGATAACTTCTTATGGGAGGGTAAACCGCTTCGTTACGTAACGCGTTACGGCGCCAGTCTGTCTAGCTTCCTTTTCTTTCACGCATACAGCAGCGGTAGGCAGGCTTCTCCTCTCTCACTCTAACCCACAGCGCTAGCCGTATTTCGGTAATTAGATTAAATAATGATACTAATAATGTACATACACAAAATTCTAATTTGCCCGACTGGATGGCTACCAGCTCTTGTCTGAAGTATTTCGCCATAACAACCTTGAGTTGTGTTCCGGCATTAGTGACCAGGTTCCAGACTTCCTTAAGACAGCAGCAGCGCATTTGTAGCACTTTTGGTGTTGCAAATGTCCAAAGGCGATGGTAACTGCTTTCTATCAAGTGGGCCGTCTGCCTGTCTGCTGAATGAACTCCTGCAATAAAAAATAAAAAATGTAACTAAGTATAAAATATATTTTATAATAAATAACCTTTCCTTGCATTATCATATTAATATACATAAAATTTAAGTAATAACCTAAGCTTTTCTCAAGTTAAACGATTTCAATATTAAATAGTTAACTTAGATTAGTGTAAGTTATCACTTCTGTTCGGCTGGGCGTAACTATGTTCTAAATCTCAGCCTTTCCAACACAAACAAAAGCGCAGGGTCGTCAGGGAGGAGGGGGTTTTTAGTGGGTATTCTTCCACACTATTCTGTAACGTCGATCGCGGACGGAGCGCTGCCAAGAGCATACTATTGCTGCAGTGTTATCGCCCCCGACCGACGCGTGTCGTTCCCCTAGCAACGACCCAGTTTGTGCGTAAATCGGTTAAGCATTTTCCCTCGCCTCAAAACAAAAAAAAAAAAAAAAAAGTTATCACTGCTGTTCGGCTGGGCGTAACTATGTTCTAAATCTCAGCCTTTCCAACACAAACAAAAGCGCAGGGTCGTCAGGGAGGAGGGGGTTTTTAGTGGGTATTGGGGTTGCTCGCTCGTTCAGCAACGCTCGGAGTCTTCCACACTATTCAGTGACGTCGATCGCGGACGGAGCGCCGCCAAGAGCATACTATTGCTGCAGTGTTATCGCCCCCGACCGACGCGTGTCGTTCCCCTAGCAACGACCCAGTTTGTGCGTAAATCGGTTAAGCATTTTCCCTCGCCTCGTATTATTTAATGTAAACGAAAATTTAAATATAACATACGTCTAAAAAATTACATCAGAAAAGTAATGTTTGAGAGACATGTACATCATATATATAAAATTTTGCAAAGCTTTATTCGTTTTGACTGAAGCTCGTACGTGATAAGGGTAGTTTGAGAAATACATTCGTCTTGAACTTGCTGCTAAATGAGTCTGAACTACAAGTGTAACATAGGAAGTACAAAAGGTATTATTATGAAGGTATATTGGGGGTTGGTATACGCTTCTTCAATAAGATTCCGAGTGACATGTTAGATCTGCCTTTCACTAAATTTAAAAGCATCTTGCTAAAAAGGGGATACTTTTTTTTATTCATGGAGCTGGACCCAGCTGAATAGCCGCAGATGGCTGTTTCAGCGATACCGGACTTTGGGGGCTTCCCGACTCCGTGGGAGCGGAGGCGTTCAGCCCGGAAGCAGCGTACTCGAGGAGGCACCTCCTGTGCGGACCGCTGCGGGGGATTGACTTTATATTGAGAATTAGCCGTAAAAGGCTGAATGAGCTAAGCCATCAGGCTGAAGTGATTATTTGGGGACCAATTATCGACTCCGCCGGTGGAGCCGATCCTAGACTATCATTACTACCGCTTCGCAACGTGTTATAGCTGGAGGAGAAGAAGCGGCGGAAGAAACTCTCCAGCAACACGCCTATGCTAATCTTGTATGGCTACTTGTGTCTGTAGTGAGTAAGTGAGATTGGTGGGGTCTTACCTTTGTGTAAGAGGATCCGAGCCGGGGGCTCTCCGGCGTCTGTTTTGTCTGCGTCTGTTATGCCAGGCTGATGTTCTGAGCCTCGGGGGGTTCATAGTCGCGAGGAGACGGGTGATTTCATCGGGCTCGTCAATGAGTACATTGCGAGGGCGACGATTTCTCATGGGAGCGTTCGGTGTGGGTTTGTAGTTGACCGTTTCCGTCACCAGAGGGTTCGGATGATGGGGGGCACGATCAAAGAATCAAAGGGGATACTACACTATTGAAGAATACTTAAATGACGAAAATTCATTTACATAGCAGCTCGCTCCAACCTCTTATACTAAATTCTGTATAACGTTTTTATCTTGCCAAGCTTGTAAGGAATTTGTGGAGACATATTGCAGCATAACATTTTAGCACGTCATGTCATTATTATAACTATAACATTATTTTTCTTTCCTTTTATTGTCTTGGTCTTATTGAGTATGCATTGTTTGCTACAACTCCATTAATTCTTCAAAAAGTAATTCTGTAACATACTTCTGTACAAAACTTATAAAAAAAAGAATTTGAGATATAAATAGAATATGAAATATAAAGAGGCACAATATTTAGCTAGACGTGTTGCTGGGGAGTTTCTTGCCGCTTCTTCTCCTTTACAGCATCAACACGTTGCGAAGCGGTGTACATAGAATAGGAAGTTAACTTACATGTCGAGCGTCACTCCGCAGATTTTGCGCAGTGCTCGCATCTCATGTCAATAAATAAATAAAAATATATTTCATTGAAATTAAAGTATCGTAAGTATACAAAGACTGCTTGGTTACTGACATCTACTACAATAGGCCAGGCCTCGCTATACCGTTAGTCCTTTTCAGTGACTGAGAGAGAATAAAACTTAAATTCATTTAAATTTTAATGATATAAAAACAGAATACCGAAATTAGGCATTGCAACGATTGAGACGATAGTGTCCGGCGATTGTGACAACATAGCAATAGCAGAATTCATTTATTTATTTAGACAATACAACAGATGACAATCAGTAATTTATTTATATAATGTAGTTAGTAAATTATTACATCTAGATTGAAATCCAAGCGTGCTGACACATCATTGTTAACATTATATTTTTGCAAACAAAATTATGTGGATAATCTCAGTAATGATTCAATAATTGCTTAAATCTAGGATATTAGTTTTAGTGATACATTATAAGGTAATAGATTAAGAAAAATAGCGCATTAAACAAATTACTAAACAAGTGAAGAGGTGTGATCTGTTTCAGTAAGACAAATAGCATCATAATTACAAGCTAAGGAGTTTAAGGTAATTTCTGTTAACTTTGTTCTAATTCTATTTACATTTTGATTATAAATTTCCATAAAAATTAAGAATAATGATGTCAGATTACAAGCATAATACATACATACATACATAACTTCACGCCAGTTCCCTTGCGGGGTAGGCACGAACAACAGAGCGCCATTTAGGCTTATTCTTACACACCTCACTTGCTTCTTTGACATTCATAACTCTTGTCATGCAAGCTCGTCTGTTCTTAAGGCTCCTGACATCACCTTCTGCTAGTACACGATCAATTTGATCATGGAAGGTGTGTCGTGGCCTTCCACGACTTCTGCATCCATCCACTTTTGCATTGTATATCTGTTTAGTCATTCTTTCCACATGCCCGAACCACCGGAGCATTCCTTTCCTTACCTTCACCCCGACACTCTCTTTCAGACCAATTCTCTTTCTTACTTCGGTATTACGAACGCGGTCCACGAGCGTCACTCCGTAGATAATATAAAAAAATAATAATAAATGAGAGAAGTAATTTAAAATATGCTCTACATTATTAGTTTAATTTATTGAGGGTACTTAATGATTTTACATGAATAACTGTCATCCTTTCGCATGGAAACGCGACCATATTTTACCCATACATATCTGTGTCCCAAGTTCTTGGCTTTGCCTCTTGCTGAAGCATGAATTTGTTTAACATCAGGAGATAGATGCTTGACTATATATATTTGAATTGGGTATTTGGGCCCTAGGTCTTAGTTTCTAAAGTGCTTGTATTTTCGAGCCGGCTTGTAGACTCTTAATTAAATACTGCGCCAACAGAGATCAGTGACATGGAGTTTTTGATAGCTATTAATGGGTGATGTTTTGCTGTGCAGTTTTATTTTCAAAGATTTTAAAAGTTGACAACACTTGTAGAATATCCAATTATCCGTGCAGGAACGGAGAAAGAATACGATTTCCTGCGTTGGGGCGGCCTGTCGTAAGAGGCGACAAAACAACTCACAGTGAGTTGGTAGGGCATTTGCCCGACTGGATGGGTACTACCCCTGGTCTAAAGTATGTCGCCATGACAACCTTGAGTTGTGTTCCGGCATTAGTAACCAGGTTCCAGTTTCCCTTAAAAGAACAGCAGCGCATTTGTAGCACCTTTGGTGTTGCAAATGTCCATAGACGATGTTAACCCCTTTCTATCAAGTGGGCCGTCTGCATGTCTGCTGAACTCCTGCAATAAAAAATATATTGCTTCTTTTAAACGTATAGGGAGTGTTCTGAAGAACTGTTTAGAATGGTGCCTTCGTCCTCTTTCTACCATCGCACCGCTCGCCATCGGTTGGGAGTTCACCCTTCCTTGAGCCGCTTCGCTCATGTACGCAACGATTCTGTAGAACGTTTGTTTCTCTTGCATACCGTTGGGATTTGGAATGAGCTCCAATATCGAGCTACGATATGGAGTTTTTCAAAAAGGGTGTCATAAATGTTTTTCGAGGCCGGCAGCGCGTTGGTCACGTCTCTGGTGTTGCAAACGTCCATAGGCGACGGTAACCGCTCTGCATCAGGTAGGCCGTCAGCCTGTCTGCTGTACTCCAAAAAAAAAAAAAAATATTCAATCTCTCGGTTAGCGTCAGTCCAAAGATCTACAATTTCACAGAGACTATGCTTGGAGGTTATTTCTTAAATACTCGCGATATTTGACAATGGCTAGATGTTTGATTATATACTTGTATGTAATCAAAGGGCTATATATACAAATTATGCAATATGAAATAATCTTTCCTACATGAAAGGATCTGAAGGTAGAAAATAAGCCCGGTAATTACTGTTTGATATATTTTATTTTAAGCCTTTAAAAGCTCCTTTTGAGGAACCTTAAGTAATTTCCACGACTAATTCTCTGAGCACAAAGTATTTTGGACTAAATCCGATTGAAATTAATACCTAATTATGAACCCTTTGTTGCTGCTAATTGAAAAACAATAAAGATAATTTAGAGAGCATTAATTTATTGTTGGAAAAGATAATATTGTTGCAACTTGGGCTCCGACAAAGACAAATTCCACGTACAGATCTGTAAAGGCATATTTTACTACCTGTCGGCATTTTAACTAATTGTAATCCTTTTATGATCGTCTTCTTTTGTTCAATAAGATTTGCGCAAAATCTGCGGAGTGACGCTCACGGACCGCGTTCGTAATACCGAAGTAAGAAAGAGAGTTTGTCTGAAAGAGAGTGTCGGGGTGAAGGTAAGGCATGTGGAAAGAATGACTAAACAGATATACAATGCAAAAGTGGATGGATGCAGAAGTCGTGGAAGGCCACGACACACTTTCCATGATCAAATTGTACTATCAGAAGATCGTGTACTAGCAGAAGGTGATGTTAGGAGCCTTAAGAACAGACGAGCTTGCATGACAAGAGTTATGAATGTCAAAGAGGCAAGTGAGGTGTGTGAGAATAAGCCTAAATGGCACTCTGTTGTTCGTGCCTATATATATACATATATATATACATATATATATATATATATATATATATATATATATATATATATATATATATATATATATATATATATGACATATTTATTCTTAATGTAAAATATTGACATAACTCTTGTATGTGGGTCAAACACAAAAAAGTTTCACATGTCTACAGCAGAAGACTACAAATGTTGGAACAATATGTTTATATGTTCTGATTCGCGCATATTGCCATATGAAAAGCTGTTTCATTTTTATGATTCTATAGTTAAGTACCCCCAAGTAACCCCAAGTGATAAGGGGTGTCCACCCCAAAATTAATTTTTTGTATATTTTTTTTATTTTTTTAGAATACAGCATTAAAAAATACATACAACCCTGAATTTTCACCCCTCTACGATCAACCCCTATTTTTTATTTGTTAAAGGAGAGCAAAATTATAGGTAAAATATTGGTCCCAAACCACTGTCACTTACCGGGAACGTTCCCAAAAGGCTGGCGGCGTTACCACGCTGAATAGCAATGCCTTCCCTATGAGCAAAATGGACGCCAGTCTTTTGGTCGCGTAAGAGGCCTACTAAGCGTCTCTCAACATCTCGATAAAGTTTTAGGGTGTTAGGACTGTTTATTAGCTCATAAACAGGATATTTCTACTATATGAAATTATATTTCAATCGAGAATAATTTATAGCAAAAATGTGAGTCAGCCAGAAGGCCCAGCTCGCCGTACACAACGCGGTGCTGATACCTACGCTCACGTATGGAAGCGAGAGTTGGGTATGGAAGAGAGAGCATGAAAGTAGAGTAAACGCGGTCGAGATGCGAGCACTGCGCAAAATCTGCGGAGTGACGCTCGCGGACCGCGTTCGTAATACCGAAGTAAGAAAGAGAGTTGCTCTGAAAGAGAGTGTCGGGGTGAAGGTAAGGAAAGGAATGCTCCGGTGGTTCGGACATGTAGAAAGAATGCATGATGAAAGAATGAATAAACAGATATACAATGCAAAAGTGGATGGATGCAGAAAACGTGGAAGGCCACGACACACTTTCCATGATCAAATTGATCGTGTACTAGCAGAAGGTGATGTCAGGAGCCTTAAGAACAGACGAGCGTGCATGACAAGAGTTATGAATGTCAAAGAAGCAAGTGAGGTGTGTAAGAATAAGCCTGAATGGCGCTCTGTTGTTCGTGCCTACCCCGCAAGGGAACTGGCGTGAAGTTATGTATGTATGTATGTAAAAATGTGAGTAACTGCGAAACACAGACTTAAAATTACTCCTATATACTTGTAAAAACATCTGAAAATTCAGACAATGCCTCTGTGTTCAACAATGGCCACAACGTGAACAAAATACAACGTTTTAAAAATCGCTGTGCAAATTAACAGAGTCTCCTTTCACGAGCAGTTGGGTAAATGATTAATGTAGATCCCACAATGGTTGTCGTCGGCACAAACGAATCGATCATAATTCCCGGCTCACTCTCGGAACGTGTTACCGTCCGTGAAAATACCATTCATTGGGTTTGTTTACACGTTACAAAATCAACACAGGCCCACTTACATACCTACTTTACAGATCTGCTTGTTGTTATATGCATAGTACACTCAAAAGGCTTTTTATCCAGGCCTATACACTGTCTTTAAGATAATAACTTTGACAGCTCACAACAGGAGCGCTGGCTTTTGGAAAACCTCGTTTTTATTGAAGTATTTCAGCAGACAGGCAGACGGCCCACTTGATGGAAAGCGGTTACCATCGCCTATGAACATTTGTAACACCAAAGGTATTACAAATGTGATGCTGCTCTATTAAGAGACAACTGGAACCTGGCCACTGATGCCGGAACGCAACTCAAGATTGTTATGGCGGCGTACTCTAGATGCCTATGCCTACATATATTTTTATTTATTTATTTATGGAAAACCTACAGCTAAATACATTTAATTAGATAACTATAATTAACAACAGAAAGCCAATAGATAGGTTTCCATGAATAAGCTATTGGTTAAAAGCAACATGCAGATGTAAAAAAGGCACCAAGATGCTTAGTCACTGTTGAAAAATTTAAGGCTTAAACACGGCTTGGCTTCTGAACTACTGTTTGCAAACGGGTCGATATCATCGTATTTACGTACATTATTTAAATAATTACTTGCTCGCACTAGAAATGAGTTTTGTCTGTAGTTAGTAAAACTTAAGGTACATTAATGGGTTGATTAAATCGTATAGACTTTGCTGGAATGTTAACGTGGACCTTGCTTAGAAGATCTGGACAATCAATATCGGAGGAATTAATTTTTAAAAGAAGTAAAAAATCAGCAATACCTCGTCGATCTTTAAGAGGCAAGAGGTGAAACTTTTTGCATAGATCAAAATATGAACGTAGTATTTCTTTTCTTTCGGTATATTTAGGTACATTCGGTAGGTCCGTGCAGGAACGCAGAAAGAATACAATTTCCTGCGGCCGGGCGGCCTGTCGTAAGAGGCGACTTAACAACCCACAGCCAGGTGGTAGGGCATTTGCCCGACTGGATGGCTAACACCCCTGGTCTAAAGTATGTCGCCATAACAACCTTGAGTTGTGTTCCGGCATTAGTGACTAGATTCCAGTCTCCCTTAAGAGAGCAGCAGCGCATTTGTAGCACCTTTGGTGTTGCAAATGTCCATAGGCGATGGTAACCGCTTTCCATCAAGTGGGCCGTCTGCCTGTCTGCTGATCTCCTGCAATAAAAAAGGTACTTTATTTAAATACTTGTGTGTGTAAATACCGTATTAATTAGGTTTAACAAAAATGTAAAATATAATTATGATATCAGTGTGTAACATGACTTTTCTTAGCGGGAGCAGGAAGTACAGTTATTACTTACTACCTTAGATCACAGAAACACGCACACATTGATAGTTTTTGGAGTGAATATAGTTGGAATGGAGCGTTAGGTAAACTTCTAGGCAGAACCTGAGCCAGAAGGCCCAGCTTGCCATACACAACGCGGTGCTGGCACCTACGCTCACGTATGGAAGCGAGAGTTGGGTATGAAAGAGAGAGCATGGAAGTAGAGTAAACGCGGTCGAGATGCGAGCACTGCGCAAAATCTCCGGAGTGACGCTCGCGGCCACGTTCGTAATACCGAAGTAAGGAAGAGAGTTGCTCTGAAAGAGAGTGTCGGTCGGGGTGGAGGTAAGGCATGATGAAAGAATGACTAAACAGATATACAATTCAAAAGTGGATGGATGCAGAAGTCGTGGAAGGCCACGACACACCGTCCATGATCAAATTCATCGTGTACTAGCAGTAGGTGATGTGAGGAGACTTAAGAACAGACGAGCGTGCATGACAAGAGTTATCAATGTCAAAGAAGCAAGTGAGGTGTGTAAGAATAAGCCTAAATGGCGCTCTGTTGTTCGTGCTTACCCCGCAAGGGAACTGGCGTGAAGTTATGTATGTATGAATATAGCAACGCTTCTCGTTTTTGATACAGTTTTTCGCGGTGTTGTTTGTTAGCAATGCCCCCTCTAGACATGTTATACCTCAATGCTTACTACCTTCACTTTAAAACTTTAGCTATAAAAAATAATAAACCTTTTTACCGGAGGAGTATTTTAAAAACTAGTTATTGATAATATTTATTATATCAAAGCGGATGTATTTTGACGGATTACAGCAGAGTTGAGAGTTTGAGAGGCACGGTTAGGTAGGGTGGGGATTTGGGGGCACGACGCTCACGCTGATGACTTTCATTTTAGTTATTGATGGGCATGACGGTCATGGGTGCTCGGCACGTAATATTTAACCCTTATCAAAATCATTATTTAATCTCAGATGGACCCACTCAAATATAAATTGGTTTTAAATACGGCAATTGCATACATACATACATAACTCCACGCCAGTTCCCTTGCGGCGTAGCCACGAGCAACAGAGCGCCATTCAGGCTTATTCTTACACACCTCTCTTGCTTCTTTGACATTCATAGCTCTTGTCATGCACGCTCGTCTGTTCTTAAAACTCCTGACATCACCTTCTGCTAGTACACGATCAATTTGATCATGGAAGGCGTGTCGTGGCCTTCCACGACTTCTGCATCCACTTTTGCATTGTATATCTGTTTAGTCATTCTTTCATCATGCATTCTTTCCACATCAGTTGTAACTATTTTATAATATAATTTATAACAATCATTTATTTAGCATGTAGTACATCTTTAAGCAGAAGTGTAGGTATGGTATCACCTTCAACTATTTATTGTTAACCAAATGCGGTAATACACACCGTTGGACCCGTTCATTGTCTCCGACACGTAACCGCCGTATTGTTTACATAATTGGGCAGAGCTTACGGAACTCGGCCGGTGCGCCCCCGGGCCCCGGCCCCGAGCCCGGGCCCCGGGCCCCGGGCGGCGTGCGAAGAATGGTTGCCAAACAATGCGGGTCGCATTGTGGCCCACGTCGGTAATTGCTGCCGCTTCATCGATCGCTCTTTTGTTTCGCGAACGATTCTTAAATGGTGGCCGCCTATTGTTGGCTACAGGTGTGCCACTGGATATCGACTCAATGGCTCCCTGTACTTTATGGGCGTGAAAATTGAATTTCCTTTAGGCTCAAATTAGTAGGGGCGTCGGCCGTTGAAAATAGTTTGAGGTTTTCTAAAAGGGAGCAGACCCTTTTCAGTGGCCTATTTGTTGGAAATTTTATCACTTGCGAAGACGAAAACTTGTTTTACTGTATTACTTATACATACATAACTTCACGCCAGTTCCCTTGCGGGGTAGTTTGATATTCATAACTCTTGTCATGCACGCTCGTCTGTTCTTAAGGCTCCTGACATCACCTTCTGCTAGTACACGATCAATTTGATCATGGAAGGTGTGTCGTGGCCTTCCACGACTTCTGCATCCGTCCACTTTTGCATTGTATATCTGTTTAGTTATTCTTTCATCATGCATTCTTTCCACATGCCCGAACCACCGGAGCATTCCTTTCCTTACCTTCACCCCGACACTCTCTTTCAGACCAACTCTCGCTTCCATACGTGAGCGTAGGTACCAGCACCGCTACGAACATTGGTGGCTGCCTACGTCTTATCACAAAATTCGCTGGAATGATCAATTTGATTTCAGCCAATACACCTTGGGTTAAACAATTTAAATAACTAGGAGACCAATGCAAACTTTCAATAAACTAAATTATTAAATAATTTTATATAAAGTAATATGTAACAAAACACTGTCAGAGGGAAGCGTGCCTTGAAATCTGGCTACATTGCTACACGATATGGCAATGCTATATATATATATATATATATATATATATATATATATATATATATATATATATATATATATATATATATATATATATATATATATATATATATATATGTGTGTTACAGCCAAAGTAATAAATCCGGATATTATATATATTATCTAGTCATTATTTATAATGTCTACTCAATTTAGATAAAGTGATAATTGACACAGAATTAATCACATTAACTAGCAATTTTATATAATATCTTCGAAGACTTGGATAATGTAATAAAACAAGATAGATAGATAACACTTTATTGTACACCATTACAGAAAAACTTACGAACTAGTATTAGTCTAGTTGGGTACAAAGGGCGGTCTTATCGCTAAAAAGCGATCTCTTCCAGACAACCCGTGGCAAGGATATTCTGATTAGGAGTGGCGACGGTGGTATACGTAATTATTGCACGATTACTTACAGTTTAATAATAAATATATAACTATACTATATATACAAATATACACATAAGTTATATACATATACAAGATATGGTGATAATATGCTACTATTTAAACATATAACTATATGCAATATAATATCTACTAATTATATAAAATTACATATCATTATAGTGACCAGGTTCCAGTCTCCTTTAAGAGAGCAGCAGCGCGTTTGTAGCACCTTTGGTGTTGCAAATGTCCATAGGCGATGGTAACCGCTTTCCACTAAGTGGGCCGTCTGCCTGTCTGCTGAACTCCTGCAATAAAAAAAAAAAAATATTGCTGATAGAATTTCCTGACTAAGTTCTTAAATGTTATTAGGGATTTTGCTTGTCTGACAGCAACAGGCAATTAATTCCAAAGTTGGGCAGCCTTAACAAGTAGGTAAAGATTATAAAATTATATTTCAATTTGCCTAAGAATTTAAATAACATTGTCATAGATAAGAATTCTACGTCAATTAACATTGTTATAAAGTTGTTTAACTTTAATTTATAAAGTAAATTTAAAGCTCACTAGCCATAAAACAAAATTAAAAAAAAAAACACAGAGATCAATACAAGTATTTCGTATCACCCTTTAAAGACTACAATAATAAAATATTTAAAATAAACTGACTTGAATTAACTGGGTCATAATTATTATTTATTCTTACAAACGGGGTGAAGAGCGGGAGGGGTAGCAAGTCAGTTAGACCGTATTTATTACTTTGGCTAATTTTGACCCGCTATTATGAATAATATCCGGATAAAGTGATTAATTTATCACATTGTCTAGTCAATTTTGCTATTATATATAATGACCAGTCATTATGTATAATAGCTATTTAATCACTATGACTGTAACATATACCTTGTAAACTCCATGTAATGTCACTCAAATTAACGACAAACTTCCTTAAGCGTCGAAATCACTTGGCTTTGATTGGTTTAGCTCGTCTTCCATACAATTATTATGGGGTAGGTCATGTTGGTTGGTGGTAACAGCGTTAGAGGTTAACAATATATATTGTTGTAATAAATTAAAGGATATATTTTTAAAAGTGTGTCTCTCAAAAGTACATTATTAATAAAGCAAGTCATTTGATACAACACCTACTATCGGTTAAAATTTGACAGAAGTTCTGTACAAGTAATGTCGAAATTTAACCGATGGTAAGGTAAATTAATGAATAGTAAGATATAAGAATCGGCCATTAAACAAGAAACAATAAGAGAATCCTCACTAGCATATACTCTATATAGCATTACACGCACTCTCAATAACGACAACTATTAAAAAATAAAAAGTACCTTTTAAGTTGCCAAAATTAGTAAAAACTGCGCAGCTGTGTACTTTCTTTTATCGCTTTATTATTCTAGCCTACCTAGGTATCATGCATACCCAAACTTCTAAGAAATTCCGAATTTTATAAGTACTTCCTTTATCACTAAGATGCCTCAATAGCACAGGATATGAATAAAATAAGTAAAAATTACAACAAAATTACTGGTGCAGCAAAAGACGTCAGACAAAAATAACAGACTTCCCTCCATTTAACGACAACTCTTTATAACGCCATAAACTGTACAGTTAGTATATATAGGTATATATCTTCAAAGAAATTCATAAGAAACTCTGGTGCTATTGGTGTTTAGAAGGCCTGTTCGTATTCCGCGCAACGAAGCAGCATTGTCATACAGCGTGGCTATGCAGCCAGTCTTTTTTTTTTTTTATTGCAGGAGATCAGCAGACAGGCAGACGGCCCACTTGATGGAAAGCGGTTACCATCGCCTATGGACATTTGCAACAGCAAAGTTGCTACAAATGCGCTGCTGCTCTCTTAAGGGAAACTGGAACCTGGTCACTAATGCCGGAACACAACTCAAGGTTGTTATGGCGACATACTTTAGACCAGGGGTGGTAGCCATCCAGTCGGGCAAATGCCCTACCACCTTCTGGGCACGCTACCCTCTGGCAGCGAATATAGTGTGAATGGAGCGTTAGGTAAACTTCTAGGCGCTAAGAACCTGAGCCAGAAGGCCCAGCTTGCCATACACAACGCGGTGCTGGCACCTACGCTCACGTATGGAAGCGAGAGTTGGGTATGGAAGAGAGAGCATGGAAGTAGAGTAAACGCGGTCGAGATGCGAGCACTGCGCTAACTCTGCGGAGTGACGCTCGCGGACCGCGTTCGTAATATCGAAGTAAGAAAGAGAGTTGGTCTGATAGAGAGTGTCAGTCGGGGTGAAGGTAAGGCATGATGAAAGAATGACTAAACAGATATACAATGCAAAAGTGGATGGATGCAGAAGTCGTGGAAGGCCACGACACACCTTCCATGATCAAATCGATCGTGTCCTAGCAGAAGGTGATGTCAGGAGCCTTAAGAACAGACGAGCGTGCATGAGAAGAGTTATGAATATCAAAGAAGCAAGTGAGGTGTGTAAGAATAAGCCTGAATGGCGCTCTGTTGTTCGTGCCTGCCCCGCAAGGGACCTGGCGTGAAGTTATGTATGTATGTAATAAACTAATTATTTCGTGACACTGCTACGAATGTTTATTACAAAATTGTTGTTCTTTAACGAACTTTTTATTGAACAATTCAATTAAGCCGAGGCATGTTCACAATGAAATTCCATTAGACGTCTTCGACTCCCGTTACGCGATCTTCGACCCGCAAGGGCTCGCAACAGGAAAAATATTATTGAATGCCCAAAGTGAAATTTACAACAAACCCCCGAAACTTGCAAAGGGCTCCGCGGCTAATGAATGGCCCTTATTTACAAAGTTGACGCAAACTTGATAACAGAATCCTGCCACTGCTCCGATTGCGTCTAATATTGAATTTACCTTAATAAGCTGTAAGCACCTTGCTTTATGCGGATGATGCCGTGCTTTTAGCCGAATCGCCATCAGAACTGCAAACACTAGTCACAATAATGAAAGATGACTGTCAGGCGAGAGGCTTACATTTGAATGCGAAGAAAACAAAGGTTATGGTGTTTGAAAGAGAAGAAACCAGAACGAATGCAAGGATAATGGTCGATGATGTTATGCTGGAGCAAGTGAGTGAGTTTGTATATCTCGGATGTGCTTTTAGCAGGGATGGAAGGTACACCGCTGATATAAAAAGAAGAGTGAATTTGGGGAATAGTGTGAATGGAGCGTTAGGTAAACTTCTAGGCGCTAAGAACCTCAGCCAGAAGGCCCAGCTCGCCATACACAACGCGGTGCTGGTACCTACACTCACGTATGGATGCGAGAGTTGAGTATGGAAGAGAGAGCATGAAAGTAGAGTAAACGCGTTTGAGATGCGAGCACTGCGCAAAATCTGCGGAGTGACGCTCGCGGATCGCGTTCGTAATACCGAAGTAAGAAAGAGAGTTGGTCTGAAAGAGAGTGTCGGGGTGAAGGTAAGGAAAGGAATGCTCCGGTGATTCGGGCATGTGGAAAGAATGCATGATGAAAGAATGACTAAACAGATATACAATGCAAAAGTGGATGGATGCAGAAGTCGTGGAAGGCCACGACACACCTTCCATGATCAAATTGATCGTGTACTAGCGGAAGGTGATGTCAGGAGCCTTAAGAACAGACGAGTGTGCATGACAAGAGTTATGAATGTCAAAGAAGCAAGTGAGGTGTGTAAGAATGGGCCTAAATGGCGCTCTGTTGTTCGTGCCTACCCCGCAAGGGAACTGGCGTGAAGTTATGTATGTATGTATGTATGTATGTACTTTAATATCGTCTATTAGCGTAGGTACTTTTCTATTATTAGGTTTCTACATATCCCAAGCGAAGTCGCGGGCAAAACTAGTATATCTATAAATGTGTGTAGCCTTTTTGCCTTTTAGCCTTTTCATCCGTGCAGGAACGGAGAAAGAATACAATTTCCTGCGTTGGGGCGGCCTGTCGTAAGAGGCGACTTAACAACCCACAGCCAGGTGGTAGGGTCTGGTCTAAAGTATGTCGCCATAACAACCTTGAGTTGTGTTCCGCCATTAGTGACCAGGCTCCAGTCTCCCTTGAGAGAGCAGCAGCGCATTTGTAGCACCTTTGGTGTTGCAAATGTCCATAGGCGATGGTAACCGCTTTCCATCAAGTGGGCCGTGTGCCTGTCTGTTGCACTCCTGCAATAAAAAAAAGCCTTCTCTTTTGGGGGCACGCTAATTGTCAAAAGTTATGTCTATAAAAAAATTTTTGTAACTCGACTCCAAAAAATGACAGTGTATTAACCGCTTCCAAAGCCTTGTCATAGTACGTATCAGGTTCAGTAGTTTTTTGTCCAAATATTTGAACCACATTTTCAATTTTCTGATTAGCACTCCTTAAGCTTATTTATTTATTTTTTATTGCAGGAGTTCAGCAGACAGGCAGACGGCCCACTTGATGGAAAGCGTTTACCATCGCCTATGGACATTTGCAACACCAAAGTTGCTACAAATGCGCTGCTGCTCTCTTAAGAGAAACTGGAACCTGGTCACTAATGCCGGAACACAACTCAATGTTGTTATGGTGACATACTTTAGACCAGGGGTGGTGGCCATCCAGTCGGGCAAATGCCCTACCACCTGGCAAAATTACATTATATCACGATTTTGCAAATCTAACCTCAGCTCACTTAGCTCTTGAAGAGCATCGCACATTTCGCATGAGGCGACGCGGTAACTGTTTAGGAAAGATAGATTAGATTTTGTATTTGGATAATTTTGACCTATTAAAAAAATCAATTTTTTTGTAAAGGTTACCAAAATTTTTTTTTCCATATTCTTTCATATTTTCAGTTTTTATAGAAATTTTTAGATATTTTCGAAATATCCTTTAAGGACACTGCGTGCCCCCACGTGCCCCTACAAAAAAAGTCCTTTATATATATATATATATATATATATATATATATATATATATGTCGGGTCCACGCCGGGAGCGAACGGATGACGCTTAGAGAATAACAAAGTAATACAATAATCAAAGTTTATTACACTAGAATTATTACAATTACGATATTAAATATTGCACAGTAATACACAGATATATTAGGACAACTCCAAGAGGTGCATCCACGCTTGTCAGGTGTCGAGCAGCAATTTGCCCTCCAAGAATACTGCGATTATCAAGCAGTAATTATCGACCACAATATATTATGTGCTCCTCGTCCAAGACTGTCAATGCAGACTGTCAATGTAGATTTCCGATTGTAGACCGCCCCTCAAGACTGCCCCTCCTCTGCCCGAACATCTCGTTTTAACAGGTCCTCGTAGCGCGCCACAGTGACACCATCCGGTAATGCTGTGACGCCCCTTCAGTTCCACTTCCTTCATAAAACCAACTTCGCCATACGTATTAACTTCTAACATCTGGTTACTCCATTTCCGATATCTGTTAGCTTAATAATAAATGCTTCTACATTGATATCCGGTTAAACAACTACCAATTACTACATGAAATAATACTCTATCCGGTTATTGACTACTTCCGTCATATGGTTATTTTATAATAACAAATACGATTCCGACATTTATATACTTATATATATATATACACACACACATTCCGTAAAAAATATCTAACTAATGTTGAAAACCGCCTAAAATTCGTTGCGTGGTTGGGGAGGAGTTAGCGGATATACACGCGCAGAAAGCGACTTTGTCTTATACTATTGTGGCAACACACTAAGCCGCGGTCAGCGCGTGGTGAAAGCGACGTTGGTGAGGTTGAGCCGCGGTCAAGACGACGTCGGTGAGGTGGGTCGCTGTGAGCGCGTGGTTAAAGCGACGTTGGTGAGGTGGGCCGCAGTCAAGGCGACGTCGGTGAGGTGGGATGCGGTGAGCGCGTAGTTAAAGCGACGTTGGTGAGCTGGGCCGCGGGAACAGTGGTTAAGCTATACGATAACCAGTTCTCGCGGCGGTTTATCGATGTGAAACGGTTAGCCTTGAACTGATAGTATTTCGTATTATGACTGGCAGTTCCGATGGACCACTCCTCTCTCCTCCTATCCTATCTTTCTTGTCCCACTCCCATTCCTCCTGTGTGATCCCTCTATCCCACTTCATCTCATTTCTTCAATCCCACCTTAAAGTCTAACAACGCGTTGGGTACACCTGGTGTTACAAACAGCAGTACAGATGGCGTTGGATGTACAGTACAGACAGTAACTATTTATAGTAACTAACTATATTTAACTAACTATACTTAAGTAACTATTTATATTTAACTAACTATTCGACAGGTCGACATGGCAATTCTCTAGTGCTGTAACGTCACAAACCAGGTGGTCGATGTCGATATTTTTTGGTACAAAATGAGAATAAAATTATTACCAAATTTTTATGGCAAGCAATATTTTCCGACACAGCCTTATCCAGTGTTTCATTGACAGGATATTATTCATCTCAATCATTTTTCCGTTAAAGGTCGCAATTTCCTAACACTTTTTTTGCTAGTTGCTACGTGCTTGAGAACGGAGAGAATTACATTTTTAGATATTGGTATTATATTTTACTAGCTTCTGCCCGCGACTTTGTCCGCGTGAATGATATATAGCCTGTAGCCTTCCTCGATAAATCGGCTATCTAACACTGAAAGAATTTTTCAAATCAGACCAGTAGTTCCTGAGATTAGCGTGTTCAATCATACAAACGAGCAAACTCTTCAGCTTTATATTAGGTTGGGGAAAAAGTTTCTTCGCATTTTATATAAAAATTCAAAAGGTTTTTTTATAAAGTTTATTTACATTTGACTAAAGTATGTAGGTGCCATTTTGTTGGATAACTTTTTGCCATCTTGTAGGTAGGGACGTGATCCCATTGCTATAAAAATTTTGGGGCTTCTGATCAAAAAACTGCGACAAGTGGTTTTGGCAGTCCTCTCGTGATGTTAACCTGACACTGCCTAAGGAGTTCTGCAGAGACCGAAACCGGTGAAAATCTGAACGTGCAAGGTCAGGACTATACGGCGGATGCATTAACACCTCCCAGCCAAACTCTCGTAATTTTTGCTGAGTGGCTAAAGATGTGTGAGGTCTAGCGTTATCATGGTGAAAAACCACAACCCTTCTGTTGATTAATTCCGGCCGCTTTCTCTCAACTTTTTGCTTTAATCTCATCAGTTGTTCGCAGTACAGTTCAGAATCGATGGTCCTGCCTGGCGGTAACAGCTCATAATGAATAATCCCCTTCCAATCCCACCATACACACAGCATCACCTTGTTGCGAGTTAACTCGGGTTTCGCCACAGTCTGTGAAGCCTGACCGGCCTTTGACCACGATCTTTTTCGCACGTTCTTGTCGTACGTGATCCACTTTTCATCACCAGTTATCAGCTTCTTCAAAAATGGTTCGGTTTCATTACGTCGTAATAAAGAATTACAAATGAGTACACGGTTCATTAGGTTTCTTTTAGTGAGCTCATGAGGCACCCAAATATCGCGCTTTTTTGTGTACCCAGCTTTTTTCAAATGCGCCAAAACCATTTTGTGGTCAATTCCCAGTTCTCCAGCTACATCGTAACTACTAATATGCCGATCTTGCTCCACTTTTTCAAAAATGGCATCAATTTTGTCCGTAACAGGGCGACCAGAGCGACGTGCATTTTTGATATCAAAATTTCCGGATTGAAAACGCTTAAACCAAATTTGCGCTACTCTCACAGATTCTGCATTAGCTCCATAAACATCACAATTTTTTATCGCGGCTTGTGTTGCATTTTTACCTTTTTTGTAGTAAAATTTTAAAATGTATCAAATTTCTTTATTAGATTCACTCATTTTAAAAATAAGAAAAACAAATGAAAATGGCTCATTTTCCTAATTTGAATTTGGAATTGTCTTCTTTAAAATTAAAACTTTTTAATGATACCAAAACCAGCCAGATACAAATGGTATAGCCAAAGAGATCTTATTACAAGTTCATACATACTATATGCGAAAAGACTTTTTCCCCAACCTATTATATTAGTATAGATTGATATTATGAATTTTCTTCCTGTGCTAATTTCGAATTGTATCAGATGACCGAGCATCGATCGTTGTTTAATAGGCCCCATATAATGGCGTCTCAGTTCGGCATGGATCTGTGTACAAAGGGCGGATCGGACGATTGTTGGGCAAACCCATTGTTACACGAGCCACTAACTCAAATCAAAAAAAGAGGCTACAATTAGAGGCCCTTGGGCTAAGCTCTAACAGTTTGCTTATTAGGCCTCAAATGTGTTTTGGGGACTGATGTTCTCTAACAACTTAATAATATGTGAATTAGAAACATCCACTTAATAATCAACTGTAATAAACCTGTACTTGATATCATCTATAATAAAATTTAAACAGAACAACTGGAATAGACTATATAAACGAGAACACGATGCATTATTTTATCCATGCAGGAACGAAGAAAGAATACAATTTCCTGCGTTGGGGCGGCCTGTCGTAAGAGGCGACTAAACAACCCACAGCCAGGTGGTAGGGCATTTACCACCCCTGGTCTAAAGTATGTCGCCATAACAACCTTGAGTTGTGTTCCGGCATTAGTGACCAGGTTCCAGTTTCTCTTAAGAGAGCATCAGCGCATTTGTAGCAACTTTGGTGTTGCAAATGTCCATAGGCAATGGTAACCGCTTTTCATCAAGTGGGCCGTCTGCCTGTCTGCTGATCTCCTGCAATAAAAAAAAAAATGTTTTTTGTCTGTTTGTTGGGATTCACGTAAATCTCGAATAATTCGATTTTTTTTCCGAATTATTCGCAAATTTTCGAGTATTTTAAAACATTACATGGTAACCTTTTTATTAAAGATTTTTTTCAAACGGAAATCAATAGTTATAAAAACCAAAATGAATTGAAAAAATCTCTTGCCAATAGTATCTAGATTTTTTATGTTACTGACAGAAGTGAATATATATTGAAATTGAGCAATTGTTTTCTCCGGGTAATTGATTTTTAATCAAAAAGTATATTGTTCCAGTTAGCGGGACTCGAATTAAAATGCCGTTAGAATTATTACAACTATATAAACACGTATAACACACGCACAAATATAACTGAACGCAACAAGTCCAAACGTAATGCAGAAGGTCGTAATTCAATAAAACGCGCAAAGTCCGTCACTATTAGATTCCCGAGTGTGCACACGTCACGCCGGTATCGTAGTTGTAGCTCAACTGACCCCTTTCTCAATCAGGCCGGCAACGTCTACACAGTTTCCTAGAATTAGCTTGTACTTGTAATCCACAACACTTGGCTAATGATGCTAATGAGCGAGTACAATAGGACAATAGGCGGTACTCCACAATAAATAGAAACGTATGCTAATAAATAAGTGAACAAAGAAAGACAATCATAAAAGGATTACAATTAGTTCAAATGCGGACAAGTAATAAAATATGCTTATACAAATCTGTACGTGGAATTTATCTTTGTCGGGCCTAGGTCGTAACAATATTATTCGGAAGTAGAATATTTTGATACACGATGTAATGGAATTCAAATAGGAAATAATAGAAAATCCAGTGATATTTCGACAATTCGCGAATTGTACGAATTTGAATTTTGAAAAAAAAACGGCGGAAACAAAGTCGTCTACCTTCATAATATATTTGTTTTATCGGTAGACAAACACACACATTGTATGAATTTCCTCAAATTAAGCAAGTTACGATTATGTTGTGGATAATTTAGAACAGACTACTCTGGGACCGATCCGAAATTTACCATGCCATGAATCGAATCCGGAGCCTCTGGGTTGCAGTGAGGTGGGCCGGCAAAGGCTTAACCAACTCAACCTCAGAAGCTGTCAAATAATCTACTTTTATTTTGTTTGGTTCGCAAACTGGCGAACTCAGCTTACTGACTGCTTGCTGACTGGCCTTCTTGGTGCGAACACAGCATGCATTATATAAAGACATTGAGTACATAGTAATTTAGAAAAAACAGAAGAAATTAATAATTAACGAAGTTAAATAAATAATTAAAAAGGAGTGTGAAACTTCTTGATGTGCTTAACCGATGCATGGAAAATATCGAGCTCGCGGCAGATATTATTGTAGGCAGTACACAGACGGTAGAGTGGTGAGTGTTGACAGTACACAGTGCGACATGCTGGACAGTACACAGTGCGACATGCTGGGCAGTACACAGTGCGACATGCTGGGCAGTACACAGTGCGACATGCTGGGCAGTACACAGTGCGACATGCTGGGCAGTACACAGTGCGACATGCTGGTAGAGAATGTTTTACGATTATGCAAACGGCATCCAGCTCGTGGTACAGCGAATTTTAGTTTGTCCAGAAGTTCGGGGCTGTCAATTTTGCTGTTTAAGAGTTTATAAAGAAATAGAATGTCAGCAGTCTTACGTCGCAACTGCAGTGATACTGCTTTGTAGTATTCCAATCTGAACTGTTTAGACAATCATTTAACTTAACTGCTCGTAGGTGACATATTTCCCGAATTGTCCTCCACAACTACGGCGTTGGACGACGAAGAGGACAGCACAGAGGCAGAAGAAGATACGTCAGAGATAGAAGAGTGTGAACCTTCTCCCTCCCCCAGGCCGGCGTTGTCCGCCTTGCCCTCCCCACAACCGACCCCGAAGGAGGACTCCCTGACGCTCGACACTCAATATTATAGGTGAGTTATTATTGTCATTGCTAATCACTTGAAGAAAATAAATTATATTAATTCAGCAATTTAAGAAATAAAAATGATATTCCTACGAGTGTGGTACTCGAATTAAAATGCCGTTGGAATTGCTATAGAATTTATTAGGACTATACAAACACGTATAACATATATACAAATATAACTAGACACCACTAGTATTCAATAACACGCGCAAAGTCCGTCACTATATCGCCCATCGAATGTACTACACACGGCTTGCTTGTATCGTAATCGTCGCGTGACTGCCGATTTTTTTATTGCAGGAGATCAGCAGACAGACAGACAGGCAGACGGCCCACTCGATGGAAAGCAGTTACCATCGCCTGTGGACATTTGCAACACCAAAGTTGCTACAAATGCGCTGCTGCTCGCTTAAGGGAGACTGGAACCTGGTCACTATTGCCGGAATACAACTCAAGGTTGTTATGGCGACATACTTTAGACCAGTCGGGCCATCCAGTCGGGCAAATGCCCTATCACCTGGCTGTGGGTTGTTAAGTCGCCTCTTACGACAGGCCGCCCGGCCGCAGGAAATTGTATACTTTCTCCGTTCCTGCACGGATAATCGATCTCTCCGTTCGGGCATTCCTTTATACTCAGCTTACAATATGTCACGACCGTGTAAACACTGTCGGCGCAATTTCCAGAAAACATAATTCTGCACACCTGCCTAATTATGCCTGCGAACTGCCATAAACAAGTACAATAACAATAGGCTATTGGTTAATTGCAAATTTTAAACACAAAGAAAACAAAATAAGATAGTCATAAAACAATTTCAACGTTATAAGCATGCAAGCTGCGGCAGGTAATAAATACAGGTATTGTAATTGGCTCAATTTGTAACAATATGTTTCGCTAAAAAAACCAAAGTACAAGTTAAATGTACGCTAAATATAAATGCAAATTCATTTATAGCAAATATAGGTAAGTAATGAAGGTGTTACATTTAGTCGTTGAGTACATCTATATTCTGCCGGTAGTGGCGTGTAATATATTATGCTTAATTGTAGTGTAGGGAAAATTTAATTGAAAATCAATCAATCAATAACCTATATCCGTGCTGGAACGGAGAAAGAATACAATTTCCTGCGGCCGGGCGGCCTGTCGTAAGAGGCGACTTAGCAACCCACAGCCAGGTGGTAGGGCATTTGCCCGACTGGATGGCTACCACCCCTGGTCTAAAGTGTGTCGCCATAACAACCTTGAGTTATGTTCCGGCATTAGTGACCAGGCTCCAGTTTCCCTTAAGAAAGCAGCAGCGCATTTGTAGCACCTTTGGTGTTGCAAATGTCCATAGGCGATGGTAACCGCTATCCACCAAGTGGGCCGTCTGCCTGTCTGCTGATCTCCTGCAATAAAAAGAAAACTGTGTTGGAATAAGCTAATTTTTATGCATCAGAACAACTTCAAACCGCTCCCAGGAAAATTCCCGCGGGGTTCCCAGGATAAAAATTAGCGCAGTGTCTAAGAATTAGCTGTCGACCAGCGAAAACCGCATTGGAATCGGCCCCGTAGTTTATACGTGAATCCCGAACAAACAGACAAAATGACAAACAGACAAGAAATCTAAAAAAACATTGCATCGCGTTCTCCGTCGTTTATGTAGGCTACGTTCAATTAGACACTCACAACGACCACGTTTACAACCCCGGCGTTACAATCGTAAACCCAAGTGGAACGGTTTTTTTTTTTGAGGCGAGGGAAAATGCTTAACCGATTTACGCACAAACTGGGTCGTTGCTAGGGGAACGACACGCGTCGGTCGGGGGCGATAACTCTGCAGCAATAGTATGCTCTTGGCAGTGCTCCGTCCGCGATCGACGTCACAGAATAGTGTGGAAGACTCCGAGCGTTGCTGCACGAGCGAGCAACCCCAATACCCACTAAAAATCCGCTCCTCCCTGTCGACCCTGCGCTTTTGTTTGTGTTGGAAAGGCTGAGATTTAGAACATAGTTACGCCCAGCCGATCCCAAGTGGAACGGTTATTCAACCCACCTCCTGACATGGGTCGTTGTGACCGTTGTGTGATCGAAAATGATGACGACGACTACAACGACCGCGATCTCCTTATGGAACGGCTAACGGAGCATTTTGGGCGCTGTGAGCTACTAATGGAACGCGCTGATAGTCTATTCCAGTTGTTTTTTTAATAGATTCAATATACAGACACGGCATGTTTAGGATTCTATAATATTATAGATAATAGCTAGTAATTCCAAATACCTGGAATGCACGGATGATAGACACGAACTCCTGAGAGGAAGACATACACATCTGTGTTCAAAATGCCCTCAGGTGCAGTGCTGTCTTACATAAGGTGTTAATGTCGAGGCTCCTAAGCAGGAAAACTAAAATTCGCGTCGACAAAACTGTCATTAGACCAATTTTGATGTACGGCTGTGAGGCCTGGACACTCACACTGAAGGAGGAGAACCAATTGTTGGTCACAGAGAGTTCTATCCGTGCAGGAACGGAGAAAGAATACAATTTCCTGCGGCCGGGCGGCCTGTCGTAAGAGGCAACTTAACAACCCACAGCTAGGTGGTACGGCATTTGCCCGACAGGATGGCTACCACCCCTGGTCTAAGGTATGTCGCATTAACAACCTTGAGTTGTGTTCCGGCATTAGTGACCAGGTTCCAGTCTCCCTTAAGAGAGCAGCAGCGCATTTGTAGCACCTTTGGTGTTGCAAATGTCCATAGACGATGGTAACCGCTATCCATCAAGTGGGCCGTCTGCCTGTCTGCTGATCTGCAATAAAAAAAAAAGAGAGGAAAGTTCTCAGGAAAATCTTGAGCCCAACAATAAGAGACGAACTGGGGAGATAAAATCTCACCCACCGTCTCCACTGGCTTGGTCATGTAGAGTGAAGAGAGCATACTTGGGGCGACCAGTTGCTCGTCCCAAGTATCGAAGGATAGAGTGGAAGCTGACCTGACCCTACAAGCCCGCAACTGACAAGACACTGCGCAGGATAGAGGAAAGCGGGGTACTCTCGTTTCGGAGGTCAAGACTCACTTTGGGTCGCTGAGCCAACGCAGTTAGTTTGTCAGCTGAGCTGAGTTATCATAGAAGTGTACAAAACGCAACAATAAAAAAGAGCAATAAAACACAAATTGGATGTCTTCAAAACATGATACGCAACACAATAAATCTGAGAAACAATCATCCGCTACACGAGCGCCCCCTGCTTAATCAAACTTAACGTATAGATGGAGGAAAACGAATGACAAAAACAAGATCCGCAACTATTCAATAACAAACAGTCTGTTAAAGTTCAACGGAGCGTGGCTCGCAAACAACATGATCAAACAATTTATTGGGATGTAATTGCACAGCCCTTGATGTCAAACGATAGACGCGAATCCGTCGGACCGCAGCCCGTTGATTGGCCAATTATTTTAGGGCCTGCCCCCTGATTGGTTCGCCACCGAACCTAAAGGATTTCCCGTCAGAACTGGGACATACGAAAATAGCTTGCGATATGTCGATACAGGTGGTTTAGAATTTGGGGTCAATCTTAATACTTTATACATAGTACTTATACACGAAGTTTTTTTTATTATTATTATTTGTATGTCTTTCAAGACCACGGGCCATAAAAATGGCCCGGACATTTGGAGGGCTTGCGTGGGGCCGTGGAAAGGCCAACACGTAGAGGCCCTTTGACAAATTTAATGTAAATGTGGCGTGACACTAACCGGCGATTATCCCTGTCCACACCATATAACAATGCACCCAAGGAAAAGCCCCGGCCAGTGTAGGACTATTGTGGGAAATGAGGACAAAAAGTACCGGGCTATTGAGGTGAACTGCTAATGGTACTAGGGGTCTGGGAATATGGGGACTATGGCGTCTGCCCGTCGCAATGTTCAGGGAACATGGAAAAATGGGCAGACGGTGACTCGCCACTCCCTGCATGGGCCCCAAAAAATGCCATAAAGACAGGGACAACATGGATGTGAGTGGCTAAGGGGTGTAGAGAGGTGGGCTGCAGGTTCACCGAAGCTACTTCCGACGTTACGCCATTTATCACTTCCACCCCTGGAGCTTGAGTGTTAGCTCTAGCGATCTCCACTCCGTGCCGGCCAGCTAAGGCAAGCACGGAGGCGGGGTCCTTGCTTTGGCCCCCGGAATCAGGTACGAGGTGTCGCTACTCACCTACGGCTTCGCCACAAAGCCCCCCTGCGGGTTTATTATTATTATTATTAACATCTCTACAGACTCGAGTTCCGTACCCTTTTTTACTACTTAATTTCTATGAAAATTTTTAGAGTCTATACACGCTTATTGTTTATTTTTGTTACTGTGTGTGACATTAATTTAGTGATTTTTTTGTTGTGGTGTACCTTAAGAATAACTTATTATATTAATTTATTCTAATTTTAATACTAAACTTATACTAATGTAGAGTGTATCTGTTACATGCTGGTGTTGTGAGGTAGTGCATGTGCAGTGTTGGCCTTATATCTATACTTATATATAGTCCTATCTAGTGCCATGTGTGTTGTTTTTTTCTTTTCTGTGCCTGGGTTATTAATTTTTAGGCTCTGTGTGTCTTGGTTTGTTTGTGGAGTGTGCGTGTAATGCAATGCGATGGTAGTGCGCGTTGGTTTGAGTATGTGTATAAGTTTTATTTATACACGAAGTTTAGAAGCTTCTTGCTAGTCTTTACTCCTCGCCTGTTTATTGAGAGAAATTTGGAGATTGATGAAAGAATTTGGAAATGAAACCACGCTATTGATTTTGAAAAACTGAAGAGGAAGTTTTATTTTTTTATGATTATTTTATACTTTAAGTTATACTACTGTCGTGGAAGGCCACGACACATCTTCCATGATCAAATTGATCGTGTACTAGCGGAGGGTGATGTCAGGAGCCTTAAGAACAGACGAGCGTGCATGACAAGAGTTATGAATGTGAAAGAAGCAAGTGAGGTGTGTAAGAATAAGCCTAAATGGCGCTCTGTTGTTCGTGCCTACCCCGCAAGGGAACTGGCGTGAAGTTATGTATGTATGTAACGTAAGGAACATAAATTGAGACAATTACCACAAAAAAACACCTATGTACACATACATATGTAGCAATAAATGATTATTCTATTCTTTACCATTTGTTGCCGCCTACAAAACTTATAACTATAAAATTTCGTGAGATCAACATTTATTGCTCCCCACCTTGTGTCAGGGGCTATTAAATTGTAGTACAAATATTACATGTACATTCATTCTTATCCGTGCAGGAACGGAGAAAGAATACAATTTCCTGCGGCCGGGCGGCCTGTCGTAAGAGGCGACTTAACAACCCACAGCCAGGTGGTAGGGTCTGGTCTAAAGTATGTCGCCATAACAACCACAACTAAAGTTGTGTTCCGGCATTATTGACCAGGTTCCAGTCTCCCTTAAGAGAGCAGCAGCGCATTTGTAGCACATTTGGTGTTGCAAATGTCCATAGGCGATGGTAACCGCTTTTCATCCAGTGGGCCGTCTGCCTGTCTGCTGATCTCCTGCAATAAAAAAAAATCTCTCTTCCCTGGCCGCCATTACACAAGTCAAAAGCAACTCAAGCATTTTTATTTAATTATTATCCTAACTGTGGCGGTAACACTATTTATGTATCCCTATTACTCTCACAGCGCTATTTCCTCTGAAAAAGAAAGATAAAGTGCCTATATTCGCATTATCAAAAGAATGTATTTCTGTCCTGCTTTTTGCAACAATCCATCTAGTACGTAATTATTTTGCACAGAAAGATACATTTCTCATCTCGAAAATATTACTGGCCGTTATTTTCGGAGTGAGAGGAAGTGCGGTTAATTTGGCGCGGTGTCCACTGCCATCTATTACCATTATCAGTTGGCACCACTGCTGCGCGGAATAATGTCAAGTGACGACCGTATACTTGTGAAAGATTTCGTATTATTCTGTAATGTCCCTTAGCTATTTTGAAAAAATAAATAAAAGCCTTATGTTGTCGTCATATATTTTCGTCTATCTATCTGTCTGTCATGCCACAGTCGTTTTTCTTGATAGAAAACGACGCTATGCAATCATGTAGCTAAACTGTAAAATAATTAAAAATTACAGTGTCCCCGCTATAGACTATTAAGCGGCAAATTTTGAAAAAAAAAGAGTTTGTAAAGGTTATAAAATAATACATACATACATCACTTCACGCCAGTTCCTTTGCGGGGTAGGCACGAACAACAGAGCGCCATTCAGGCTTATTCTTACACACCTCACTTGCTTGTTTGACATTCATAGCTCTTGTCATGCACGCTCGTCTCTTCTTAAGGCTCTTGACATCACCTTCTGCTAGTACACGATCAATTTGATCATGGAGGGTGTGTCATGGCCTTCCACGACTTCTGCATCCATCCAATTTTGCATTGTATATCTATTTAGTCATTCTTTCCACATGCCTGAACTACCGGAGCATTCCTTTCCTTACCTTCACCCCGACACTCTCTTTATAAAATAATATCGACACAAATTGTTTTTGTGATGTTTTATAGCCATTTAGGTATAACGAGGAGATATTATGATATGGGGTATTCTTATTCATTTAAATGGTTTTTTATGATTGCACTAGCTGTGTCCGCGACTTCGTCCGGTTCGATTTGTTTTCGCAGAATCCTAAAAGAAATAGTATTAGTTACTCCTTATAACTCCAACTATCTGCTACTGAAAGTCCCGTCAAAATCTATCCAGCCGCTTCAGAGATTAGCTGGAAGATCCAGACAGAGATTTTATTTAAAATTGATTTTTTGGTATAAATACCGTATATACTTATAGTAGTATTATACATAGGCATTTAGTAAAAAGCTGTTATTTTGACATTACAAACAGGCACTTCAATTTTATATATATAATGATATCATATCCGTGCAGGAACGGAGAAAGAATACAATTTCCTGCGGCCGGGCGGCGTGTCGTAAGAGGCGACTAAACAACCCACAGCCAGGTGGTAGGGCATTTGCCCGACTGGATGGCTACCACCCCTGGTCTAAAGTATGTCGCCAGAACAACCTTGAGTTGTGTTCCGGCATTAGTGACCACAGGTTCCAGTCTCCCTTAAGAGAGCAGCAGCGCATTTGTAGCACCTTTGGTGTTGTAAATGTCAATAGGCGATGGTAACCGCTATCCATCAAGTGGGCCGTCTGTCTGTCTGCTGAACTCCTGCAATAAAAATAAAAAAAAGATATTGATGGCAATATGACAAAAACAATGAATGTTTCTCACTTCTATCGAACCCTACACATTTCGTGATTTTCGGAAAGAGTTCTGATGTCTAAACATAAAAAGACTGTAACAGTCTCCCCAGCATCTGTCATTAAGTCTGATTATTACAAGGACTATTATATTCGCAGATACAAAATTTGAGTGATATTAGAAATTTTAATACCTTTTTCAAAAACTATACCATTTATATGATTATACTATAAAGAATTGTTGCCTCATATCAGCGACGTGGCAATAGTAGACAATCACTATATCCAATTATATTCGATTAGATGAATTGATACACGTTGTTATATGTTATGCAATATACATACAATATAGAGAAGTATGAGTTATATTTTTATTTAAATCATAAATATAACAAAATATTTATAATGTTTATTCTATGTAGGTATATATTATAATTTATAAATTAAATAGTTTTCAAATTAAACTCATTAAAATACTCGGGTCGTTTTAGTATTACGCCAAAATGAAGGTTTGCACTGAAAATCAGCATTGTGTTGGCTACTATGTCGGCACAGCAATAAGCTGAGTACAAACCTTGTTTGCTAAAAAAGTGGCGTACAAATTTTTTCTTTCTATATTAATGTTTTTGGTTGTATGTAGCATTTTTGCACAATAAAGTATGTTCTATTATAATTTAGTTGTGTAATTTAATTTAGTTATTGTCCTCAAAAATAGTTAAATATCCCAAAGTTCTGATTACTTGAATACAAAACATTAATTCAATATGAGTAACGGACATTACACCTACGTAGTGGGTTTCTTATATTTTTATAAGAACCCGAACGCGTTCCCGTTCTCTTGAGAAATTGCTAGCATTAGCCGACAGACAAAGGTAAACACATTAGAGTTATCACCAGTTGTGGCGAATGCGGATATCAATCTCATTTACGGAGCACAAAATGGTCCCAGGTGAAGGGGCACTACTATTTTTCACTTATGCTGTATCATTTCAGTGCAGGAAATTGATTTTTTCAGCAGCCGTATTTTTATGAGATTAATCTTGAGGAAATATATTACATACATACATAACTTCACGCCAGTTCCCTTGCAGGGTAGGCACGAACAACAGAGCGCCATTTAGGCCCATTCTTACACACCTCACTTGCTTCTTTGACATTGATAACTCTTGTCATGCAAGCTCGTCTGTTCTTAAGGCTCCTGACATCACCCTCGTGGCCTTCAACGACTTCTGCATCCATCCACTTTTGCATTGTATATCTGTTTAGTCATTCTTTCCACATGCCCGAACCACAGGAGCATTCCTTTCCTTACCTTCACCCCGACACTTTCTTTCAGACCAACTCTCTTTCTTACTTCGGTATTACGAACGCGGAAATATATTTAACTAACTATACTAGTATCACAAGACAGTAACACTGTTTTGATAATTAATATGTTTGATGATATTTGTGATATATGTAATTTTAATGACAGGATTGAACATGAGATACTTGTTGGTAGGAAATAAAATCATCATTTGATTTTGGGGGTGTTTGTGGACTGTATAGTATGGATCAATTTGGAGTGGAAGAAACTCACCACATGAAACTGCTCTTGGTTCTCTTCTGCTTCAGGTCAGCAACAGGTCCGAAGAGTTTTAAACTTATTTATTATTTATCTGTAAGAGCGGTTTTTTTTTTATAACGGCGGAGCGGTCAAATTTATGCGTGTGGTGCGAACGACGTGCGTGACGTGCGTTGTTAATATAATTTTTCAAATCACTTTGATGCGGCGAGAATAGGACGGGCGGGAAGGTTTAGTGGAATGAAGGGAATAATAAATAAAAAATGCGATAATTAATTACCACTTGTCATACCAGAATATGGAATATGATGAGTATGTGATAATTTTCAGGATACAAATGATAGAAAAGCAAATTTAGCCCGCTGTCCCCTTTCTCTGAAACATTTCGCACTGGAGATTACGATGCATCCCAGGCAGCTATATTTTTCGTATTTGGCAGTTATACGGTGGCCTTGGGAGTCACGGTTGGTGCTGGCTGCTTCCTCTTAGCCCTCAACGTTTTGGTCTTCGCCGGCATATACCTGCAGCGGGGGAGAAGACGGAACACACATAGAAGACCCAGAAGAGAAGGTAGGTAGTTACAGAATATTGATTTTGATCTCGCGCACACCGTCGTAGGCTTTAGGGGTCCCTAGCCAATTTGGCAAAATTAGAACCCTTATGAAAGTTTAACTTTGTGATTTGTCAGCCTTTGTTTTATAAAATTATAGCTGTGCCCGCGACGTCGTCCGCATGGAATTTGCTTTCAAAACCCTCCGATTTTGAAACATTCTTCATTGTTGCTCCGCTCCTATTGGCCTTAGCGTGATGATATATAGCTTATAGCCTTCCTCTATAAATGGGCTATCTAACACTGAAAATTTTTTTCAAATCAGACCAGTAATTCCTGAGATTAGCGCGTTCAAACAAACAAACCCTTCAGCTTTATATATTAGTATAAGATAAGATATAAGATTAATTTGTATTAATGAAATAAGTTAAGAAATTCTTTTTAACCGACTTCAAAAAAAGGAGGAGGTTTTATGTATGTTCACCGATTACTCCGAGATTTATGATCCGATTTACCCGGTTCTTTTTTTGTTCGACGCGGAATAACTGCCATTTAGTCCCCTAAAAATTTGACATAGTTTGGCCTGGTAGTTTTCATTTTATGAATATTTTTTATGAAAAAAATTCCATTCCGTTCCATATTTACACCGATTACTCTGAGATTTATGATCCGATTTACGTGATCCTTTTTTTGTTCGACGCAAAATAGCTGCCATTTGGTCCCATAAAAATTTAACATAGTTTGGTCCAGTAGTTTTCATTTTACGAACATTTTTTTGTTCCCGTTTCTTGGGACCTACATTTTTTAAGGAGCGTGGCACCTTTCGTAGGTCTACCCATACATAGCTAGACACTAAAAAGTAACAAATAAAATAAAAAAAGTTCGTTTAAAAAATCCGACTTCAAAAACTAAAAAGTATAAAATAACTTATTTCTAAAGCTATTATTATTAATATATATTCTCTAAAACATCTTGAAGTCGGTGCAAAGTAAAACATAAAAATTACTATATTTTGAAAATTACTAAGCACCGACTGTAAGATGTTTTAAATAATATAATATATTAATAATAATAGCTTTAGAAATAAGTTATTTTATACTTTTTAGTTTTTTAGTTTTTGAAGTCGGTTTTTTTAAACGAACATTTTATATTTTTCAGTGCATCAGGTTGCCTGGAAGACATCGCTTTTAGCGATAAGACCGCCTTTTTACAAGCTTTTATTTAACTTGCAACGGATGTACCTATGTATGTATGTAAGCTCGGGTGGAACCTTGCAAGTTCAATTTGACCAACTTGCCGGTTTCCGATTGAGCTGAAATTTTGCACGCATATGTATATCGTGTGACGCTGCAATAATATGGTACCGTGCTGATCTGATGGAGTCGGAAGGTGGCCATAGGAACTCCTGTACTAAACAAGATAGACCCGTCGTGTTTGGGCTCGTTTTACTTGTCTTGGCTAGCACTCTGCGGCTACATGATATGCAGGATCTCAAAAGCTTGTATTTAAAAACTTTTTTAAAACAACGTAACTACTGTCTTGTTGTGTTTTTTTTGTAATTTGTGTTTTGGTGAACATACATACATAACTTCACGCTACTTCCCTTGCGGGGTAGGCACGAACAACAGAGCGCCATTTAGGCTTATTCTTACACACCTCACTTGCCTCTTTGGCATTCATAACTCTTGTCATGCACGCTCGTCTGTTCCTAAGGCTCCTGACATCACCTTCTGCTAGTACGCGATCAATTTGATCATGGAAGGTGTGTCGTGGCCTTCCACGACTTCTGCATCTATCCACTTTTGCATTGTATATCTGTTTAGTCGTTCTTTCATCATGCATTCTTTCCACATGCCCGAACCACCAATTGGTGGTGGTGAACAATAAAGTGTTATATCTATCTATATATACCTATACATAATACTTGGAGTATTTTACATAATTGCCTTTATTAGTCGAACGTCTTTTGATCTCCAAACAAGGAAGACAACACTAAATTACTATCCTACGAACCGGCTACATGAAAGGCGTTCTCCAGAAATGGATGCTTCAATTTCATCAAAGTCACTACAAATGATTTAGGCGGAATATTACAATATGAATATTACTCGATGCCTTCATTACTGTCAGCAAGCTACGTTGTAATATTGATTAAAGACTATTCAATTAAAATTACACTGTTAATTGCAGACTTAACATGAAATATGAAGTATGCATTGTAAGTATTTAAATAGGCTGTTTATACAGTTTTATATACTCACTAGCTGCGCCCGCGGTTTCACCCGCGTCATGATGGAAAATCGTTATATTTTGGATAATTCATACTAAGCATATCTTTATAAATGTGTTAGCTATATTATTGTAAATTTTCATCAAAATCCATTCAGTAGTTTTTGTGTGAATGATTAACAAACATACATCCTTATATCCATGCAAACTTTCGCGTTTATAATATTATTGTAAAGTTTCATCAAAATCCATTCAGTAGTTTTTTTTATATTTTTTTATTGCGGGAGTTCAACAGACAGACAGATGGCCCACTTGATGGAAAGCGGTTACCATCGCCTATGGACATTTGCAACACCAGAGGTGCTACAAATGCGCTGCTGCTCTCTTAAGGGAGACTGGAACCTGGTTACTAATGCCGGAACACAACTCAAGGTTGTTATAGCGACATACTCAAGACCAGGGGTGGTAGCCATCCAGTCGGGCAAATGCCCTACCACCTGGCTGTGGGTTGTTTAGTCGCCTCTTACGACAGGCCGCCCGGCCGCAGGAAATTGTATTCTTTCTCCGTTCCTGCACGGAAGTTTTTGCGTGAAAGAGTAACAAACACACATCCATACATCCTTACAAACTTTCGCGTTTATAATATTATTGTAAAGTTTCATCAAAATCTGTGCAGTAGTTTTTGCGTGAAAGAGTAACAAACACACATCCATACATCCTTACAAACTTTCGCGTTTATATTATTATTGTAAAGTTTCATCAAAATCCATTCAGTAGTTTTTGTGTGAAAGAGTAACAAACACACATCCATACATCCTTACAAACTTTCGCGTTTATAACATTATTTTAAAGTCTACAGTTTTGAAGTCAATTCCAAGTACGATTTACAATAATTAAGTATAGTATTGACATGGCATTCATAATAACAATCTACAAGTTACTAATGTTTGTCTATTTAGAGTATAAATGTGTATCTTCGAAGTCCAAGGTCAGATATCAATGAAATTAAAAGGGGACTAGCTTCCAGGTTCAGAAACAAAATTTCTCCTTCTTTTGAAGTCGGTTAATAATAGGTAGAATATATAAAGCTCTTAGGGCCGCTTGTATAAGGTTGCTTAAATTTATTTACTGTTGCTTAAACGTATTTAACACCCTTAAATACAATACCTCAGCCAGAAGGCCCAGCTCGCCGTACACAACGCGGTGCTGGTACCTACGCTCGCGTATGGAAGCGAGAGTTGGGTATGGAAGAGAGAGCATGAAAGTAGAGTAAACGCGGTCGAGATGCGAGCACTGCGCAAAATCTGCAGAGTGACGCTCGCGGACCGCGTTCGTAATACCAAGTAAGAAAGAGAGTTGCTCTGAAAGAGAGTGTCGGGGTGAAGGTAAGGAAAGCAATGCTCCGGTGGTTCGGGCATGTGGAAAGAATGGTTGACAAAACAGATATACAATGCAAAAGTGGATGGATACTGTTGGGCGTGCGGGCGCAGGGTCGCCCTAAATGAAACACCCCTTAGCAAGTTGACTGTATATATATTTATAGGCGCTACAACAGCAACAGGTGCGATCAGCACAACTGTGTCACACGGCACGTTCGAGTTTAATCGACACAACTTAGCACTAGTCCCGGACGTTACACTGAACGTAGATAGCACTAATTATATCGATTACACCGATCAATACGAGTGGCACTAATCACAATCACTGGTGGTTCACAATATCCACGTAGACACGCTGAGAGTCCGTTGGTTGTAGAGTCTTCCGAATGCCCCTTGATCTTCCTGGTCTTCTTAGTCTTCCTTGTGTGTATATACTTTTCCTTGTGTGTATATATTCGACCGAACGAACAAGGTATACTTGGTTGCGTGGCGTGCCGTAGGCTCGCCCCGTGCTTACTAAGGTACTACAAAAATGCAGACGCTTAGCAGCTAACGGAGCGAGCTACGTATCCGCGGTAAGCGGGGCGTGGGGGTACGGGATTTACGGGGGAGAGGTCAGGGGGGTGATTCTAAGAATAAGCCTAAATGGCGCTCTGTTGTTCGTGCCTACCCCGCAAGGGAACTGGCGTGAAGTTATGTATGTATGTATGTATGTAAATACAATTAGCGATTTGCACAACACAAAATATGCCGCTAAATACCTTTAAAGAACTGTCAATACGTTTTGTGTAAAACGTATTTAGGCAGTTTAATATGATTAACTAATTTTATTTAAAGCCGATCGTTATGTAAGCGGCCCTTATTTTTTTTTATTGCAGGAGATCAGCAGACAGGCAGACGGCCCATTTGATGGAAAGCGGTCATCGCTTATGGACATTTGCAACACCAAAGATGCTACAAATGCGCTACTACTCTCTTAAGGGAAACTAGAACCTGGTCAGTAATGCCGGAACACAACTCAAGGTTGTTATGGCGATATACTTTAGACCAGGGGTGGTAGCCATCCAGTCGTGCAAATGTCCTACCACCTGAAATTGTATTCTTTCTCTGTTCCTGCACGGATAAAAATTAATTACGTTCTACAACAATGTTCTCGTAAATTAACTCGGCATTATCCCGCAGGAAGCTGCAACAGTCGCAGTGGCACCGGATCCTTGAGCCTCGATCCCACGTCAGCAACGTCTCCGAGGAAAAGCACGCTAAAGGTAATCATATCCTTCAGATATCAGACATAAGGTCTTAATTCGTGACTTTTATAATGATGGTTTGTAATTTGTTCTTAATAATCATGTTTCTGCTAATGTCTGTTGTGAAAGGATATTCGTTTATTTGTCACCCGTTCATACAGAATTACAAAGATGAATGTTTGGGAAGTCTGCGTTCACACACACGAGCTAACTATAAATTACTAGCTGATTTGTGCCCATTTCGTTGGGCGCTACTGGAGATAAGCAAACATATAATTGCCCAGGGAAAAAACACTCTTGCCCGTGCCGACTTCGCTGGGCGTTACTCGAGATGAGCCAACATATAGTTGCCCATGAGAAGAACTCTTTCCCATGCTAACTTCGCTGGGTGCTACTCGATATAAGCCAACATATAGTTGCCCATGGGAGAAACTCTTTCCCATGCCGACTTCGCTGGGCGCTTCTCGATATAAACCAACATATAGTTGCTCATGGGAAAAACTCCTTCCCGTGCCGACTTCGCTGGGCGTTACTGGAGATGAGCCAATATATAATTGCCCAGGGAAAAAACAGTTCTGCCCATGCCCTCTTCGCTGGGCGCTACTCGATATAAGCCAATATGTAATTGTCCAGAGAAAAAACAATCCTGCCCGTGTCGACTTCGCTGGGCGCTACTCGATATAAGCCAATATGTAATTGCCCAGAGAAGAAACAATCCTGCTCATGCCGACTTCGATGGGCGCTACTCGAGATGAGCCAATATATAATTGCCCAGGGGAAAAAAAAAACAATCCTGCCTATGCCCTCTTCACTGGGCGCTAGAGAAAAGCTCCAACATATGATTACTATAACAACGGTTATGCCGGCTGTACACTCTCGTCGAGGGACGGCGAGGCTGGGCGAGCGCGAGAGTGTACAGGGTACAATCGCTCTGTCTCGCGAAGCCTCGCAGTCACTCGCGGGCTCTCCATTCCGAGCAGGGTTGGATTTCGTACTATAATTATATATATTTGTACTACAATTGCATGCTTCGTACTATATATTATCCATATCTAATGATAGTACGAAAAAATACTATATTTTCAATACGTTGCCTATATGACTAATTTAAGTAGTATTTAAATACCATTCGGTACTAAACCAACATTTAAAAAAAAGTTCTTTGAGATGTAATCACGTTTTCTAATCTGTAGTCGAAGAATACAGATTATAAATCGTCATCCATGAACTATTTACAGGGAGTTCCCGGGAATTATACTTTTTCTTCTGACATTCTGATCGTTCGAACAGTAAGTTTGCAAAAGACAGCAGCAAAAGCGGGAATTGTACTGATTTTATTCCTACTGAGGATATGATAATAAGATTAAATTGTAAGCTTTCTGAGGATGAAACTAATACTGAAGAACTGATAAACCTGGAAGAGGACTAAATTTTATGTAAACTCCTGTTGATTTAATGTTTTTAATTCAAAATAATAAAGTGTACTATATTTTTTTACAAATACTATCTTTTTAAATTTTTTATGCTATCATTTTCTTACCCAAATCCAGCCCTAATTCCGAGTCGGTTTTTTGAGCGCGAGTCAAAGGGCCTCGCTTACCGTCGCGAGGCGGCGCAAGTGCATCACTGTACACTCTCGCATCATTCAGTTGAGCGCATGCTTTCTAACCGTACGGACGTTTTGTTGCCCTAGATATGCAGTTTATGTCATATACAATTAATGAGAATATATCGTATGATATATATACCTACATAACTCCACGCCAGTTCCCTTGCGGGGTAGGCACGAACAACAGAGCGCCATTTAGGCCCATTCTTACACACCTCACTTGCTTCTTTGACATTCATAACTCTTGTCATGCACACTCGTCTGTTCTTAAGGCTCCTGACATCACCCTCCGCTAGTACACGATCAATTTGATCATGGATGATGACGTATGATATATGTGCACGTAATTATAATATCTGATAACGCATAGGGTAACAGCTGCTGTAACTTGTAACGCATCCATCTCCTCGGTGTTCGAAAAGCGTACTGAATAAACGAGGGTACAGGGTCGCGCTCGTGCTTCGACCTCTCGCGCGAGTGTACAGCCGGCGTTAAATTGTCAACGGTTACCATGACAACGGTTGCCACGGCAATGTTTACCATAGCAACGATGATATAATTTGTGATGGGAGATAAAAAAATATTTTTAATAAGATTTTCGTAAAATACGTTCTCAGTACGCGTCCGTTGCGAAAGGAGTACCTATGCAAAGTTTGAAGTCAATCTCCACTTACCAACCTCTCGGTTTAAAAAAATAATTGCAATAAAAAAATCTTTTCGATTATAAATTAAAATTAAATCTATCTTGTGTCCTAAGTCGGAGAAAATCTAGCAATATGAAAAAAAAACATCAAAATCGGTCGAGTAGTTCGGAATTTTTATATACATAGATTACTCTATGACAGAGAGTTGGGTATGGAAGAGAGAGCATGAAAGTAGAGTAAACGCGGTCGAGATGCGAGCACTGCGCAAAATCTGCGGAGTGACGCTCGCGGAGCGCGTTCGTAATACCGAAGTAAGAAAGAGAGTTGGTCTGAAAGAGAGTGTCGGGGTGAAGGTAAGGCATGATGAAAGAATGACTAAACAGACATACAATGCAAAAGTGGATGGATGCAGAAGCCGTGGACGGCCACGACACACCTTCCATGATCAAATTGATCGTGTACTAGCAGAAGGTGATGTCAGGAGCCTTAAGAACAGACGAGCGTGCATGACAAGAGCTATGAATGTCAAAGAAGCGAGTGAGGTGTGTAAGAAAAAGCCTGAATGGCGCTCTGTTGTTCGTGCCTACCCCGCAAGGGAACTGGCGTGAAGCTATGTATGTATGTATGACACGGAAGAGCCATTGAGTTATCACAACATAGTAGCAAGTGATTACTAGTTAAGCATAATTACAGCAATTAACATATTAGTGGCTATTCACAGCGCAGCAGCGAGTCAGAAGCAAGCGAGAGGCCGGTAGCCGCCGCAGCGCCGCCGAAGAAACGAGTCCACATCCAGGAGATTTCTGTTTAGACGACTTCGATTGAACCTCTCAATAGTGAACTATTCTACCAATATTCAAAGTAAACCACACATACTGGTGCGAACTTAACTCGTGTAAACAGTTCTGCAACTAAACATGACATTCTGTGAATGAAATTTGTGTAAGTAGTTTATCAGTGACGACATGTTCTCTAGTGGAACATACTCTATGAACGTGTTACGTGTATACAGATGTATTTGGTGTTTCAGTGTATAGAGGAAGAACTTTTGCTGTAAACAACTATGTGACACGTTTCCAAATATATAAATCGGACTAACAAAGCAAACGAAGTGGAAATTACAACCACAGTATCTTATCAATAAAACTGGATAAAATTTAAAACTCTTCAAACCGGCTGTATGAAATTTCTCAAATATTAACTAGAGGACTAAAGTGTATACGACTAACTGAAATATGAGTGGTTAAAACTGAACTAATATTTAATTAAGAAATCATGGATGATGTGTGTAGTCTTAATATAGTGGAAGAACAGCTAATTCTCATATGACTAACTAAGTTAAAGCAGCTCGTTTTAAACTAATTTAGTACACAAAGCCAGCGTGAGAAAATTGACTAATTCTTAGAAAAGTACAGAATCGTAAATTAAATTAATATTACTTTTAAAAAATAATTTTATCTCTTACATACCTAAATTTTTCCAAAGTGACGTTTGAAGTGAAACTTCTTTAGGCAGATGAGAAACAATTTTTCGTAACACGTCAAACATAAGGTGGTATATGTGATAATGATTAAAGAGTGTATGTTTAATTATTAGTACAGAGTGTATATGTAATTATGAGTACAGAGTGTATATGTAATTATGAATACAGACTGTATATGTAATTACGAATACAGAGTGTATATGTAATTATGAATACATACTGTATATGTAATTATGAATACAGAGTGTATATGTAATTATGAATACATACTGTATATGTAATTATGAATACATATTGTATATGTAATTACGAATACAGAGTGTATATGTAATTATGAATACAGAGTGTTTATGTAATTATGAATACAGACCGTATATGTAATTACGAATACATACTGTATATGTAATTATGAATACAGAGTGTATATGTAATTATGAATACATACTGTATATGTAATTATGAATACATACTGTATATGTAATTACGAATACAGAGTGTATATGTAATTATGAATACAGAGTGTTTATGTAATTATGAATACACACTGTATATGTAATTTCGAATACAGAGAGTATATGTAATTATGAATACAGAGTGTTTATGTAATTATGAATACAGACCGTATATGTAATTACGAATACAGAGTGTATATGTAATTATGAATACATACTGTATATGTAATTACGAATACAGAGTGTATATGTAATTATGAATACAGAGTGTTTATGTAATTATGAATACAGACCGTATATGTAATTACGAATACAGAGTGTTTATGTAATTATGAATACAGACCGTATATGTAATTACGAATACAGAGTGTATATGTAATTACGAATACAGAGTGTATATGTAATTTATAATTATGAGTACAGAGTGTATATGTAATTATGTTTACAGAATGTATGTGTAAGTAGGTATATTTTACTGGATTATTACTACTTCCAGGTAATGGCATAATTACCTGCATACATGTAATAAGTTAAAAAAAATTCAGTTCTTCCACGTGTACAAGGTTTTTATTTTAAATGTATTTTGCTCTAATTAGTCAATAACGACGCGCGGCGGTTACTACGCACCTTGACAACTTTGTTATAAACAACAATCCGTACAATATAACACGTGTTACGCAATTAGTACTAAATTAGTGTGAAGCGGGCTTTAGTGAAACAGAAGCAACATTTCAACTCCAAATAAGCGACTAAATGGTAATTTAGTTCCTGTATAACCTAAACCGGTTTGTATTCAACTTGCAATTATAAACTTTTATAGCTCACTAAACTGTCTTGTTCTGTGGGTTTTTGGTTAAGCGACGTCACAAAGACCAAAGCTATGTTCGTACAAGCTAATTTAAACTATTTGGGTTGTTCGTTGTAAACACGAGGGCTTTGCTGGGTTTCATGCGAATAGTGTATTTTTTTTTTATTATTAACAACTCTACGGACTCGAGTTCCGTACCCTTTTTTACGACTTAATTTTTTGAATTTAACACGCTTATTAGTAATTTTGGTTCTTGTGTGTGACATTAATTTATTGATTTTTGTGTTGAGGTGTACACATTTTAGGAATAAGTTATTATATTAATTTATTCTAGTTTTATTACTAAACTTTTATTATTGTAGAGTGTATCTGTTACATGCTGGTGTTGTGAGGAAGTGCATGCGCAGTGTGGGCCTTATATCTATACTTATATATATTGCCCTATCTACTGCCATGTGTGTTGTTTTTTTCTTTTCTGTGCCTGGGTTATTAATTGTTAGGCTCTTTGTGTGTAACCCAGTATTAAAAGTATACTTTTTGATGTTCCCGTCTTAATTTCAACATAGAAGCCTCCTTATTCAGTTAAATTCACACTGGGTTGAATAGCTTTGTTTTAAATAGTGATGTCTTTGATTTATCGATAATTTTAACTCAAAGTCAATGTTAATGAAAATGAGATTCTGAGTCTGTTACATCACTAAGTTGTCGTATACAATTTTTTATTGCTATATTCAAAATTTGTAATAAAGTACTGTATACAGATCGTACTTTTCGAAACATTTTTTTTTCCGATGATCCTGGTGTAACATTGATCATAACAACAAAAATAATATTTTTTAAATTTTATTTAGAGTAAAGGCATCAAAAAGGATACGTTAGTTTTTTTTAAATAAATTATTATTCTAATAAAGTGTTGTATCTAAGAATTCAGTGCGAGTCTTTTTCCCACGTTTAAGTTAACACAATTTTGTATGGCGCCATTTATGTTTGTCTTCAAGCTCGCAAAATGGTCCTGTCCTTCTCATAGTAAGCACACTGGTTCTAACATCATGTACATTCAAAGCAAACTCCAGCAGAAAGTAAGATTTGAAGCTACTTAGTCTTTTTCTTAACATATCTTTAATTCTTCATATTTTAGTCCTGAACGAGTAAATCATTGTAACAAAGCATTATAATAAAAACAAAGTACATTTTATCATTTGAGAAATGGCAAACAAATTTAACTATTATAACAAAAACTTTGCCGAATATAATAACTAACACTTCTATTATAATTTGTTGCGGACAGAGAGCACCCCGTGAACCGCTCGCCGGAGCACACCTACTCTCCGCGCCCCGCATACCGCCGACGCCCATAGCTCTCGCAGTTAGCAGCTAGGCGTCGGACGGTACGCGGGATATACGAGCGGCCTTAGAGGCAAAATTATATAATTCTTCACAATTCTACTATAATTCTCAACGACGATTCTCATGCATAATTAGTACTTATTCTACGTATATTTCGATTCATGTAAAAATTTCAATAATAATAATCATACAGTCCATTGCATCGAGTTTAATTTCCAAACAAGAAGCAACTGCCGCCAATATAATTATTGATTTAACTGAACTATATAAACAAAATATTGATTTATTTAAATAACACTCAGTTTTGGGAAGAGGCTTAAGTAATTTAATCGAAGAAAAGACGCAAAAATTACCTTAAATGAGGAAAAAATATTGTTACAATTTGGGCCATCTGCATACCTGTAGACAAAGCTCATTTATCACCTGCCGGCGTTTGAGCTGATAACATTGAAACTATATTTTATTTACTTTGTGTTTAAAATTTGTAATTAGAAAAACAGTCCATTGTGTATTGTAATCTTTTATGGCAGTCATTAGACAGGTGTGTCGAACTGATTCTAAGAAATTCGATATACGCGGGCGGGCAGCCATATTGTATCGGTGCAGTATAAAGCAATAGCCTGACGGACTTTGCGCGTGTTACTGAATCGCGCATTACGTTTGAGCTGATTGTGTTTGAGTTATATTTGTACCTGTGTTATACGTGTTTGTGTAGTTCTAATAAAGTGTATAATAATTCCAACGCCATTTTAATTCGAGTCCTGTAACTAGTAACAATATTAATTTTTGGACCAATATTCATTATATCAGTAATAACTGTTTTCTAATATAATCCCATTCAGAATACGATCCTATTGTCTGTAAAGAAAGATTTCACACCGAGTTGTATAACTATGTATATAATTTACTATAGTCTGACTATAATATTGTAAATATTAGTTTGACGTGAATATCTGTGAACTATGATGATGTCATCAATAAAATGAGGTTTTAATAAAACCATTTTTCTTGAATTATTTGTTTTATTTAATTTTCCCTATTTTTGGAATATATATTTATTTATTACAGGAGTTCAATTCACTGCTGCTCTCTTAAGGGAGATTGGAACCTGGTCACTAATGCCGGAACACAACTCAAGGTTGTTATGGCGGCATACTCTAGACCAGGAAGCCATCCAGTCGGGCAAATACCCTACCACCTGGCTGAGGGTTGTTTTGTCGCCTCGTATAATTTCCTAATATATTGTGGTAAATGACGGTACTTTCAAATTTTATAACACTACGATGCATATCGCATTTAACGAAGTTGATACCGATGTCGATAACTCATTTATCGATGTCATCCCCTCACTAACTTATAGACTATAAAATCTGGTTATTTCGTCCAATACTAAGTGTCGGCGTCTACTGAAGAAAACTAAGCCAACTTTGTTGTTACGCTGCGTTGACACAATCAGAGTACAGTCAGACCGAGCACTTTCTAAGCCTATCCATACCCAAAGACGTAATAATAGGCCGCTAGATAAGAACAGGGCTGCTACTCATCTATCCGGTGCACGAATTTTAAGTAGTAGGTGGGCGTAGTGGGTAGGGGGGAACGTATACTTACCCTTTCTGCAACTCCCAGGGTCCGGAGTTCTATAGAAATATTTATTTTTGGTAAACATAACCTCACCTACTTTTTCACTAACATTATTGTGATGGGTGGTTAAAGGTCGCGACCAGTGATTAGAACAGTGATTTAGGTTAGGTTAGGTTAGCTTCAGAGCGCACGAGCCGAACAAGCGAAGCGAAGCGAATCAAATAAATTACCGCGTTCAAAACTGTTAAAACGTAGTTTTATTATGTATACAAGTCGCGAAAACTTAAGAAAATATTAAGCGAAGCGAGCTTGCCACGGCAGCGGTCAATAAGTGCCAGAACCGACTGTAACCATTTACTATTTATTTTATACACACGATTTATAATTTCGTCTTTATTAGCCGCTATTTTGAATATTTTAATAGTTACTCTTGCAGTATATGTGAATGTGATCTGTTGTTTTTTCTTAATTTTTTGACAATATACACTATTTTGTGGTTCTTTTTCCGTTGATTACTGGCTTTCTTTTTGACTTCAAAAGGATTGTTCAACTTAGTAAGTGCAATATTAGTGAAAAAATAAGTGAGGTTATGTTTATTAAAAAAACTGAAGATCCCCGGACCATAGGGGTTGTAGTAGGTGTAAGTGTGCCTCCCCTTTCCCCATTCCACCACCCCGCTACTTAAAATTCTTGCACCGGGGGGCTATAGATCTACCGATTTGACGTGTCTATGCTACAGATAAATCTGAAAATGGTTCGAGTCTGTAAATTACATTTAGAAATGTGAAATCAGGAGGGCTAATTCGGTACAGTCGATTCTGAAAATAGGATTTATAAAATCTGTCTGTTAGAACATCACATGAAAACTACTGAATGGATTTAAATGAAACTCGACATAGAGCTAGCTTAAATCCTGGGGCGTAACTTAGGACACTTTTTAACCCGATAAATGACGTCTTTTCCTTAGAATGTACGAATTAGCAAAATAGATGGCGCTGCAATCGCGTTTTTTGTTTCACTAACAGATACCTACGTTGTCATGAATATGTCATTCGTTCTAATTTTTTTATATTTTTTTTAAGGCGGAGGAAATGCATTTCGCACAGTACCGGGTCATTTGCTAGGGATTAGACCATAGTCAATTATGGAGGCATCCCCAAGGGGGCAATCCAAACACTAATCGATTGGCTTGTGTGGAGACTCGAGTACTCAATACTCCACTAAAACCACCCTCCTCCCATGTGCCCCGCACTTATGGCAGGAAGAGCGTGAGGGTTAGAACGTAGTTACGCCCACGCTGATCCTAGCGCATCGGTGCTTGAGAATGCCCTGGGAAAGGCAAACTCACTTCGTCAACAGGGGTGAAGACTCCTCTGCTCCCTAGATGCTAGAGGACCCCTGCAGCGGTATTTTCAAGGAGGGAAGTCATGCGCATATCTGCGCCTCCGGGACCCCGACTGACGTCGGTACCCGTGAGACGCATGCGCACTTGTACCTCTCTCCCCTTTTTTTTTTGACAACGCTGGGGAAATGCATTTGCACATATCCTCGGGTCCCGGGGGATGCCACCAAGGGGTATGTGGGACTCCCGGCTGCTGGTGTTGCACATAAGCTTCAACGTTATAGCTTGCAAGCACCGGCCGCCAGACTACCCACTAAACCTTCCAGCGTCCCTCCGCATCATAATGAAGCGCCACGGGACCGTAACCATGGGTATGACTGCCGTGACACCTCGATGCAAGCCGACAAGGAGGGGTCTCCCTGCGAATAGAACACCCCACGGCACTGGGTGTGGCTCGTTGGGACGGTCACGCCGACCTCCCCGTCCCACTATGTTATAGGGAGGAGATGAGCAAAGCGCCGCCTGTGAACCCCAGTTCGCCGTCTGCGACAGGGGTCCGCCTGCTCATCCTCCTCCCTTATTCTTTCGGCAGCCTCCTTCTGGGACATAACGTCCTCGCAGAAGGAGGTCACCGCTAGCCAATTCTTCTCGCTGTGTAGAATCATTCGTTCTATCACTTCAAATCGGGTTAGCTTCGACTCACCTTTATGTTTTGCTGAGCAGTTGTTTAGCCTATATGGACTTAGTTTCTGTGTAACTGTTTTTGATAACTGATTTCACTATTATTAAATAAAATAATTAATTACCCGCCTTGTATCCTGTATTGGGAGTGATTTAACAAAAATGAAAATTTTTAATAATTCCATTAATCCATAGAATTAAGCTGTGATATATAGATAATTTACTATTTTAAAATAAAATAAAATTGTAAACTAAACTATCTTAAAAATACTATTATATAGGTATCTAATTATAAATAAACTAAATTATAAATAAATTAAACTATACAATAAATTAAACTAAAAATAAACTATATATACAAACTAAAATTAAAGTATAAAATCTAGTTCTAGACCGCTCTCAGTCGGAAACGTGCCCAAAAGACTGGCCACGTTGCCTCTCTGAATGGCAATGCTGATGAGTTTCTGTGTTATTATATATGTTATACTAGGATACGTCCGTGACTTATCCACGTTTGACTCAAAATTCTCGCGGTGTTCCCGAGGTACAAAGTGCCGCATCATTTGAAAAAGAGGCACCCGAATTACTACAAACCACTCCCAGAAAAATTCCCGTGGGATTCTCGGGAGAAAAAATTATCAGCGAAAACCGCATCGAAATCGGCCTAGTAGCTTTTACGAGAATCAAAGAACAAACAGACAAGAAATCTAAAAAAAGTTGCATCGTGTTTCCATCGTTTATATAGCCTTATTCCAGTTGGTTTTTAAATAACTTCAAAGTATGCGGCATATTTAGAACTTTATAATATTATAGATTATGTAAAATATTTGCCAGGTGGTAGGGCATTTGCCCGACTGGATGGCTACCACCGCTGGTCTAAAGTATGTCGCCATAACAACCTTGAGTTGTGTTCCGACATCAGTGACCAGGTTCCAGTCTCCCTTAAGAGAGCAGTAGCGCATTTGTAGCACCTTTGGTGTTGCAAATGTCCATAGGCGATGGTAACCGCTTTCCATCAAGTGGGCCGTCTGCCTGTCTGCTGAACTCCTGCAATAAAAAAAATAAAAAAAATAAAGCCACAGGGTTTATCTGAGTTTAACACGTCCGAGGGACAAAGTCTATTATTATAATATACAGGGTTAATATTTTAAGTGGGCCCTCAGAACCTATTGCGGACAGTGAGCACCCCCCTAACCGGCCCGCAGGAGCACACCTACTCTCCGCGCCCCGAATACCGCCGACGCCTATAGCTCGCACAATTAGCAGCTAAGCGTCGGACGGTACGCGGGATATAAGAACGGCCTTGGAGGCAACAATTATTAATTCATTCGACAAAATTCTCAACTCTCTCGCACAGTTTGTAATTACTTCTTCTACATGAAGAAGTATTTCTAATTTAATAATAATAATCATACAGCCCATTATATTGAGTTTAATTTCCAAACAAGAACTAACTGCCTCCAATAGAACCAAATCCTAAACTATATAAAAACAGCGAACAATATTCAAAGAAGTCTGGGGGTCCATTTTAAGGAAGACTAAAGAAGTAGTAGAAGTAGTTAAATTAAAAAAAAACAAATTACCCTTATCATAAATTGAAAATAAACACAATTGTATTTATTATTATATCAAATCATAGTAACTCATGTAGCTCGTAAGAATCAATTTCTATTAAGAAATTTCAAACATCAAACTCATTACAAATTGGCTCCCAAAATCCCCGTACATAATCTTCCCCAAAAATGGGGACAACATCCACAATCTGGACAACCTGTAGCTGCAAATTTAGACACCTTGCAAACGTGCTCCAATTTCAGATACGACTAAAATTCCCCCTTTTTTTATTGCAGGAGTTCAGCAGACAGGGAGACGGCCCACTTGATGGAAAGCGGTTCCCATCGCCTATGGACATTTGCAACACCAAAGGTGCTACAAATGCGCTGCTGCTCTCTTAACTGGGACTGGAACCTGGTCACCAATGCCGATACACAGTTTCTGGATTGTTTTGTCGCCTCTTACGACAGGCAGCATGAAAGTGTATTCTTTCTACGTTCCTGCACGGATATCCCCCGCCATACATTACCTGTTATAGCGTAAAATATACAAGTTAGAGAGGAAATGGTTTGAACAAAAGCCAAAGTTATTCGGGAATTTCCCCACGTTCGCGTTGAAATAGTAAAATGACTCGCAAAACCTGCCCTTTGAGTTATATAAGGAAGGGAACTTACGCCCGCGACGCCGAGTTTCGAATTAACCACACAAAAGTTTCCCAAGACGAAATTATGCTGATCCCAGGGTGTTGCAGACGGGATACTGGTAAAGAATCGTATTGTAAATCAGCAAATTGTATAATATTTTCTTAAGTTTTCGCGACTTGATAAGGCATGTTTGCTGAAGAGTTTCTTGCGCCGCTTCTTCTCTTCAAGCCATAACATGTTGCGAAGCGGTGGTAAATTAGATTAGGCTCCCATAGAGTATATAATAACCATAAACAAAATTAAAATTAAATAATTAAAATTAATAAGTTGGCGGTAGGCTAAATAAAACTTTAACAATACTCGTTGACACTTGACATCTTTGTCTTCCGTGATCACGGCCACTGAAAAGTGGCCGAAACGTCGGAAAAACCAAAATCAAATAAAATTACCGCGCTTAAAACCGTTAAAACGTAGTTTTATTATGTATACAAGTCGCGAAAACTTAAGAAAATATTATAGGAAGTTCTCAATTCGTCGGGATCTTTTTTTTATGTATGTTCACCGATTACTCCGAGATTTATGATCCGATTTACGCGATTCTTGTTTAGTTTGATGCGGAATAGTTGCCATTTGGTCCTCTAGAAATTTCACATAGTTTGGTCCAGTAGTTTTAATTTTACGAACATTTTTTTGTTCCCGTTCCTTGGGACCTATATTTTTTAAGGAGCGCGGCACCTTTCGTAGGTCTACACATACATAGCTAGACACTAAAAAGTAACAAATAAAAAAAAAAAACTTCGATTAAAAAAAACCGCCTTCAAAAACTAAAAAGTATAAAATAACTTATTTTTAAAGCTACTATAATTAATATATATTATCTAACACATCTTAAAGTCGGTGCTTAGTAATTTTCAAAATATAGTAATTTTTATGTTTTACTTTGCACCGACTTCAACATGTTTTAGATAATATACATTAATAATAATAGCTTTAGAATTAAGTTACTTTATACTTTTTAGTTTTTGAAGTCGGTTTTTTTAAACGAAGTTTTTTTTTGTTTCACCATATCCCAGTTAATTGATTTCGGCACAATATGTCTTCCTTACACACTCCTCTATTCTGACATACATCTTCTGTCACACCACAAATCATCATATCATCCTTCACACAATCCATCCATCTTGTAGTTTAACATTCTTTTTGTCACGTGACTTTCATCCCTCCTCATTATATGCCTATACCAACTTAATCTTCTTCCTCTCAATTTTTCAGTCACAGGTATTTATTATTATTGGACTTGACTTTATGTTGTTGGTCCGAAGACCTTACAACTTTACCGGGGTTTTTGGGGCGAGTGCCCGGGGGGGCAACTTGCTCAAGGGAGCTCCCTAAGGAGTTTTACCGCGGCTGGACTGTTGCCATGAGAGGGGGATGAATTTAATGATGCCCACCATAGGGCGACACAAAGCACTAATTGGGAACGGGCGACGGGTAATATAAAGCCCGAGGGGAAGGATCCCGGCGGGCCGGGATCGGTGGTTCGCGGCGGCCTACGCTATCTTACTGCCGTTTCGCAACGTGTTATGGCTGGGAGAGAAGAAACGGCGAAAGAAACTTCTCAGCAACACGCCTAGTCTATCCTGTGGGGGGGGGGGGGCTATGTCTCCTAGCGTCCCTGGCAGGTACGTGGAGAGATCTTGATTGGCGGCGCCTGAGACGCCGCCGTCTGTATCTGTCTGTCCGTGCCTGCCAGCCTGCCGTCCTAACCGCGGGCGGGCTGATCCGGGCCAGCCGTTTTGTGATAACGTCGACCCTGTCCCTGAGGACGTTACGCGGTCGTCGCACGAGAGCCTTTCGTCGAGGCTTATAATCGCACGCGGACACGACGAGCGGATTTCGATGGTGGAAATACTTACGCGAGAGCGACGTAATGTACTTTTTGATGGAGGGAAGCTCCAGATCGCGGTGGAGGTCGACGTTACGCATATAGAGGGGAGCACCGACGGCTCTGCGCATGAATTTATTCTGCACGATTTGCAGTTTATCTAAAAGGGCAGGCTTGGCATAGCCGAATACCACACTCGCGTATGTCATGATCGGGCGGATTCAGTCAGAGGTGCAACTTTCAAAGATCCCCTTACGTACTCATTTCTCACCTTATCCCTTTTTGTAACACCACACATCCATCTCAACATCCTCATCTCAGCAGAGTGGAGACCTTTGTGATTTATCACTTTAGTGGCCCAACATTCTGACGGCCTCTGTGGTTGAGCGGGCTAAGCCTTTGCCGGCCTACCTCACTGCAACGCAGAGGCTCCGGGTTCGATTCCTCGTATAGTAAATTTCGGAAACGTATTTTCTCCGTTATTTACTATGGTCTGGGTGTCTAGGATCGGCGCCAGAGTAGTACGTTATATATTACCCATAACACAAGCGTAACTTGCCTAATTTGGGGATATTAAATATGTGTGTTTGTCTGCCGATTCTTTATTTATTTATTTATTCAGTTCCATTCCAACATTGTAAAACTAAATAATTAATAACATTTCTATCTCTCTGTCTTTCAGAAGAGATGTAGCCCGACTGCTGCTCGCCCCCTAAGCTTTATTGTCCCATATTTTCTATAGAAATATTTTTTAAGTCTCCGCGCGTCGGAAGGCTGTTATCTTTTAACTTTTTACGAACTTTTAGTCGAGATAAAGTATCTAAAGGTTGATAAATCGCTTTCAGGATACGAGGAGGCAAAGGTTAAATTCTATGACCCAATGAACGCCACAATTGAAGCACTAATTGAAAAAACGCGAAGCTTTGAAATATTATGTTACAATCTATATTAATATTATAAAGCTGAAGAGTTTAATCTCAGAAACCGCTGGTCCGATTTGAAAAATACTTTCAGTGTTGAATAGTACATTTATCGAGGAAGGCTATGGGTTATATTATATTTTCAAAAAAAAATAGGGATCCTTACCAAAAGTCCAATAATGTAACGCAAGGTGTAAAAAAATGTCCCCAAAAAAATCTTTACACGGCGTGCGCTGCGAAAACTATTGATTATAGAACAAAACAATGTACTACCACTTTGCAGAACATATAATTGTCTACAAATAATCATATGTCTAACTATTGTAGTTATCTCACAATAAGTGTCTTCTTTTATTTTTTTAAATAATTAAAATACCGTCGCTTCAAAAACTCTTTATTTTGTACCGTGGTATTAATCCTTATCAAAATAAATTACTCCATATTCAAGAAGAATTCAATACCTTTCTAGAACTTTTTGAACTATTCAATTTGGACGTTGTAGCCAAATATATAATATTGTTTGATTGAACGCGCTAATCTCAGGAACTACTGGTCTGATTTGAAAAATTCTTTCAGTGTTGGATAGCCCATTTATTGAGGAAGGCTATAGGCTATATATCATCACGCTAAGACCAATAGGAGCGGAGCACCATTGAAGAATGTTTCAAAATCGAAGGGTTTTGAAAGCAAATTCCACGCGGACGACGTCGCGGCCACAGCTAGTTAAATGTATTTTATTTTTTGTTTACCAGAGCTCAGAAGCTATCTCGACGTTATGAAGATACTTTAGTTAGTCTTGAGACATTAATATATTGTTTATGATGCTTTGTAACTCAATTAAATGTGGAAGATTTCTTCTATTTAGTCTTAAATAGAAATTGATTGCTTGTTGCTGTCAGACAAGCAAAATCTCTAATAACATTTAAGAACATGGTCAGGAAAGTCGTGTTAGTTACACTATTTATAACTCAAGAACGGCTGTACCGATTTGACTGAAAATTGGTGGGGAGGTAGCTTAGAACCAGGAGACGGACATAGGATACTTTTTATCCCGTTGGAACCGGTAGGTGGCGCTGAGATCGGGTTCTGGAATCCTCCTAATCTTTTGTTTTTGTGTGTTTGAGTGGATCCCCGGATGGTTAAAATCCACAATTGGAACCTGTAGGTGGCGCTGGGATCGGGTCCTAGATTTTTATTTTTTCAGAGGAGGACAATGTCTGCCGGGGCCGCTAGTTTTATATAATTAGTATTATATTGCATATCTTAATATATGTAAATTGCGTGTCACGTTGTTTGTCCGCGATGGACTCCTAAACTACTTGACCGATTTTAATCAAATTTGCACACCGTGTGCAGTTTGATCCAACTTGAAAGATAGGATAGCTTACAACCGTTGGAACTGGTAGGTGGCGCTGAGATCGGGTTCTAAATTTTATTTCTTCAGGGCAGAACAACGTCTGCCGGGACAGCTAGTAGCTATATGTTTATTTATAAGTTAATACATGAAGCAAAAACTTTGTACCCCCTTTTTACGAAAATTGCGCAGACGGAGGAGTGTGAAATTACTCACACTTATCTTCTTTATATATAAAAATGAATGTTTGTCTGTAAGTCTTTTATAGAATCGTAAACTATACATTTGATCATGTGATGATCTATAGCAAAGTTGTTGTGCATGAGCCAAAGAAGGTTCTGAGTTGGCTCACAATTGGATCCGGTAGGTGGCGCTGCTGCTTCCACAACGTTGGAAGACAGGAAAGCTGGTCCTGCTGCGGAAGGAGGGGCGCCCCGCGGACTCACCGTCCGCCTACCGGCCCATTGTGCTGCTGGACGAGGTCGGTAAGCTCTTTGAGCGTATCATCGTCGACCGCCTCGTCCAGCATCTATCGACGACGGGGCCGGACTTAGCGGACAACCAGTTCGGTTTCCGCACGGGGCGCTCCACGATTGACGCGATCATGCGCTTGAGAAGCCTGGCGGAGGAAGCAGTTTCCCAGGGCGAGGTCCTGTTGGCGGTGTCCTTAGACATCGCCAAGGCATTCAATTCCTTGCCCTGGGCATGCATCATGGAGGCACTCCGATATTTCGGGGTGCCGACCTACTTCCGCCGTATAGTCGGGGTATACCTAAACAGCAGAGCCGTCATCTACCCGGTCCACGAGGGATGGAATCGGCGAGCCATGGTGTGCGGTGTTCCACAGGGGTCGGTTCTAGGTCCCCTCCTGTGGAACATCGCATACGACTGGACATTGAGGTGTCGGGTCCTCCCGGGCGTCAGCGTCGTATGTTACGCAGACGACACGCTGATCGCCGCGCGCGGGAGGACCCATCGGCAGGCGTGCCTTCTAGGCACGGCTGGCGTGTCGACAATAGTAGGCAGGATCCGGCGTCTCGGTCTGGAGGTGGCGTTACAGAAGACCGAGGCCGTGATGTTTCACGGTCCTCGTAATCGTCCACCTCCGGACAGTTGCATCATAGTAGGAGGCATCCGCATCGGCATCGGTGGAACCATGAAATACCTGGGATTGGTCCTCGATAGCCGATGGGATTTTTCGGCACACTTTCGGCAGCTGCTCCCCAGACTCAAGGGGGCAGCCGGTGCGCTCTCGCGCCTGCTCCCCAACGTCGGGGGGCCCAACGCCACGTGCCGGAAACTCTTCGAAGGCATCGTACGTTCGATGGCTCTTTACGGGGCCCCAGTCTGGTCGAACCGCCTGACGGCCAAAAACGCGGCGCTACTGCGTCAAGCGCAACGCATATTGGCCGTCAGAGCAATAAGAGGATACCGTACGGTGTCCTTCGAAGTGGCCTCACTACTCGCCGGATCCCCCCCATGGGACCTGGAAGCCAGGGTCCTGGCGTCATTGTATGTATGGCGCAAAGAGGCCCTGGCCAGGGGCACCAGACCCGCGCCTCGCGAGATCGAGGCGTGCAGGTCGGAGCTCCGTCAGGTAGCCGTGGGGGTCTGGGAAGATCGCCTACGACGCCCCAGTGCGAGCCCCGCCACCATTGAGGCGGTGAGGCCCGTCCTGCACGAATGGCTAGGACGACGTCACGGCACCCTGACGTTCAGGCTGACGCAGGTCCTGACGGGGCATGGTTGCTTCGGAAGGTACCTGTGTCGCCTCGGCCGCGAGGCCACGTCAGGGTGCCATCATTGTGACACGGGCGACGAGGACACGGCGCTGCACACACTGCAGGAGTGTCCCTCTTGGACGGAGCAGCGCCGGGAGCTCGTCGCCCATACCGGATTCGACACCTCGCTCCCGGCCGTGGTACGCACCATGGTCGGGAGCTCCACCGGATGGGACGCCGTCTCCTCCTTCTGCGAGCAAGTCATGTTCGCGAAGGAGGAGGCGGAACGGGAGCGTGAGCGTAATTCCCTGCTCCGCTCCCGCCAAAGGAGGACGCGCCGACGCCGGAGGTCGGATAGTGACCTTCGGCCGCCGTAAGCGGGCAGCGCGGGTGGGGCCCCTAGGGGTATAGGGGTTCTCACTCACCCGCACATGCCGTCGAGATGAGAGTGCGAGTGTTCCGCGCGCTCATCTCTCTTCCCGTGGGGCGCGTTACAGACCGCCCCACGCGTGGAATAGACCTAGGTATGTAGCCGGGGGATACGTCTCCTGGCATAGGAAGAGGCCCAGTGAGGGGGGCCCACGCCTGCCAGGGCACGCGGAGTTGGGAAGCCCGTTACACGTAGCCCTGGCATAAGGCGCAGGACGGAACACCCAGGGGTTTTAGTGGGTATCCCTAACTGGGGCGTGGCAATAGCGTGGCACCGGTTTTGACCGGGCCCGCTAGTGCCACCCCCGATCTGGCGAATCCCACACTCACACCGGTCGCGAACATCCCCCCAGGCTTCTGTGCCTGTCGCGGCTTAGTCCTCAAACGGATTTCCCCTGGCCAAAAAAAAAAAGGTGGCGCTGCTGTCGGCATATCGATTGAAGCTTTTCCGGGCAGGACGACGGCTGCCGGGACAGCTAGTAGTTTATATAGAGAAGTTTAGTTTTAGATCTCTTGTCTGTTTGCTCGGTATTCACGTAAAAACTACGAGGCCGATTTCGATGCGGTTTTCGCTGATCGACAGCAAATTCTTAGACTTCAACTCTGCGCTACTTTTTATCCTAGGTATCCCGCGGGAAATTTTTCCGGGAGTGGTTTGAAATTGAAATTCTTAATCCGTGCGGGAACGGAGAAAGAATACAATTTCCTGCGGCCGGGCGGCCTGTCGTAAGAGGCGACTTAACAACCCACAGCCAGGTGGTAGGGTACTTGCCCGACTGGATGGCTACCACCCCTGGTCTAAAGTATGTCGCCATAACAACCTTGAGTTGTGTTCCGGCATTAATGACCAGGTTCCAGTATCCCTTAAGAGAGCAGCAGCGCATTTGTAGCAACTTTGATGTTGCAATGTCCATAGGCGATGGTAACCGCTTTCCATCTAGTGGGCCGTCTGTCTGTCAGCTGATCTCCTGCAATAAAAAAAAAAAAAAATGTTCGAGTGCATGAAAATTGGCTTAATGCCGACACAGTTTCAACTAAAACGACAGCTTGTATTATTTTTTTAAATGCTGCGATACTGGTCAAGCGTGAACGAAGTCACGGGCATATCCTAGTACATATTTATTTATTTAAGCACAAAACAGATTACAAACATTAAAAATGAATCAATAACAATGTAATATATAGGGCTAGATCATAATCCAAACTATGTGCTAATTAAACCAACGACAAAAGAGGATATTCTTTTGAAAGTTGTTCATATTTATTTTGCAAATAATATGAGTGAAAAATCGACAATAGATGTTAATACCGATTGTGTGAGATAACTTTTTGCATTTATTCATAAACTTAAATTGACTAGAATTAAAAATATCAATGTACGCATTTAATTTGGTGAGTTCATTATAAAGGCGACACATGCGAAGCAATGGATTGAAATAGGAATTATTATCACGATACACTTGAAGGGAAAAAACTGCTGGTTTTCTACATCGATAATTCGTATTGATATTAAGTAAAGACATTAAATAGGGTGAATCAATACGTCCATGTAAAATTTTGTGAAGAGAAACAAGGTCTGAAATGCTTCTACGATTTACTAAGGATGTCAGTGAGTAATATTTCAGTCGGTCGTGATACGTTTTAAAAGTTGGAATTAAGTTATATCTATATGAAACTATTCGCAATGCTTTATTTTGTACACGCTCAATGCGATCGATGTGTAATGAATAATGAGGAGACCAGATATTAGAATTATATTCCAACATACTTCTAATTATCGTGCAGAATACATGAATGAAGCTCGTAGGTTTCTTAAAGCCAAGAGTAGACCTACATATAAATCCTAAAAGACTGGATCCTCTACTCACAATGTAATCATAGTGTTCCCTAAAGGTAAGTTTGTCATCAAAGATAATACCAAGATCTTTAATTGATGTTGTACGTTTTAGTGTATGATTATTTAGAGAATAATTAAATTCAATCTTATTAACTTTATTTGTGAATGAAATTATATGACATTTTTCTACATTGAGAAACATTTTATTTAACTGACACCAATTAGAAATAATATCAAGGTCTCGCTGGAGTTTCATAGCATCATACAAACTAGAAACTGTTGTATAAATTTTAAGATCATCAGCATACAGAAGTGTAGGACAAGATAAACATTCAACTAAATCATTCACAAATGCAACAAAGAGCAATGGACCAAGATGAGAACCTTGAGGAACACAAGAAGTAACCTGGACAGGAGAAGAAGTATTACCCTTAAGGGAGATTAAGTGACTTCTACGATTAAGACAAGATTTTAACCACCGAAGAAGGTTATCGTGTATGTGTATCAATTGTCAACCTAGTGATTCAATTTTATTGCATAATATGAGATGATCCACTTTATCAAAAGCTTTTGAAGAGTCAGTATATACTGAGTCAACTTCAATGTTTGTAGCAAATGATGAACAAATATAATTTTTATATTCTAAAAGATTAGTAGTAGTTGATTTATTTTTAACAAATCCATGTTGATTAGGCGAAAGTAAGGGTTTTAAATTATTATAAAGGTAGTCGCAAACTACAGATTCAAATAATTTAGCAAAACAAGATAGGAGGCTAATTGGACGATAGTTATTACATTGTGTTTTATCACCGGATTTGTGAATTGGGATAATGTGAGCAATTTTCCAAACCGTAGGAAATACTCCTGTTGTTAGTGATTTGTTAAATATGATAGTAAGAGGAAGTGCTAGTTCCTCACTACAACGTTTAATAAATAAGGGTGGGATGCCATCAGGACCACACCCTTTATTAGAATCTAGTTTTCTAAGTTTAAATAAAACATGCAGTTCATTAATAACCACACGGCTAATTGCAGAATTGTATTTAATATTACTTGAACTCAATGAGTTCGAGGTATCAACCTTTTCAAAAACAGACCCAAAATAAGTGGAGAATAATTCACAGATACTTTTATGATCAGTGGCAGTCTGGTCTCTATATGACATTGTATCTGGTATATTATTACTAGAGTGTTTTTTATTGGTGACATATCTCCAGAAATGTTTAATATTATTTTTTAGAGAATCCTAAACTGAACTTATATAGTTCTTATGACATTCTGACATAAGATTTTTACTCCGCTTTCTAAATAGAGCAAAAGTGTCATAGTCACATGGGTTACCATATATCAAATGACTTGCATCTCTAACCACTCCCGAAGTAAATGTGGATAAACTACATTAGGAGACTGAACTAAAATACATTTCTCGCAGAATACATGATTAGTCGAACCAACGACGAATGTTGCGCACTAATTACTTAATCCGAACATAATATATTGTAAGCTGATTACATTTACACTGAAATATATATTCGGATTAGTTATGTGACATAATGGAATTGGGCGTATCATTACTGATTTACTGTTAATTAATGTAACAAACACTCGTTGAAATAATCATTATTATCTGGTTAATAAATTAGTTCGCTCACGACTTCAATGCCCATCGATTTAACGTGATTATTTCCGATAAAATATTCAACAATTTTTCTTTTTGTATCTTATACTAATATATAAAGCTGAAGAGTTTGTTTGTTTGAACGCGCTAATCTCAGGAACTACTGGTTTGATTTGAAAAATTCTTTCAATGTTAGATAGCCCATTTATCGAGGACGGTTATAGGTTATATATCATTACGCTAAGACCAATAGGAGCGGAGCAGCAATGAAAAATGTTTCAAAGTCGGGGGGATTTTTTACTTACTTTTTTTTAACTATTCGGGTAGAAGTTAGTAGATAATTTAGATAAACAAAAATGGCATTCTTCAGTCTAGAAAATAAATTAAACAAAAGAGTTCATAACAATTACTTTTCGGTGTATTAATCTAATTCTAGCAAACATTGCATAACAGGAGAAATGATAAATTATTTATCGTAATAATGAGAACACATCTCCATAAATTCCTGATATGTTTGATGAAATAAAACGTCACAGAAGATAGTATAAAAAGCTGGAGCTGCTATGTATATGCAGTTTCGACGCAGACAAAACAGACGCCGGAGAGCCCCCGGCTTGGATCCTCTTAGACAAAGGTAAGACCCACCAATCATACTCACTCACTACAGACACAAGTAGCCATACAAGATTAGCATAGGCGTGTTGCTGGAGAGTTTCTTCCGCCGCTTCTTCTCCTCCAGCTATAACACGTTTCGAAGCGGTAGTAATGATAGTTAATAGATAATTGGTCCCCAAACAGTCACTTCAGCCTGTTGGCTTAGCTCATTCAGCCTTTTACGGCTAATTCTCAATATAGAGTCAATCCCCCGCAGCGGTCGAGCCGAGGTCGAACCTCACAGGAGGTGCCTCCTCGAGCGCACTGCTTCCGGGCTGAACGCCTCCGCTCCCACGGAGTCGGGAAGCCCCCAAAGTCCGGTATCGCTGAAACAGCCATCTGCGGCTATTCAGCTGGGTCCAGCTCCAAAAAAATAAAAAATAAATGCAGTTTTGTGATTGAAGTATTCATCAACAGTGTATGTAATATACCATTTTAAGCAAAGGCAAAGGGCATAATAAAGTTATAAATTTACATCCAGACAACTATTGTACATTTTCAATTTACGTAACCTATTAGTTTCCCAAGTTAATCAGTAATCCTATCTATTAGTTCAATACTATTGTATTGACTTTGCTAACGACTTAACTATTCTAAACATTAACCATATGTATTTTAAACACAGATCATGTTAATTCTGAATTAGATTTAAAAGGTAAATCGTCGATTACAAAGCTATAAGTCTCAAATTCACGAATATATATAACACTAGCTGTGCCAGCGACGTCGTCCGCGTGGAATTTGTTTTCAAAACACTCCGATTTTGAAACATTCTTCACTGGTGCTCCGCTCCTATTGATCTGAGCGTGATGATATATAGCCTATAGCCTTCCTCGATAAATGGGCTATCCAACACTGAAAGAATTTTTCAAATCAGACCAGTAGTTCCTGAGATTAGCGCGTTATATTTGGCTACAACACTAATACTTACATTTTAAATATCGCGATATCTTTTGAATGAAACGTCCGAATTGAATAACTCAAAAAGTTCTAGAAAGGTATTGAATTCGTCTTTGATATGGAGTAATTTTTTTTGATAAGGAATAATACGAAGGTACAAAATAAAGAGTTTTTGAAGCGACGGCATTTTAATTATTTAAAAAAATAAAAGAAAACACTTATTGTGAGATAACTACAATAGATATATGGTTACGCAATATTTTTTTATAGAAAATTATATGTTCTGCAAAGCGGTAGTACATTGTTTTGTTTTATAATCAATAGTTTTCGCAGCGCACGCCGTGTAAGGATTTTTTCGGGTCATTTTTTTACACCTTGCGTTACATTATTGGACTTTTAGTAAGGATCCCTGATTTTTTGAAAATATAATATAGCCTATAGCCTTCCTCGATAAATATACTATTCAACACTGAAAGAATTTTTCAAATCGGACCAGCGGTTCCTGAGATTAGCGCGTTTAAAAACCAAAGAAACAAACTCTTCAGCTTTATAATATTAGTATAGATTAGTATAGATAGCGTTGAATCCCAGCTGTGTTCGGGGCTTGGGCTCTGCTCGTCCACTTTTCTTTTGCACTTTCTTCTGTATACCTTCTTGTTGGATCATTAGTAGCATCCTTTCAATGTCCATTTCCCGGGAATAAGCTATTTTTTAATGCAGGAGTCCAGCAGACAGGCAGACGGCCCACTTGATGGAAGGCGGTTAACATCACCTATAGACATTTCCAACACCAAAGGTGCTACAAATGCGCTGCTGCTCTCTTAAGGGAGACTGGACCCTGGTCACCAATGCCGATACACAGGTTGTGGATTGTCTTGTCGCCTCTTACGACAGGCAGCAGGAAATTGTATTCTTTCGCCGTTCCTGCACGGATATCCCCCGCCATACATTACCTGTTATAGCGTAAAATATACAAGTTAGAGAGGAAATGACTTGAACAAAAGCCAAAGTTATTTGGGAACTTCCCCACGTTCGCGTTGAAATAGTAAAATGACTCGCAAAACCTGCCCTTTGAGTTATACAAGGAAGGGAACTTACGCCTGCGACATCGAGTTTCGAATTAACATGCCTATGGATATTTGCATCATCAAAGGTGCTACAAATACGCTGCTGCTCTTTTAAGGGAGACTGGAACTTGGTCATTAATCTCGGAACACAACTCAAGGTTGTTATGGGGACATACTTTACACCAAGGGTGATAGCCATCCGGTCGGGCAAATGCCCTACCACCTGGCTGTGAGTTGTTTTGTCGCCTCTTACGACAGGCCGCCCGGTCGCAGGAAATTGTATTCTTCATCCGTTCCAGCACGGATAAAATAAGAAGAGAAAAGACCAGTTATTTTTAGCAAGGCTCTTGAATAAATATAACTTCACTCTTAAACTGACTTTTTATTTTCACCTTTGTAAGTATCTTTTTGTCGTACAAAATGGTCTCTCTTAACTGAATTCAAAAACCGTGTCTCTTTTTACATTTTTGAATTCCCACCAATGAGAGCGAGTTTTATACCCATCTCTCATTGGTTAGTCGTATCCTTACGTCCTGGCTAACACGGGCATATAGGCATTGAATAACAATAACAAAAGTAGATCATTATGTAATTGGTAAATTAAATTTAATTAAATAAATAAGAAAATTGAAATAGATATTTATATATAATTTATTTTACGATTAGAAATTATGATTTAAACATGAATGGAAAACATAGCGTAGATCAAAAGAATGTTGTTGCTATGTTTTTCATAAGGTAGCACTTGTCAAACGTCAAAAGTCAAATGCCAAAGATTGACCTTGAACTTGACCTACTGTTGTTTATGAATATGAATTGGATTAAAATACAAGTTTTATTTATAATACGAAAGTTTCTGATAGACATGAAAATGAAATTCCATAAATGTATAAACAAATAATTGAGTTGGAAAACCGAGCGTGTGGTAACCAGGATCGTGGTATATTTTAAGCAAATATAATATAAAACTACAACTAAACGTGGTAAGGATCGGGCTATGAATAGTTAACTGCCCCCTTCGGGAGGCAGAGGGCTATGGATCATCAATCAGCCAGACTCCGGCCGCAACCCCACGCCTCAGTGCAAATGAGAAATTGAGCGAAAACCGGCGAGCGGTGTGCTTGATACCGATATGTGATTCAACCTTGTGTTTTGTTTTGATAAAGAAACATTCAAGACCGGCGGTACATTTGATACTATCGTGCGGAGAATAGGTGTTTACTCTTAATTTATTTAAATACAGCTTTAGTTTCAGTTTAAGGATATAGTACAAAAAACGTGAAACAATCACGATGGTCTTGGCACGGAGTATGCGAAACATCAAGATTTAATTTTGCGAAATTAGGAGACTCGTTTCACCATCAAGCAATCGCGATGAATAGACTTGTTCTGCTGCAAATTCAGCCAGAAGAGTTAGGTAGTTCATTGACGAAGAGACTGCTAGACTAGTTTATTTTAGTTATTTTCATAGTGTCATGTCCTATGGTATTTTACTTTGGGGCAACGCTGCTGACTTAGAGACTATATTTGTTTTACAAAGAAGAGCAGTAAGGTCAATTTACAATCTCGGCCCTCAGAAGTCTCCTGCATGTATGGAATTTATGGAGATATGTTGCAGTATAATTTTTTAGTACATCATACATACATAATTTCACGCCAGTTCCCTTGCGGGGTAGGCAGGAACAACAGTGCGCCATTTAGGCTTATTCTTACATACCTCACTTGCTTCTTTGACATTCATAACTCTTGTCATGCACGCTCGTGTGTTCTTAAAGCTTCTGACATCACCTTCTGCTAATACACGATCAATTTGATCATTGAAGGTGTGTCGTGGCCTTCCACGTAGTACATCATGTCATTATTATAACTATAATAATATTTTTATTTCCTATTATTGTGTCTTTGACTTACTGATTATGCTCTGTTTGCTACAACTCGATTAATTCTTCGAAAAGTAATTGTGTAACACATTTCTGTATAAAAAGTATTTGAGCTAGGTAAATAGAAGAAAAAAATTTTTTAGCTAGACGTGATGCTGGGGAGTTTCTTGTCGCTTCTTCACCTTAACAGCAATAACACGTTGCGAAGCGGTGTACATAGACTAGGAAGTGGAATTAAATTTTAACTTATACCTTCAAAAAATGTTCTCCAGTGGAATTTATTTTGAATAAACATTTGAATTTGCAGCGCCACTTAAAGACTATCCAAATCAGTACAATATGAGAGGTTTCAACAACTAAGTATGCTGTATCCTTAGATCGTATTCTTACGAGTTACGCAATACTCGAATTAAAATGCCCTTGGAATTACTATACCAATTTATTAGAACTGTACAAGCACGTATAAAACAGGTACAAATATAACTGAAAACAAACAATATACACTGCACGATTCAATAACATACGCAAAGTCCGTCACTATCTCACTTGTCGAATGTACACACGTCTTGCTAGCATCGTAATCGTCGCTTGACTGCCGATCTCTCCGTTCGAGCACCCTTTATACTCAGCTTACGACCGTGTAAACAATGATTTCCACGAATCACACCTGCGCCATTTTCGGCGCAATTCCTAGGAAAAACATAATTCTCCCCACCTGCATAATTATACCTGCGAACGGCCATAAACAAGTACGATAACAATAGGCTATTGTCAACAAAAGAACTCCTTATGCGGAGGGTAATAAAAATGTGCTTCGTGCAATTTTGGCTAAGTTGTAACAGTATTATCTTTATGACTGTTACATCCTATACAAAGACTGTCCGGCTGCTCACGTTCACTTCTACTTAGTTGCTTAATCTAACAAATGTTTACACGTGGTCAACATACGACCAACCTTATATACCAAAGTGGGGCTTCACACATATAACATTACTATTTTCCAACGGATGCTCTCATTTGTCGCAGGATGTGATACATCCTGTGTGTCTCCTCTATCTTAATTAATACAACTTTCAATAACGTAACCTTTCTGTTCCTCCCTTTAGGTACTTTCGTAATAGAATAATCTGTAAACCTTTAAAGCCTTCAGGCTGTTTGAAAGTTCGACGTCTAATTAAAATTGTATCAATCGAGAAAGTTGTCGACTTTTGTCCGTCAATCAATTTCCTGCAGTCGAGTTGAGCCTCTTTGAAATGTTCCGATCAATGTAGAATTCAGTTTGCTTCATATTGCTTTCAGGATTTTCAAGTTTTACTGAACCACTTCTGATCATTCTGGTTAGTAATTGAACTTTTTCTTAAGCTTCATTTACGTTTGTATTAGTTAAGCAATTAATTAACGTGCCAAAAATTATATAGGTAATTAAGTCTTTATCGTCGTTTGGATCACTTTACAGTTTGTACCGTTCAACGTACAGCGGTTTGCTGTACGTGTTACTTTAGACCATTATCAATTATGGAGGCATTCCACTACGGGCAATCCAAACAGTAATTGATCGGCTTGTGCGGAGACTCGAGACCATTAGACGTATAATGGCTAATACCCAGTAAAACCAGCCTCCTCCGATGCCCCGCGCTTATGGCAGGAAAGGTATGAGACTTAGAACGTAGTTACGCCCATGCCGATCCTAGCGCAATAAGTGCCTGAGAAAGCCCCTGGAAGAGCTAACTCACTTCGACGACAGGGGTGAAGACTCCTCTGCTCCCTTGATGCGAGAGGGCCACTGAAGCGGTATTATTCAGGGAGGGAAATCATGCGCATATCTGCGCCTCCGGGCTCCCGGCTGACGCCGGCGCCCACGTGGAGGCGCATGAATACGCGCAATTCCATTTCTCTCCCTATCTCGTTCAGCGGCCTCCTTTTGAGACATAACCGTCTCGCAGAAATTGGCCGCACCCACCCAATGATCTTCGCTGTGCAGCATGACTTGCACCGGGCTGCGAGGGAATCGATCGGACCTACTAATGTCTCGAGTAGAAATCTCTGCGATGTCCAAGCTGCGCACTCGACTAGCGTATGAAACGCCGTGTCAAGCGCGCCACACTGGTGGCATTCGGGTGAAGGCTGACAGCCCGCATTCTGATGCAGATACTTATCGAAGCAACCGTGCCTGGTAAGTATCTGCGTCATTCTGAAGGTCAGGGTCCCGCGTTCCCGCGAGAGCCATTCCAACAGCTGCGGTCGAACCGCTTCCACCGTGTAAACGCCGGCCGCAGGGTTTTCCAACTCTACTGACCAAGATTGAATCATGGAGGCGGTTTCCCGCGCCCTGGTCGTAAAAAAAAACCTCCAAACACTGCCAGCATCCATCACTACAAGCAAGAACAAGTGTACAAACTGTACACAGTTAAGTAGTAAATTTTTGGTCAAGTAAATATCTATCTATCTAAACTATGATAAGAACTTAGGTCGCAAGTTAACTGGTTATTTGGCTAATGTAAATGTAATTCAGGAATATACCCCTACATGCTCCAACATTTATTAGATACGATGTTTGTTTCGCAATTTCGATTACGTAAAAGCTTCGTGTTCCGCAAAAACTGTGTTTGGATTATTTTAAATCACAAATCTCTAAGCTTCTTTCAACAAAGTCTATTCAAATCCAATACAAGGAATAAGAAACAAACAAAAATATTATATAGATATGAATGAATATTATAGTAAGTAAGAGAGTTGGTCTGAAAGAGAGTGTCGGGGTGAAGGTAAGGAGAGGAATGCTCCGGTGGTTCGGGCATGATGAAAGAATGACTAAACAGATATACAATGCAAAAGTGGATGGATGCAGAAGTCGTGGAAGGCCACGACACACCTTCCATGATCAAATTGATCGTGTACTAGCAGAAGGTGATGTCAGGAGCCTTAAGAACAGACGAGCGTGCATGACAAGAGTTATGAATGTCAAAGAAGCAAGTGAGGTGTGTAAGAATAAGCCTAAATGGCGCTCTGTTGTTCGTGCCTACCCCGCAAGGGAACTAGCGTGAAGTTATGTATGTATGTATGTATGTATGAATGCTTTACTACCGTGTAACACAGTAGCGCAGCATCAAGATGTTGGAATAATATCACTCCGCCTATTAGGAATGCATCTTCAATTTCGTTGTTTAGAATCAAAATTAAGAAATTTATTAATGCTCATCAAAACGCACAATGCGATCTTAGGCTATATGATTTTTTTTATTTTTTTATTGCAGGAGTTCAGCAGACAGGCAGACGACCCACTTGATGGAAAGCGGTTACCATCGCCTATGGACATTTGCAACTAAATGTGCTACAAATGCGCTGCTGCTCTCTTAAGGGAGACTGGAACCTGGCCACTAATGCCGGAACACAACTCAAGGTTGTTATGGCGACATACTCTAGACTAGGGGTGGAAGCCATCCAGTCGGGCAAATGCCCTACCTTCTGGCAATTGTTTCTAGTCTACAATTCATTTACCTTTATTAAACTGCATTATACTGTAAATATTATAAGTCGTGGAAGGCCACGACACACCTTCCATGATCAAATTGATCGTGTACTAGCAGAGGGTGATGTCAGGAGCCTTAAAAACAGACGAGCGTGCTTGACAAGAGCTATGAATGTCAAAGAAGCAAGTGAGGTGTGTAAGAATGGGCCTAAATGGCGCTCTGTTGTTCGTGCCTACCCCGCAAGGGAACTGGCGTGAGGTTATGTATGTATGTATGTATGTGTATTATAATTGTTGTACTTATGTGTATTGTCGCTTCTTCTCTATATAAACTACTAGCTGTCCCGGCAGACGTTGTTCTGCCCTGAAGAAATAAAATTTAGAACCCGATTCTAGCGCCACCTACCGAATCCAAATGTAAGCTACCCTATCTTTCAATTCGGATCAAACTGCACCCGGTGTGCAACAAATTAAAATCGGTCAAGTAGTTTAGGAGCCCCTCGCGGACAAACAACGTGACACGTAATTTATATATACATACATAACTTCACGCCAGTTCCCTTGCGGGGTAGGCACGAACAACAGAGCGCCATTTAGGCCCATTCTTACACACCTCACTTGCTTCTTTGACATTCATAGCTCTTGTCATGCACGCTCGTCTGTTCTTAAGGCTCCTGACATCACCCTCCGCTAGTACACGATCAATTTGATCATGGAAGGTGTGTCGTGGCCACAATAATTTATATATAATAAGAAACTATAAGCGAGCGAAATTCCATACTTCTCCGTCCGCGCAATTTTCGTAAAAAGGGGTACAAAGTTTTTGCTTCACGTATTAATATATAGATAAAAACACTAGCAGATCCTCGCGACTTCGTCCACGCTGGACTTGAAGTTGCCGCGGGAATCCCGGGACACAAAATACCGCAGCATTGAAAAAATAATGTCGTAAATCGTTTAAGTGAAAGCTGTGTCGGAATAAGCCAATTTTTATGAACCCGAACAACTTCAAACCGCTCCCGGGAAAATCCCGCCGTATTTCCAGGATAAAAAGTAGCGCAGATTTTAGTCTAAGTGTTGGCAACACCAACATAAAATATTTTTTACTAGCAACATTGTAGTTGCATTTTTGGGCTTCTTCCGTTTGGGTTGTAGCCGAAGGCAGACGCCTTCGTATGTAATGTGATATTATTACAAGTTTTCACCAACTAACAGTGTTTAACTTTCACGAATACCTGGGTATCCTAGAACCACCACCATGAGCGTGCGCCAAAAATATATATTATATGCGCGACGAGCTGCGTGCATGTTGGTCCTTCGAGCCGGATCGCCGTTCTGTCGATCAGCGAAAACCCGCGAAACCACGAACCAACCCATCGAATCCCGAACAAACCGACAAACAGACGAGAATCTAAAAAAAAATTGCATCGAGTTCTCCATCGTTTATATAATAGTTAATTATAGTGTATTTCAGTTCTTTTTTTTTTTAATAACATCAAAGTACAGGCACGATATGTTTATAATTTGATAATATTGTTACATGCCGACAAAAGTGAAACCACACCTGCCTGCCATAAAGCACAGTTTATTACCTTCCCGCATTTGGACTTCTTTTGTTTACTTAGAAAAACAATCTATTGTGTATTGTACTAGTTTATGGCCGTTCGCAGGAATAATTAAGTAGGTGTGCGGATTACGTTTTTCTAGGACATTAAGTCGACGATACGGGCGGGCATACTTATATTTGTGAAGTATAAAATAACAGCAGAATGGAGAGGGGAGGCAGTCAAGCGACGATTATGATACAAGCAAGACGTGTGTACATTCGATAAGCTAGATAGTGACGGACTTTGCGTAAGTTATTGAATCGTGCAGTTTGTCCTGTTTGTATAGTTCTAATAAATTCTATAGTCAATCCAACGGCGTTTTAGTTCGAGTCCCGCACTCGTAACAATATTATAGATCATATAATAGGATAAAATATATTTTCAACACACTTGCTTATAAAGTGGCTCTATGGTCACCGCAATTAGGCACAGAATGACACCCATAATCAAACTGTGAGTAAAAAACATTATAACTCACTAGTGAGTTATAGATTTTTTTTTTAATTTTATTGGTTGAGTTGCTTTGTTCTTAAAAAAGTTTTTATTCAAAAAAAAAAGATCGTGTTCTATAGAACAAATAAATTAATGTTCCTATTGCTTGCTCATTTCATGCAACTTCTTATTTAAATAGATAATTTTAACTCGTACGTGTTTAATAAATAAAACTTTCACTCATATATAACTTTTTTTATCTACTAAATAAAATGAGTTTTTGTTGTTATTTTATTCACAAGTGTGTTGAAAAACGTCGTACGATACACGTGTGTATTGATGATTACCGTCCTCGTCTCTCTTAAGACCCTCGCCTACGGCTCGAGTCTCAATGGCGCCTCGGCGGTAATCACCAATGTTACACACTAGTACCATAATGTACTATTATTACACCCGTTAGAAAAGCCTCTGAATCTAATTTTTAAAGCTACAATCTGCTGCAATAGTCACGGAATTATTCACATACAATAAATACAAATGAACTGTTGTACACGTCATTGGGATGATTAAACAAAGAGTGCGGCTAAAGCAATTAACTGCAAACGATTTCATTAAAATTTCACATGAATTATAATGGAGCTGTCATATCAACGCATGAGATCAATACCCCATGCGAGAGACGACATTAACGAGTTGGAAATTGTGCGGGAAGTAGAAGGAAATTATGAAAATTAAATGCTTTGTAAACTCATTGGAAGCTTAACAAATTTATCAATTTTTGATGTGAAACTTCTATAGACGGGGTCTTAGGATTTTTCTGTCACGAAAAAGCGTTACGGCCGCGGTATAAATTTAGACTAGACGTGGTAAGGGGCGGCATAATTTTAGAGAAGAGAACTGTCAGGCGAGAGGCTTACATATGAATGCGAAGAAAACAAAGGTTATGGTGTTTGAAAGAGAAGAAACCAGAACGAATGCATGGATAATGGTCGATGATGTTATGCTAGAGCAAGTGAATGAGTTTGTATATCTTGGATGTGCTTTTAGCAGGGATGGAAGGTAAACCGCTGATATAGAAAGAAGAGTGAATTTGGGTAATAGTGTGAATGGAGCGTTAGGTAAACTTCTAGGCGCTAAGAACCTCAGCCAGAAGGCCCAGCTCGCCATACACAACGCGGTGCTGGTACCTACGCTCACGTATGGAAGCGAGAGTTGGGTATGGAAGAGAGAGCATGAAAGTAGAGAAAACGCGGTCGAGATGCGAGCACTGCGCAAAATCTGCGGAGTGACGCTCGCGGACCGCGTTCGTAATACCGAAGTAAGAAAGAGAGTTGGTCTGAAAGAGAGTGTCGGGGTGAAGGTAAGGAAAGGAATGCTCCGGTGGTTCGGGCATGTGGAAAGAATGCATGATGAAAGAATGACTAAACAGATATACAATGCAAAAGTGGATGGATGCAGAAGTCGTGGAAGGCCACGGCTACACCTTCCATGATCAAATTGATCGTGTACTAGCAGAAGGTGATGTCAGGAGCCTTAAGAACAGACGAACTTGCATGACAAGAGTTATGAATGTCAAAGAGGCAAGTGAGGTGTGTAAGAATAAGCCTAAATGGCACTCTGTTGTTCGTGCCTACCCCGCAAGGGAACTGGCGTGAAGTGTGTATAATTTTAGAGTAGACTATGGAAGCGTTGTTTGGTTCCGGATTGAATAAAGTTTTTTTGTTTGATAAAATAAAATATGTTTAAATAAAAAATGCATGAATTAAAATGTACCTAACCTAACCAAATCATAATTTGCAGTAAACCTGCGAAAAATCAAAATGCATGCTGGGACACATAGTAGAAGTGAAACTTCAACGGACAAGTGGAAAAACGAATCGCAACAAAATTTAACTTGAAGTTTTACGGGCAGAAGTGTCTATTGCATGGGGCCCTTCAAATACAATAAGCTTCCGAAATCTATTCGAGAACTGCCATGTACACTATTAAAAAAAAATTGCTACTGACCACTAAATGCTATTATAATATAAACATGTTTATGGACGATGAAACACTATGAACCGACATAAATATATTTGACACGCTTTAATAGTAGACATTTTATTATTTAGATTAATTATAGATTATTATTATATTGTATGTCTTTGATTATTATTAATAATAAAACTACGTTTTAACGGTTTTAAGCGCGGTAATTTTATTTGATTTTGGTTTTTTCCGACGTTTCGGCCATTATTCGGTGGCCGTGATCACGGAAGACAAAGATGTCAAGTGTCAACGAGTCTTGTTATAGTTTTATTTAGCCTACCGCCAACTGGTTAATTTTAATTATTTAATTTTGTTTATGATTATTATTTACTCTATGGGAGCCTAATCTAATTTACTACCGCTTCGCAACATGTTATGGCTTGAAGAGAAGAAGCGGCGCAAGAAACTCTTCAGCAAACATGCCTAGCTCTAATAATTTTATATAATATTAAAATGGGTGGAAGGAAAAATAAAATAAACTATCAATCAAGTTGTTTTGTGTTCCATTGTACGCAGAAAGAGCTCACAGTGTCTTGAGGTCTGGCAGCTGGTTTTTGCTGGGTTTGGGTCTTAATAGTTTTGATGATTGGATCCCAAACAGGTGGTACTTGCCAACCATCTTCTCTATTGAAATTTGGGTGTTTTTTTATTTCAATAGTCTCACGCATCATTCTAGGTATGAAACGATTCTCTTTCGCGAGGATTTGTGGGTTATCGAATCTGATGTAGTGGTTGGGTTTATCCAGCGTGTGTTCACCGATCGCAGACTTCGTAGACCTTCTGTGTTTCATGTCCATAGAGTAAATAATAACCATAAACAAAATTAAAATTAAATAATTAAAATGAACAAGTTGGCGGTAGGCTAAATAAAACTTTAACAATACTCGTTGCCACTGAAAAGTGGCCGAAACGTAGGAAAAAACCAAAATCAAATAAAATTACCGAGCTTAAAACCGTTAAAACGTAGTTTTATTATGTATACGAAAACTTAAGAAAATATTATATTATTATTAATTTTTAATTCTAATTGTATTGATTCATTGTTTGTAGAAATAAGTTTATAAATCCAGGTCCAATTATGGACCGAATGAATTGATAGTCTAAAAACCGTAACATCTTTGCACATGCATTACGCAAGAAATATATTCTATTCTATTCTATTCAGATTGTTAATATAGTTGTCCAATTTGAAAACCTGCCCGTTAAACTTTTATCCGTGCAGGAACGGAGAAAGAATACAATTTCCTGCGGCCCGGCGGCCTGTCGTAAGAGGCGACTAAACAACCCACAGCCAGGTGGTAGAGTATTTGCTCGACTGGATGGCGACCACCCCTGGTCTAGAGTATGCCGCCATAACAATCTTGTATTGTGTTCCGGCATTAGTGACCAGGTTCCAGTCTCCTTTAAGAGAGCAGCAGCGCATTTGTAGCACCTTTGCTGTTGCAAATGTCCATAGGCGATGGTAACCGCTTTCCACTAAGTGGGCCGTCTGCTTGTCTGCTGAACTCCTGCAATAAAAAAAAAAAACTTCAAGTTAAAATTTTGTCGCGATTCGTTTTGCCACTTGTCCGTTGCCATTCGTTTTTCCACTTTTTTGAAAGATTTACTCGTGCAAACAGAAGTTCAATGTTAGTGTTTTTGTAGTCAATGAAAAATTGGGCAACTGCTAAAGAGTTCACAATCTCGCTAGCACACACATTTAATAAGATAGTAGGACATGCCCGCGACTTCGTCCACGCTTGATTTGAAATACCCGAGAATTCCTAAAATACCGCAGCATGGAAAAAATGTGAAAGCTGTGTCGGAATAAGCGAATTTTTATGCATCCGAACAACTACAAACCGCTTCCGGGATAATTCCCGCGAGATCCCGGGATAAAAATATATCACTATAGTAATTTAAATATATTAAGCTACCACAATTCATTGTAAAAGATGTGAGAGATAAATTTGGATTAATTAACTAGTTGTGCCCGCGACGTCGTCCGCGTGGAATTTGTTTTTAAAACCCCCAATTCTCAAACATTATTTATTGGTGCTCCGCTCCTATTGGTATTAGCGTGATGATATATAGCCTATAGCCTTCCTCGATAAATGGGCTATCCAACACTGAAAGAATTTTTCAAATCAGACCCGTAGTTCCTGAGATTAGCGCGTTCAATCAAACAATATTAGTGTATTTGGCTACAACAGTAATATCGCATTTTAAATATCGCGATATCTTTTGAATGAAACGTCCGAATTGAATAATTAAAAAAGTTCTAGAAAGGTATTGAATTCGTCTTGAATATGAAGTAATTTATTTTGACAAGGATTAATACCACGGTACAAAATAAAGAGTTTTTGAAGCGACGGCATTTAAATTATTAAAAAAAATAAAAGAAAACACTTATTGTGAGATAACTACAATAGTTAGACATATGGTTACGCGATATTTTTTCTAGACAATTATATGTTCTGCAAAGTGGTAGTACATTGTTTTGTTCTATAATCAATAGTTTTCGCAGCGCAGGCCGTGTAAGGGATTTTTTCGGGTCATTCTTTTACACCTTGGATTACATTATTGGACTTTTAGTAAGGATCCCTAATTTTATTGAAAATATAATATAGCCTATAGCCTTTCACGATAAATGTGCTATTTAACACTGAAAGAACTTTTCAAATCAGACCAGTAGTTTCTGAGATTAGCGCGTTCAAACAAACAAACTCTTCAGCTTTATATATTAGTATAAGATTAGAAAACGTCTTATATTATCTCAGATATAAGCGAAGTCTCTCTTACATGACGTGACATTATATCTTAGTAAACGTTGGTGGAGGTTGGCGCTGAGGAATGAAACCTCCGTGTTACATCACTGATTTTATTACATAAAATTTGCTATCGGTCAGTGAAAAAATCACATTGGAATTCAAAATTCTTTTTTTAATCTGGCCATTTTAAATCGTTTCCAGAAAAATTCCGTCGGGATCCCCAGAATAGAAAGTAGCGCAGATTTTAAGTCTAAGAATTTTCAGTCGATCAGCGAAAATTTCATCGAAATCGGCTTAGTAGTTTTTACGTGAATCACGAACAAACAGACATGAAATCTGAAAAAAAATGGCTACGTGTTCTCCATCGTTTATTTAGTCAATTCCAGTGTTTTTTTTTTAAATAGCTTCAATATACAGACACGGCATATTTAGAATTTTATAATTTTATAGACAAGTCGACTGAATTTACTTAAATTTTATTTACTTAATGATTACTTCTACCTTTCACTTTGGATGAAGCAACTATAGTAATCCATTAATCTTATCACTTTAATCATTCAATGCCATTAAATACCAACGTATTCTTTCGGGTCTGTAATTTTTAACTCAATTAGTTCAATTTAATTAGTTCAATTCAATTAGTTCAATTTAGTTAGTTCAATTCAATTAGTTCAATTCAGTTAGTGCAATTCAATCAGTTCAATTAAATTAGTTCAATTCAGTTAGTTCAATTCAATTAGTTCAATTCAGTTAGTTCAATTAAATTAGTTCAATTTAGTTAGTGCAATTCAATTAGTTCAATTCGATTGATCCGTTTAATTTGAGAATTACGACAATTCTGCATTCTATGAATTTCAACAGACCAATGACATGACGATTTCATAATGTATTTCGTTTATGCGAACACTACGAAAGCCTAAAACAACCTCTGTTGAAATAAGTCTTTTAATGTGGAGATTTTAATGTAAATAAATTCCAAAACTCCATCCAACTTTTTCGCATTGAGATACATCGAAGTAAAGCCACGGCTCGCCACTCGCTGTACAATAATGCTGTCGGGAACAAACAAGACTTGAATGGACTTTCTGGCCCCAGGCCAACATCTACCCAAGTCAAAACGACTCTTACGCCATTGAGATACGAGTTATAATCGCTTAACCATCGCCAACAATTAACAGAGAAGATTTGCAATGTCCGGAACCCCGGTCGATTAGCTCATACTGAAACTTTAATAGTTGAATAAATAAAGATACGAGCCCAAAGCTATAATCAATAGATCAATGACGTATTTACTATACTTTTTGGTGTGAAAGAAGCCACATGAGTCGATTACGCATGACGTGATAAAGGTGATGTTAGGAGCCTTAAGAACAGACGAGCGTGCATGACAAGAGTTATGAATGTCAAAGAAGCGAGTGAGATGTGTAAGAACAAGCCCGAATGGCGCTCTGGTGTCCGTGCCTACCCCGCAAGGCATCTGCATAACTTTTCTCTTTCATCGTCTTCTAAAAGCATAATATATTCATATTTAACCGACTTTAATAAGGACGATTATCCGTGCAGGAACAGAGAAAGAATACAATTTCCTGCGGCCCGGCGGCCTGTCGTAAGAAGCGACTAAACAACCCACAGCCAGGTGGTAGGGTATTTGCTCGACTGGATGGCGACCACCAGAGTCTAGAGTATGCCGCCATATCAACCTTGTGTTGTGTTCCGGCATTAGTGACTCCTTTAAGAGAGCAGCAGCGCATTTGTAGCATTGTTGCAAATGTCCATAGGCGATGGTAACCGCTTTCCATCAATTGGGCCGTCTGCCTGTCTGTTGAACTCCTGCAATAAAAAAATAACAAAAGGAAGAAGTCCTTAATTCCTTTGTATATTTTTTTTTCGTATGCTCGTTACTCGATTTCTCCGTCAATTTTAAACCGATTTTCAAATTTTTTCTTTAATGGTAAGGGTATACTCCTGAATTAGGGCCATTGTCACCTTAATCAAAGGGTGCATCCTATTAAATGCCTGTCCGGTATTTAATAGAGCACAAAAGTAAGCCAGCCCGAGGTCCTCCACTGTCACTTTCCCTTTGTTCCGTGACAGTGGTGTCCCCCCTGCTCCTCCTAATATCCTTCCTCATTATTCCCTTCCTCAGACCCCACCTTTTACCCTATTCCTACCCAATCCTGTTTCCCTTTATGGGTAGTTGAGGGTGGGGCGGCAGCCGCTTTATCTAAAATCGTCTAAAGCCGCAATAAATATGGTTCGATATAGTGCCATTGTCACCGTGACGGGATCTGATGAATGGATCCTAAGGAAATCGAGAAATACCCTCGAAAATTGTTAACTAACTTCTTTGTTACACGATGTCTTCGTCAATTGTGGAGCGATTTTCATATTTTTTGTTTATTCGTAAGTCTATACTCCTGAGGTGGTGCCATGGTCACCAAGTCAGAATCTGATGAGTGGATATTAGAGAAATAGAAAGTAGAAAGAAAGAAAAATATTTATTGTCGCGAATGAATGCACATAAAACCAAAAAATAAACTAAATTAACAGAATATCACTCATAAAACATAAAGCCATTAGAATTTTATACAATATACATACATACATACATAACTTCACGCCAGTTCCCTTGCGGGGTAGGCACGAACAACAGAGCGCCATTTAGGTCTATTCTTACACACCTCACTTGCTTCTTTGACATTCATAACTCTTGTCATGCACGCTCGTCTGTTCTTAAGGCTCCTAACATCACCTTCTGCTAGTACACGATCAATTTGATCATGGAAAGTGTGTCGTGGCCTTCCACGACTTCTGCATCCATCCACTTTTGCATTGTATATCTGTTTATTCATTCTTTCATCATGCATTCTTTCTACATGTCCGAACCACCGGAGCATTCCTTTCCTTACCTTTACCCCGACACTCTCTTTCAGACCAACTGTCTTTCGTACTTCGGTATACAACTTTAAAATATCAATGTACATAACACCCACGGCAATAAGGCTGCTAACTCAGCATTATGCTGTGTCAAGAACTGACACAGCGCTGCTTTTCAGTACCAGCCTCCATCAAGTCACAAGTGACCCAAACAAATATCTTACTATCAACAATCAAACATCTCCTATAGTCCAGATATTGTACTTTCGAATAATAAATAATACGAAATTGAGAGTAACTCTTATTAAAGAACGCTGAGCGCCTACATTCTTAGAAAAAAAGCTTGTATACGCGTGCCAGTATTACATTTTCTACAGGCGCTTAATTATTTTGAATGCATGTTCTCGATTGACTCTGTCTATCATGACTCAATTTCTCCGTCAATTGAGGGCCGATTTTCATATACTTTTTTATTCGAAAATGTAGACTCCCAAAGTGGTCCCATGGTCAGCAAGTCTCTGATGAATGGATCCCAGAGAAATCGAGAAGAACATTTTTTGACGAGCGTTGACATCAAAGATTGAAATATAAACCTTGTATACCCATGCCATATATTAGGTTGGGGAAAAAGTTTCTTCGCATTTGATATAAAAATTCAAAAGGTTTTTTTATAAAGTTTATTTACATTTGACTAAAGTATGTAAGTGCCATTTTGTTGGATAACTTTTTGTCATCTTGTAGGTAGGGACGTGATCTTTAACGTGATTCTTACTAGCTTTGCCCGCGAAGTCATACGCGTGAAATTTGCTTTCAAAACCCTCCGATACTGAAACATTCTTCATTGATGCTCCGCTCCTATTGGCGTGATGATATATAGCCTATAGCCTTCCTCGGTAAATGGGCTATCCAACACTGAAAGAATTTTTTAAATCAGACTAGTAGTTCCTGAGATTAGCGGGATCAAACAAACTCTTCAGCGCTATAATATTATTATAGATTCTATTTATATTTCATGTTCTTTTTTTTATAAGTTTTGTACAGAAGTATGTTACAGAATTGCTTTTTGAAGAACTAATGGAGTTGTAGCAAACAATGCATACTCAATAAGACCAAGACAATAAAAGGAAAGAAAAATAATATTATAGTTATAATAATGACATAACGTACTAAAATGTTATGCTGCATCATAGCTCCATAAATTCCTTACAAGCTTGGCAAGATAAAAACGTTATACAAAATATAGTATAAGAGGTTGGAGCGAGCTGCTATGTAAATGAAGTTTTGTCATTTAAGTATTGTTCAATAGTGTAGCAGCCTTGGGGTCTCGTATCATTGATACTGTTACATACTGACACAGAAATGCGCACACCTGCAGGTCGTAAAAGGCAGAAAAACATGCTAATGTTTTTCCACTTCTTTTATGGGCGTCATTAGTGTCGAACTAATCCTTGATTGCCCGGTGTGCGAATTAACTCGGTGAACGCAGTCCTTTGTTCAATTATACAGTTTAGTATAAAACAATGACTGAACGGAGGGGTGAGGCGGTCGAGCGACGATTACGATACCAGCAAGACGTGTACATTCAACTAGCGATATAGTGACGGACTTTGCGCGTGTTATTGATCGTGCAGATTGTAATAAGCAGTGTTACTGGTTGTATCTAGTATATTTGTACCTGTTTTATACGTGTTGGTACAGTTTAAATAAACTCTATAGTAATTCCAAGGGCTGATACGGCGGTAGCTACTCTCCTGATAGTTAGAGACGCCTTACCTCCTGAGCTAGCAGGGCTTAATTAAAAAAAAAAAAATAACAGTCCGACCATTACCTTTTCACCCAGAAATCAACGTAAAAACGCTACAAAGCTTACAACGCAGCCGAAAACTAAACGAAACAGATTTAATGGCGCGAATTCCGCTCGCACGACTCGCTGCGTCGACACACGACTCAGATAACATTAATCCCAGACACAACGTACGGTGGACAATTCCTTGCGGACTTATTGTACGCGCACTATCCGCAAGAGTTAACTTGAGCCTTGAGCGGAATGCGCGCTCCTCTCCCGACCCCCACCTTCTTACCGCTCTCGCAATCGACGCGTCAATACCTCGCGCTTACGTCATCCGAGCGAAGTCCGAAGTTAACTCTTGCGGGTTGTACACATTTCACAATAAAATTGCGGCGACCGAGGGTAGAAATTTTACTTTTATAAAAAGGTAGAAGATTCTGGAAGGAAAAGACAAGGACAGATATGTTTTAGAAAGGGATAGATGATGAACAAAAATTCTAGAATAGAAGGTACGGGAAGGAAAAGACGGCCTCTGTGGTTGAGCGGGTTAAGCCTTTGCCGGCATACCTCACTGCAACGCAGAGGTTCCGGGTTCGATTCCTGGTATAGTAAATTTCGGAAACGTATTTTCTCCGTTATTTACTATGGTCTGGGTGTCTGGGATCGGCCCCAGAGTAGTCCGTTGTATATTACCCATAACACAAGCGTAACTTGCTTAATTTAGGGATATACAATGTGTGTGTTTGTCTGCCGATTATTATTATTATTTTATTATTATAAAAGACGGAGATAGATAGATGATTAGAAAGGGATAGCTAGCAAATAAAAGAATAACGAAATTATGAGTTCCAGAAGATTCTTCCGCGTATATAAGCAGCGTAAGGCGCGCCTACCGGGAGTTAGGAGGTTAAAAGAAGACAGTGATGAGTTTAGTGGGTAGTTCAGTGAAAGAGGAGTGTAGCGTAGTTAAGAGGAGATCCAGAAGCGAGTTACACGCGGTAAGTTCGAAAGTGAGCACTGCAGTAGCAGGAGGTGATCTACGCAATATCGACGACGGTATTGTGAGTGAGACATCTTATCGTCGGGACAGTGCATCGTTAGTTGTGCATGTAGGGAGAAGAATCACGTACGACGGTGAATTTAATAAAAGCATTTAGTTAAAAGAACTGGTGTTTCCTTCCAATCCCAAGTGCGTACCCCCGCTCGCACGTAACAGTATTTTAGTATTCCCCTTATAATTTATTTTATTTTGATACCCCACTTGATAGGTTTGGTTAATGTTTGTTTTTCAAACACATGTTTAAGGATACTCGGGTTTTTAAGACCTTAACTGTCAAAATCCGTCAAGCCGTTTGGAAGATATGAAGTAATAAAGAAATTTACAAACATATAAAATACGCGCCAAAAACATAATCCTTCCTTGGCAGTAGGTTAAAAAACATTTAAATGACACGTGTTTTCTGGAAATATTATTAACATTGTTTAGAAATATCTTGCGAACAAAATGGATGTCGTCTGTCGAGGCGTGTAAACTTGTAAAACCGTTACGCGATTTAACCTTTAGCCGAGATACGAACGGATATTGTCAAAAAAATGTTTGAAACTGCGGAAATATTCCTTTGGATATCGATTTAAGGCCGCATTGTGAACATTCCTATACGAAAGGGAAAACATCGTCTACACGAGATACTTTTATAATACTATTTACATCGTAAGCGACATGCTTTATATTATATTATAGTGTGATAAGGGAATGCTGTGGACTGAAAGAGGAAAGTTAATTTGATAATTAATCTGTATATATATTGTTACGAGTTAGCGGGACTCTAATTAAAATGCCGTTAGAATTATTATAGAGTTTATTAGAACTATACAAACACGTATAACACAGGTACAAATATAACCCAACACAACAAATCCAAACGTAATGCAGAAGGTCGTAATTCAATAAAACGCGCAAAGTCCGTCAAATTAGATAGCCGAATGTACACACGTCACGCCCGTATCGTAGTTTTAGCTCAACTGACTCCTCTCCCAATCAGGCCGTCGTTTTTTACTTCACAAATGCGAATGTGCCCGCCCGGCAACGTCCACACCGACACACAGTGTTGCTAGAAGAAAGCATAGTAAATATTTGCCTCTTTACACTATCTATGGTCTAAGACTTACCCATTTGTCCTTGGTTTTATACCTTTCTCTTTCACTCACCAGCATGACATCTCTTTCCTTGATATGATAGATGTCAGATAGCTGTCAATTCATATGCATTGTAAAATTTTGCCGGTAAAACATTGCAAAATTTGTAAATTATTTCAAAGTGTTAAAACTATTCAATATTAATAGAATTTTGAAGTGTTGACAACACAGTGCCAAGAAAATAATATAGTACTTCATTATAACACTTACCATTCGTCTTTTAATTGTGTTATAATAAGTACAAACTACGACAAGTAAGTGTTCCAAGTGGAATGTGCAACATTCGAAATCTTTAAGCCTTTGGTGATTTCTGTTATTACGAGCACATCGAGTGAAACCAATTACGATAAATTATCTTCGTTTCTCAAGTTCGGACGAAGGGGGAAGTATTTTGCTTTATTCTACTGAACATGAGATGTAAGTACAATTACGAGTTTTCAAACAGGATTGAACTTGTTTTAACACCTAACTGAAAATCTCAGTAGGGGAAATAAAACACCGAGGTTAGTAAACCGGTTGTTTACTTAAGCTAACCAAGAGTTAGTGTCAAAAATTAAATTGATTTTTAATTAATATGATTGAAAGGACATTTATCACAAACTTGTCTTGCTAATAGTGTTGTACTAAGACATAACATTTGTCATTTCACTGTAAAAGAAGACCACTTATCGGTGCAGAACCATTGTGGACAAATTTGTTTTTTATAATATTCTAGAACAATGACAATTTCTGAACAAAGGCTATAGCTGGATAAACATCCAGCTGCTGCTGGCTGAAGTTGAACAGCTTCTTTAATTCAGTGATAAAACACTGGGGTGTGTATAGATAGTCGGCCCATTTATTTATTATTTGAGATATAAAGATAACTTTGGGTGGTTATAGCCTTCTAACCTATATTAAAGAAAGTTTGGATCTGTTCATGGTACATAGATGTGCCATGTGACTATAACCCACCTGAACATTGGTCTTGTAAACGAGGGCTTGTAAATTAAGTCCTCACAGGAGGCACCACAACTGATTTTCACCAAAGCCTAGTAATTTTTACATTACTTATTGACAGGATTAATAAAGTCAGTGGGACCAATGTCCCATAATTAAATATTAGAGACTACATTGCAAATTATTTGTAGTCAAGACTATATTTTTGTCCTGATGTTGTACAACTTATTAAAGCATCATTGAGTGGCTTACAAGGGTGATTAAAATTTAAAGACAAGTACGTACTTTAAGTTAAAAAGTAACACATCTAATGTCTTGTATGACAAGTGATCTAAGCCTTACTAATTATACAGCCAAGCCTATAAATCTTAGTGTAAATTGTTTAGACTACACAATACACATAATGAGAAAAGAGATAGTTCACCTATTAAAAGTAGTGAATATAACAGACTCCATCCAAAGAGCTGCATTCAGATGGTTTTTGATAAAGAAGTCAGATGTTGATTTCTGCCCTCTTGGACCTCAGAGGTCTTAATTCATATGTAATATATTGTAAAACATTTTATATTACAAATAAAGAGATTAATTAAAGTTAAGACACATTGGTTAGTGACAACAAACATTCAACAGGCATATTTTCACTTACCAATAGCTAAACCTCATCCGGACATTCCTCCGAGTGGTTTATAGCAAGATTTTCAGCAAACATTTAGTTACACATTACAATAAGTAATTGTATTAATTACATATAAGAGAGCAGGGGTTAAAACAACAGCTTATCATCTTACTATTATAATAACATAAGAGATAGTTTGATTAATCTTAAGACAGCAAAGTAGTGGTCTATTTGTATACTAATTTTAAACCTTATTTATACAAACTTATAATATCATAAGTGTCTATGCTATGAGACTGTGACATTCTGTAAGATGATAAGAAGTATCTCAATTGATGTTTAAAGACTGGAAACTCCCCTCTTTATTGCTCTTGCTTTGTGGCTTAACATTTGGCACAAAAATATTTGCTATTATAGCAAATTGGATTGCAGAAATCCTATAGACACCATATCCAGTTACTCTAGAATCAGTCAGGACGGAAGGTCCTTGATTCTCAAGTTGCAGAAACTCTGAGAATGTTCGATACGAGGATGGCATATAAGTTATCAAAAAGTCTATCTTACAATTGCCATCATGTGAGCATTAAATCTCAGGTGTGATCAAATTATTTGCTCCAATGTCTAAGGTCTGTTTTCCTATTGTTATAACTGTCTGGGACACCAGGCGAGGCAGAGTGAAATTGTCCTAAAAACCATAACTAAAAATAACATTTCTGATTTCAAACATGTGGAATAGATATATTACTACTCCTAAAGGGGTTATGACTAAATTGAGATTTTGCATACTATGCAATTTTAAAGAATTGGCTTCACAATCACTATGCAAATGTTCCTAAAATTATTCAAACAGAGCAGGCCAAGAGGGAATATCTAACCCTACTGTTTAGCAAGACCTGAAATAAAGTTGGTCAAAGGAGAGCAGGGCTCAGAACCAGTACTCAAATAGCTGTATTATTCAGTCTTTTGACCTCAAATTCAGGTTGAGGTGCTCAGCTAAACAGGATTTGCTCACTGATTGGAAAGTGGGCCTGTAACCAATTTCTTGGAGTTCAAAGAGGAACGAGATGTATACTATGTTTGTAAGAATAAATAGTCAGTGTATGACTCAAAGAGGTGCATATTGTACATACATGGTGAGAAAAGGACGTAATCCCTTTACCTAAAAAAGTAAATAAATAAAGATGCTTACCATATTGTTGAATCTCACAGAACAATGGAGCATAACTCTCTTTCTCTGCCACTTAGCTCTCGGGGAAGCTAAACTGAACGAGAAGCCAGATGCCAAATGGTCCTAAAGTTCTGAAGTGGCTTCTTCTGCTCCAGGCCATGAAGGCTATGTTCAAAATTTGGAGCGTCCAAGGCATGAACTTATTTTCATCAAAGTATGTGATGAATGGCCCCAGACAGGTGTGCTCATTTTTCTACAATGTATTCGGTAGAAATGAGACTTTCGGCTGGGCTTGGCAATTTTCCCCACCCAGCCTAATAGAATACTGTCTTACTTGAACCAGGTTAAAGGAAATTTCCTTTTATTAATACCAGAATAGACCAAGGGCTTTCGGAGGCCAAACTTGAAAGCAAAGATTATTAACAATTCTCATTTAAGACAGGAGGAAGATCTCAGTAGATGGACAGACAGACAGATTGCCCCTTTTTGCTTAAAAAGTTAGAGTTTGAATGATCAAGTCTCTTACTGAATCACAAATGGCAAGACTTATCAAAGTAGTTGGCAGACACCTACTTAATAATACTTACAACTACAATTACTATATATCTACAATAGACATTGCCAAAAATAAATTTTAAAAGGCTATCATATATTACTAGTTCTTAAGTTTTTTGAAATGGTGTAAATTAAAGTGTTTTCTATCTATCATATAATAACATTATCAGAGATGTAAGATGATCATCAAATACTTAAGACCATTTCACTTGTCAAACCAGAAATTTAAAATGCTATTTGTCTAGAATATTAGCATTTCTATTTGACAAAATTAAAATAAATAAATAAAATTATATATATATAAGTATATATAATTTCATATTAGTAGCTGGATAGTCACTACTATTACTTGCCTCAGGCTGTAGAATCTATGATCTGTTGACACCAGGGCATCCCCAGACAATCAAAACAATCGGCTGGTAGCCACAACTTTGTGTAATAACAAGATTATAAATAAAATAATAAGCAGTCTAGCTGGATGTTACGGAAACACCGAAATTATTGTTTTGTCCTGTAACACACATTAAACATTTTATAACAGTATCTGAGAGGTCAAAAAGCCTAGATAGAGAATGAGTACAAGTTTATACATTTCTATCATTATCTTGAAAGATAAAAATTGCTTAAAGAACCATAATTACTGTTTTCAGAGACATTGTATATAATATTTTTTGTAAATATACAATATAGTACTCTATAAAAAAAAGGGGGGGGGGGGGAGAGATTAATACTACTCTACATATATATCTATTAGCTAGATGTTGATACAAGATGTTAGTTATAAAATGACCAGTACAAGAGATATTAGAGGAATCTTATAAGTATTGAAACATACAGATGTTTCTATTAATGATATCAGACCTAGTCAAGATTAGCTATAAACTAATTTTAGTTATTATTAAGGCTCTTTAGTTATGTTTACCTTTAGGTTTTCCATTTTTAATGGAAGATTCATAAGATAAGTTCTTTACCAAGGAACCTTGAGATCTTATCATCTAATCAACATTTTCTTTAAAATAATAATTGATTTCAGATAGGAGGATTATTATTTTTTCTTTCTTTATTGTACACAAAGTAGTTACATATAAAACTACAGAGAGTGGTGATGTACCAAAACAAGATTAACAACTCCAAAGAGAGTTTTCTTCCAGCAAACCTAGGGAGACAGGGAGAGACTATTATCCATATAATAATATAAATCAATATTGTTGGAAATTGATAAATTGTGAGGTTATTAGTATTAATTTTTTTTTTATTTTTCTTCACAGACAAATTAAAATTCTTAAAGTAAATCGGATATACTTTGAGAAATATTTTAAATCTCTAATCATCATATGCATTGTATTACTTGTGTTTTCACCAGCAGATAACAAACAGGTCTTCTAGCAACACTGTGTGTCGACAGAGACACATAATATAACTGTTTTGCATTCCAACAAAACAGGTATTATGTGTTGACTGAGACACACAGTGTTGCAGCAAGTTTCTTGCTGGTGTGTGGAAGACTATATGAATTGACAGCTATCTGACATCTATCATATCAAGGAAAGAGATGTCATGCTGGTGAGTGAAAGAGAAAGGTATAAAACCAAGGACAAATGGGTAAGTCTTAGACCATAGATAGTGTAAAGAGGCAAATATTTACTATGCTTTCTTCTAGCAACACTGTGTGTCTGATCAAATTGATCGTGTACTAGCAGAGGGTGATGTCAGGAGCCTTAAGAACAGATGAGCTTGCATGACAAGAGTTATGAATGTCAAAGAAGCAAGTGAGGTGTGTAAGAATAAGCCTGAATGGCGCTCTGTTGTCCGTGCCTGATGCTAGATTATGTATGTATGTATAATCTATGGGAATTAGATAAATAATAATGAACAAAATGCACACAGCTTAACCACATGTTTCACGTGTAATACGTGTATGTAATAAGTGCTTTTATTTAGGTATAAATAAATCTAGTCTTTCGACTTTATATCTAGCCACATTTAGACGAGACTTTGAACTTTGCTCTTTAAAGATTTGTTGCTGGATTAACGATTAACGGACTTTGGGAAATTTAACGGAAGTTAACGAGTCCGTTGACATATTTTTAAGTTAACTTAAAAGTTAATCCGTTGCTCGAAATGTTAACTTTGTTAATTAACGATTGACGGATTAACGAGTTTATGCCCATCTGTGAAGATAAGTACCAGGTGGTAGGGCATTTGCCCGACTGGATGGCTACCACTCCTAGTCTAAAGTATGTCGCCATAACTACCTTGAGTTGTGCTCCGGCATTAGTGACCAGGTTCCAGTTTCCCTTAAGAGAGCAGCAGCGCATTTGTAGCACCTTTGCTGTTGCAAAAGTCCATAGGCGATGGTAACCGCTTTCCATCAAGTGCGCCGTCTGCCTGTCTGCTGATCTCCTGCAATAAAAAAAAAACTCAACACTGGGTATGCCCACGTCACGAGCGATGTACTTCCTGACATACCGACCCGAATTAATGAGCTATTTGAGTTTTAACTTGTACATATATCTTTTTGACACATATGGACGTTTTTAGGAGGCCTTTACCCAATCTGGGACTCTTACATAATTTATCCAACTAAAAAACAAACAACAATAATTCTAACAATTAATTTAAAATTACTAATTAATTAACATACTAAGAATACCTACTGTGAAAAACTAAAAAGTATAAAATAACTTATTTCTAAAGCTATTATTATTAATATATATTATCTAAAACATCTTAAAGTCGGTGCTAAAATTACTAATTTTCAAAATATAGTGATTTTTATGTTTTACTAAGCACCGACTTCAAGATGTTTTAGATAATATATATTAATAATAATAGCTTTAGAAATAAGTTATTTTATACTTTTTAGTTTTTGAAGTCGGTTTTTTAATCGAAGTTTTTTTTATTTTATTTGTTACTTTTTAGTGTCTAGCTATGTATGGGTAGACCTACGAAAGGTGCCGCGCACCTTAAAAATTATAGGTCCCTAGAAACGGGGACAAAAAAATGTTCGTAAAATGAAAACTACTGGGCCAAACTATGTTAAATTTTTAGGGAACCAAATGGCCGCTATTCTGCGTCGAACAAAAAAAGAATCACGTAAATCGGACCATAAATCTCGGAGTAATCGGTGAACATACATAAAAAAAAAACAAAAAAAAACATTCCGACGAATTGAGAACATCCTCCTTTTTTTGAAGTCGGTTAAAAAGCTAGAATTAAAAGATTTTTTATTTTTTTAATATTTCTTTAATATTTCTTTATCCTTTTGACGTCATAAATATGTGTGCTAGTACTAAAACTATGAGGTTAGGACGTTCTTTAAACAGTAAAAAAACATCTCAATGTATTTAGCCGTCCACTTCCCTATTATTACCATAACAGGCTGTTAAAAATTATTATTATACTTCCCTAATATCTGACAAAAACGACGCAAAGTTTTTTAATCAATCTAACATTGAAGTTAGGCAGCTTCGGTCGACAACCAAACTTAAATGAGAGGACCTGGCAAACAGAAATTAACTAAGAAGTTTTTCTTAACATAAGTTCACCTTCAACGTACGATGACCTTAGAAATAAGCGAACAGGTAAGTGTTTTATACAACAGTACTGTTGCGGACAGAGAGCACCCCCCTGACCTGCCCGCTGGAGCACACCTACTCTCCGCGCCCCGCATACCGCCGACGCCCATAGCTTGCACAGTTAGCAGCTAGGCGTCGGACGGTATGCGGGATATAGGAGAAGCCTTGAAGGCAAAAATCATCACGCGCAGATTCTTTGACCTTGCCCCCCATCACCCGAATCCTCTGGTGACGGAAACGGTCAACTATAAACCCACACCGAACGCTCCTATGAGAAATCGTCGCCCTCGCAATGCACTCATTGACGAGCCCGATGAAATCACCCGTCTCCTCGCGACTATGAACCCCCCGAGGCTCAGAACATCAGCCTGGCATAACAGACGCAGACAGAACAGACGCCGGAGAGCCCCCGGCTCGGATCCTCTTACACAAAGGTAAGACCCCACCAATCTCACTCACTCACTACAGACACAAGTAGCCATACAAGATTAGCATAGGCGTGTTGCTGGAGAGTTTCTTCCGCCGCTTCTTCTCCTCCAGCTATAACACGTTGCGAAGCGGTAGTAATGATAGCTAATAGATAATTGGTCCCCAAACAGTCACTTCAGCCTGTTGGCTTAGCTCTTTCAGCCTTTAACGGCTAATTCTCAATATAGAGTCAATCCCCCGCAGCGGTCGAGCCGAGGTCGAACCTCACAGGAGGTGCCTCCTCGAGCGTGCTGCTCCCGGGCTGAACGCCTCCGCTCCCACGGAGTCGTGAAGCCCCCAAAGTCCGGTATCGCTGAAACAGCCATCTGCGGCTATTCAGCTGGGTCCAGTTCCAATAATAAAAAAAAATCATCACACACTACAGACACAAGTAGCCATACAAGATTAGCATAGGCGTGTTGCTGGAGAGTTTCTTCCGCCGCTTCATCTCCTCCAGCTATAACACGTTGCGAAGCGGTAGTAATGATAGACTAGGATCGACTCCGCCGGCGGAGTCGATAATTGGTCCCCAAATAATCACTTCAGCCTGTTGGCTTAGCTCTTTCAGCCTTAACGGCTAATTCTCAATATAGAGTCAATCCCCCGCAGCGGTCGAGCCGAGGTCGAACCTCACAGGAGGTGCCTCGTCGAGCGCGCTGCTTCCGGGCTGAACGCCTCCGCTCCCACGGAGTCGGGAAGCCCCCAAAGTCCGGTATCGCTGAAACAGCCATCTGCGGCTATTCAGCTGGGTCCAGCTCCAAAAAAAATCATCACAATTCTCATTGACGACTTACCACTCTCTCTCTCGACTCTCTCGCACAATTGGCATTTTCATTACTTACTTCTTATCTATATTCTAAGTTATAGTTTAATATTAATCATACAGTCCAAGTAACCCGATTAGGCTCACGTGATAACTCGCTTTTTTCATTGCCATTTATAAAAACCAATTATACTAAAAACACGTTTTTATACCGTGCCTGTCAGCAATACAATGCTTTATTGGTCGCCTTTCTTCAACTCGTCGATTGTGATGTCTCGACGTGTTGGTGAGGGGGCTTCGAGCTGAGGCTCTTTACCCCGGCTGCAGCTCGGAGGGCAAAACTACCCTCCGGTAACTGTGTAAGGGAGCCGCCGTGGTGTCGGCGGCTCGCGTGGGCCAATCCGCGGCTTTCGGTGGCCTTCACGGCTTTGCGTGGGCTACGTCAGCGGCGTAGGTTGGCCAGTCTTGGCTTCCGATGGCCTTCCCGGGCTTCGGTTGGCCATCATTGGCGTCTGGTGGCCTATCTGTGGCGTTAGGGGCATAAATCGCGACCTCTTACATCACCCTAATCCCGGCGAATGAGGTCACGTGCGGTCGATAGCCAGGTTTTTCTTCTTCCGTCTGGGGGTCGCGCATGCAGCGGGGCGATCCCGTTCAGGTGGGTATGGCGGCAGTTGTCGGCGCGGTCGAATATGCGACGCGCCGACATCACCACGAACTCCTCCACCGACGGGACGCCCGTGTCGCGAGCGATGACGTCATTAATGCTTTATTCAATGATGTCGATCCTTTTATAGGCAATTTATTTAGGTATAAAACTGAAATTACGAAAGAAAAAATAAAATAAAATAAAATTAATGACGTTCTACTAATTGCATATATACTCGTATACTTTATTTTTATTATTTTCACTTTGATTTCATTAATTTTTTTTTTATATTATAACTTTTATTTTTAACATGTATCACGATTTTTTTTATGACATGATAATTATGACTTAAGAATGATATTGATAAATAGACAAATTGTAGTTTTTGTTTTGTGTTGTATTGTTTATTTAATTCCTTTTTTTATTTATTTTATATCTAATTTTCAATATTGCATCAAATTTATTATAATTTTCTTATAGTCGTATGAGCCAAATGTGTAACAAGAATTATTTTTTTAGTGGAAACTTAGTTGATATGTGTTTTATATTGTAAGAATTATAATTATTGTATGTTTCCCAAATAAATTAAATAAAATTTCGTAAAAAAAATTACATGTAATATATAGGCCCTTAATCGCTGTCCGTTGGTAACGTTGCCAAAACGCTAGTCGCATTCCCAGACTTGATAGCAACGCTAATGCGTTGCCCTAAATACAGGCCACCCTTTTCTTCACGCGAGTCTTCTATCAAACGAGATGGTCGACACCTATCAAGGTGTCGATAAAATCCTATAATCTTCGAGACCCCATAGGTCTCGAAGATTATAGGACTACTAGCTGTCCCGGCAGACGTTGTTCTGCCCTGAAGAAATAAAATTTAGAACCCGATTGCAGCGCCACCTACCGGGTCCAATTGTAAATCTAAACCATCCTCGAATCCACTTGAACACACACAAAAAAATTCATTCAAATCGGTCCAGCCGTTTAGGAGGAGTTCACTGTCAACACACGTACAGAAGAATTATATATATAAAGATATTTAGATTAGGCTCCCATAGACTAAATAATTAACATAAACAAAAATTTTAAATGAACAAGTTGGCGGTAGGCTAAATAAAACTTTAACAATACTCATCGACACCTGACGCCTTTGTCTCCGTGATTACGGCTACTGAAAAGTGGCCGAAACGTCGGAATAATAAACATCAAATAAATTGCCGCGCTTAAAACCCTTAAAACTTAGTTTTATTACGTGTACCAGTCGCGAAAACTTAAGAGAATATTATGATGTTATGGATATGAAATTTCGGGTCTGGTTGTGGATACGGATATATCAATAATATCATATCGGTTTCAGATACTGTTACGGATATGAAATAATTTCGGATTCTCAGTTAGTTTCGGATAGTTAGTTTCAATTATGGACATTCGATTTTCAAGGAATTGTAGTAAAATAATAAAATTAATAGATAATGATTGGGCTTTATTCTTAGGTTATCATTTGCTAATTACTCAACGAGTCATATAAGTAATTATTATAGCTACTCATTTTAAAGCACTACTGCAAACACTAGTCACAATGATGAAAGATGACTGTCAGGCGAGAGGCTTACATATTGAATGCGAAGAAAACATAGGTTATGGTGTTTGAAAGAGAAGAAACCAGAACGAATGCATGGATAATGGTCGATGATGTTATGCTAGAACAAGTGAATGAGTTTGTATATCTTGGATGTGCTTTTAGCAGGGATGGAAGGTACACCGCTGAAATAGAAAGAAGAGTGAATTTGGGGAATAGTTTGAATGGAGCGTTAGGTAAACTTCTAGGCGCTAAGAACCTCAGCCAGAAGGCCCAGCTCGCCATACACAACGCGGTGCTGGTACCTACGCTCACGTATGGAAGCGAGAGTTGGGTATGGAAGAGAGAGCATGAAAGTAGAGTAAACGCGGTTGACATGCGAGCACTGCGCAAAATCTGCGGAGTGACGCTCGCGGAAAGCGTTCGTAATACCGAAGTAAGAAAGAGAGTTGGTCTGAAAGAGAGTGTCGGGGTGAAGGTAAGGAAAGGAATGCTCCGGTGGTTCGGGCATGTGGAAAGAATGCATGATGAAAGAATGACTAAACAGATATACAATGCAAAAGTGGATGGATGCAGAAGTCGTGGAAGGCCACGACACACCTTCCATGATCAAATTGATCGTGTACTAGCGGAGGGTGATGTCAGGAGCCTTAAGAACAGACGAGTGTGCATGACAAGAGTTATGAATGTCAAAGAAGCAAGTGAGGTGTGTAAGAATGGACCTAAATGGCGCTCTGTTGTTCGTGCCTACCCCGCAAGGGAACTGGCGTGAAGTTATGTATGTATGTATGTATTTTAAAGCATTACCTATCGACTGCAAAAAACAATATTATGATTTTGTTAAATCAAAATGTTCTTTGTTTATTAAACAAACAAAGAACATTCATTTAGACTCCGCCCCTTTTCGGAATTACTTGAAACTTATATATCGGATTCGGATACAGTTACGGATAGAATTCTATTTCGGATATATCCGATAGTTTTGGTTACAGTTACGGAGCTCCATAATATACCTGATAATAATTATAATGATCAAAGTTGCCATATATAGTTAGTGTTAATTATAGTTACTAAAAAAATAAACTTTTGTTACTTTATAACTTCTAGCAGTCGTAGAAAGCTAAAAAAAAAGTCTCCTAGAACGTTCGTATCTGAAATAGTGTGTAAAAAAGAGTGACGTTGGCAATGTGTTGAGGGGACACCCGGATTTGAACCGGGGACCTATCGATCTGCAGTCGATTGCTCTGCCACTGAGCTATATCCCCGTTGTAGCGGAACGGCGAAATTTCTTATCATAATGTTTAAAACCAGGGTTCAACATCTTTTCCAAAGTATTTCTTGATTCCGGTCCCCTATGAAATAATAATACAGACTAGTGGTCGCCCGTGGTCAATACTCGACCATAATATTTAATTTAAATTATAAGCTTGAACATTATTAAGGTTCTGTGGTCAAAGACTATACTTCTATAATCACAGATTTCGCCAAGGCTACACTGTTAATTAGACTTTAACAATAAACAAAAGAGTATATACGCGTGTGTGTGTGTCAAATACATGGTAGTGTGTGTAATGTTTTTTTTTAATTAATTTAATGTATTTTTTATGCATAATTAAAAAAAAAACATAGCATTCTGAAATCCTTCTCTATGTAAACTATAAGCGTGCGAAATTAAATACTTCTCCGTCCGCGAAATTTTCGTAAAAATGGGTACAAGGTTTTTGCTTCACGTATTAATATATAGATAATGAAATCAATCTTAATTAATGATTTTTCTTATAATTTAATACTTTAATGCATTTCCATATTGTATTAGCTAGTCTTTAAGGCTTACTAAATAATCATCAATGTTGAGATCGAAATTACTACAGTACATACATACATAACTTCACGCCAGTTCCCTTGCGGGGTAGGCACGAACCACAGAGCGCCATTTAGGCTTATTCTTACACACCTCACTTGCTTCTTTCACATTCATAACTCTTGTCGTGCACGCTCGTCTGTTCTTAAGGCTCCTGACATCACCTTCTGCTAGTACACGATCAATTTGATCATGGAAGGTGTGTCGTGGCCTTCCACGACTTCTGCATCCATCCACTTTTGCATTGTATATCTGTTTAGTCATTCTTTTATAATGCATTCTTTCCACATAGTAGCATAGTACTACTTACTAAAGTAGTACTATGTATTTAGAGCTAATATTAATTTATTGAAAACTTAGCTTATCCTGTTTTTTCGACTTATTTTATTTAAAAAAATTCCAGCATACAAACACTGACTAGTAATCAAGTACAATATTTTCTCAGGTAACCTACAATGCATTCAACTCTACAAATCAATGAACTTGATAGGCGTAACTTTAATTGCATCTGTTTGTATAGTTAAAACAGATAGGCTAACGTCCCACCTGGTGGAAAGTGGTTACTGTGACCTATACACATTTACAACACCAGAGGCAATCTAACGTGCTGCCGGCTTCGAATAGATGTAATATTACACTTTTGTAAAAATTGATAATAATTATCATTATGATAGTTTTCAGGAAAGACTTCTACAAGAACTGCCTTAAACTTTGTTAAATATAGACCTTCCCAAATTATTACCGAAAATCTTGGCACCGAAAAACATTGTAAGGAATTTGGAATCTCTAAAGCTTAGAATACACTATGTGTTGCTTTTTTTTATTGCAGGAGATCAGCAGACAGGCAGACGGCCCACTTGATGGAAAGCGGTTACCATCGCCTATGGACATTTGCAACACGAAAGTTGTTACAAATGCGCTTCTGCTCTCTTAAGGGAGACTGGAACCTGGCCACTATTGCCGGAACACAACTCAAGGTTGTTATAGCGACATACTTTAGACCAGGGGTATACCCTACCACCTGCCACCTGCTGTACCTTATCGTAGCATATTGTTACAAGTTGGGCCAAATACAATACCTCTATTGTATTACCTGCCGCGGCTTTTAAGCCCATAACGTCGAAACTGTTTTATGACTATCATCTTTTGTTTTGTTTGTGTTTAAAATTTTCAATTAGACAATAGCCTATTGTTATTGTACTTGTTTATGGCCGTTCGCAGGCATAATTATGCAGGTGTGATTCTTGGAAATCATTGTTTACACGGTCGTTACATATTGTAAGCTGAGTATAAAGGAATGCCCGAACGGAGGGGTGGGGCAGTCGAGCGACGATTACGATACAAGCAGGACGTGTACATTCGACAAGCGATATAGTGACGGACTTTGCGCGTGTTATTGATCGTGCAGATTGTAACAACTATTATTATGTCTTTGTAGATCACGGGCTATAAAAATGGCCCGGAGTTTTGGAAGGCTTGCGTGGGGCCACGGGAGGGCCAACACGTAGAGGCCCCGTGACAAATTTAATGTAAATGTGGCGTGACACTGACCGGCGGTTATCCCTGTCTACACCATATAGTAATGCACCCAAGGACAAGCCCCGGCCAGTGTAGGACTATTGTGGGAAATGAGGACAAAAAGTACCGGGCTATTGGGGTGAACTGCTAGTGGTACTAGAGGTCTGGGAATATGGGGACTATGGCGTCTGCCCGTCGCAATGTTCGGAGAACATGGAAAAATGGGCAGACGGTGACTCGCCACTCCCTGCATGGGCCCCAAAAAATGCCATAGAAGGCAGGGGCAACATGGGTGTGAGTGGCTAAGGGGTGTAGAGAGGTGGGCTGCAGGTTCACCGAAGCTACTTCTGACGTGATGCCATTTATCACTTCCACCCCTGGAGCTTGAGTCTTAGCTCTAGCGATCTCCACTCCGTGCCGGCTGGCTAAGGCAAGCACGGAGGTGGGGGCCTTGTCTTGGCCCCCGGAGTCAGGTACGAGGTGTCGCTACTCACCTAAGGCTTCGCCACAAAGCCCCCCTGCGGGATTGTTATTATTATTAATAACAACTCCATGGACTCGAGTTCCGTACCCTTTTTTACAACTTAATTTCTAGATATAATTTTTTGAATTTAACACGCTTATTAGTTATTTTGGTTCTTGTGTGTGACATTAATTTATTGATTTTTGTGTTGAGGTGTATGTATCTTACGAATAACTTATTATATTAATTTATTCTAGTTTTAATACTAAACTTATACTAATGTAGAGTGTATCTGTTACATGCTGGTGTTGTGAGGAAGTGCATGTGCAGTGTGGGCCTTATATCTATACTTATATACGTGTTTGTATAGTTCTAATAAACTCTATAGTAATTCCAACGGCATTTTTAATTCGAGTCCTGTGTAGCTCGTAACAATATGTTATAATATTGTTATTAATCGCTCTGTGTACATTTTCAGTAAAAATAGTATGTATTTTGTTGAATAAATTTTCACCAAAGTGAAATACCTGAGTATCAACTTCGTTTGTCAAATATTAGTATGCCATTTTGTAGATTTACCTTTAAAAGCCACGCATGTTTTATGCGAGTCGCCATTTGTAGATGAATGTTTTATTTCTTTGTTTTATAGTTTTGTGAAGACGTCTCATAACTAAGGCAGTAATTGCAATACATATTGCTGGTATTTATATGTTTTATCTGCTTATATCAATTAATATTTTTAGAAATAAATTGTATATTATATACTATACTAGCGGCCCCGGCTGACGATGTCCTGCTCTGAAAAAGTAAAAATCTAGGACCCGATCCCAGCGCCACCTACCGGTTCCAATTACGGATTTAAACCATCCGGGAACCCACTCAAAAACACAAAAACAAAATCACCAAAATCGCCCCAGGTGATTAAGTGGATTCTAGGACCCGATCTCAGCGCCACCTACCGGTTCTTTTTGCGAATCTAAACTATCCGGGAACCCACTCAAACACACAAAATCTAAATCACCAAAATCGCTCCAGGTGATTAAGAGGATTCTAGAACCCGATCTCAGCGCCACGTACCGGTTCTAATTGCGAAACTAAACCATCCGGGAACCCACTCAAACACACAAAAACAAAATCACCAAAATCGCTCCCGGTGATTAGGAGGATTCTAGAACCCGATCTCAGCGCCACCTACCGGTTCTAATTGCGAAATTAAACCATCCAGGAACCCACTCAAACACACAAAAACAAAATCACCAAAATCGCTCCCGGTGATTAGGAGGATTCTAGAACCCGATCTCAGCGCCACCTACCGGTTCTAATTGCGAAATTAAACCATCCGGGAACCCACTCAAACACACAAAAACAAAGTCACCAAAATCGCTCCCGGTGATTAGGAGGATTCTAGAACCCGATCTCAGCGCCACCTGGCGGTTGTAATTGCGAATCTAAACCATCCGGGAACCCACTCAAACACACAAAAACAAAGTCAACAAAATCGCTCCCGGTGATTAGGAGGATTCTAGAACCCGATCTCAGCGCTACCTACCGGTTGTAATTGTTAAATTAAACCATCCGGGAACCCACTCAAACACACAAAAACAAAATCACCAAAATCGCTCCAGGTGATTAGGTGGATTCTAGAACCCGATCTCAGCGCCACCTACCGGTTCTAATTGCGAAATTAAACCATCCGGGAACCCACTCAAACACGCAAAAACAAAATCACCAAAATAGCTCCAGGTGATTAGAAGGATTCTAGAACCCGATCTCAGCGCCACCTACCGGTTCTAATTGCGAAATTAAATCATCCGGGAACCCACTCAAACACACAAAAACAAAATCACCAAAATCGCTCCAGGTGATTAGGAGGATTCTAGAACCCGATCTCAGCGCCACCTACCGGTTCCAATTGTAAATCTAAACCATCCGGGAACCCACTCAAACACACAAAAACAAAATCACCAAAATCGCTCCAGGCTTCAGGTCCGATCTCAGCGCGACCAACCGGTTCCAATTGTGGATCTAAACCATCCCGGGACCCGCTCAAACACACACACAAAATTTCATCAAAATCGGTAAAGTCGTTCTCAAGTTATAAAATTACAACGAAAAGTGACATTTGATTCTATTGTAAAGTTTCTAGTTAGCGGATGGTCCACTTAATGCAAAGTGATTACCGTCGCCTACAAACGTTTGCAACACCAGTGGCGAAACCAACGCATTACCATAGGATTAAACATTATTATAGGATGGGATAGATGGAATAAGAGGGCCGGGATAGAAAGATGGGATAAGAAAATGGGATAGGGGACTTCATCCTTCCACTTTTCACTTATATAACGACGAACGTCCAGGTTCGTTTTACATGTCAATAACTCCACTGTTTGTACTCTTAATAGACCGCTTCTAATTATCAATCCAAAAACAGTACTTGTTTCCGTCCAATTATCAGATGAAGGCGTAAACCCCCCCCCCCCCTTTATCATTCAAAATCAACTGACATTTTATATGTCCAGTGAAATGATATTCTAGACTTGATAATTAACATGTTAGATAGACCTATATCAGATTTTACTTTAGGAAATTTTTACAATCCTACATACATACATAACTTCACGCCAGTTCCCTTGCGGGGTAGGCACGAACAACAGAGCGCCATTTAGGCCCATTCTTACACACCTCACTTGCTTCTTTGACATTCATAACTCTTGTCATGCACACTCGTCTGTTCTTAAGGCTCCTGACATCACCCTCCGCTAGTACACGATCAATTTGATCATGGAAGGTGTGTCGTGGCCTTCCACGACTTCTGCATCCATCCACTTTTGCATTGTATATCTGTTTAGTCATTCTTTCATCATGCATTCTTTCCACATGCCCGAACCACCGGAGCATTCCTTTCCTTACCTTCACCCCGACACTCTCTTTCAGACCAACTCTCTTTCTTACTTCGGTATTACGAACGCGGTCCGCGAGCGTCACTCCGCAGATTTTGCGCAGTGCTCGCATCTCAACCGCGTACAATCGTATCTTCAATATTTAACATATGCAGCAAACTACACATCCAGGTGGTAGGGCATTTGCCCGACTGGATGGCTACCACCCCTGGTATAAAGTGTGTCGCCATAATGACCTTGAGTTGTGTTTCGGCATTAGTGACCAGGTTCCAGTCTCCCTTAAGAGAGCAGCAGCGCATTTGTAGTACCTTTGGTGTTGCAAATGTCCATAGGCGATGGTAACCGCAGTGGGCCGTCAGCCTGTCTGCTGTACTCCTGCAATAAATAAAAAAACTTTAGCATATATAAAATGTTGTTATGATTTAAACAAAATTAGCCTTAAACTAAGTTACATTTTTTTATTGCAGGAGTTCAGCAGACAGGCAGACGGCCCACTTGATGGAAAGCGGTCACCATCGCCTATGGACATTTGCAACACTAAAGGTGCTACAAATGCGCTGCTGCTCTCTTAAGGGTCATTGGAACCTGGTCACTAATTGCGGAACACAACTCAAGGTTGTTATGGCGACACACTTTAGACCAGGGGTGGTAGCCACCCAGTCGGGCAATGCCCTACTACCTGGCTGTGGGTTGTTTGGTCGCCTCTTACGACAGGCCGCCCGGCCGCAGGAAATTGTATTCTTTCTCCGTTCCTGCACAGATAACAATATTAAATTCTGCTACACTTACCATACAACTTTGGGGTCAGTCCCAATACATTAATAACCTGATATGACACACTTAGGTGGGAGTGTGTACACAGCCTTATATATCATCGTTCCTGTGTCAAAATATACCCGATCTTTGTACGATGGGCAGAGGAGTGGTCCATTGCGAGCAGGCGGCGCGTAAACGGTGCCTCTTGTATCGCTTGCCCTTAATCTGGTGCAGATGACAACTCGGATCATATGTCATCTTCTCCTTAAGTATGTTCTATACATACTTTGTTCGCTACTGTTGCTTGCTTTTACTCTTTAACCGACTTCAAAAAAGGAGCAGTTGCTCAATTCGTCGGGATCTTTTTTAATTTTATGTAAGTTCACCGATTACTCCGAGATTTATGATCCGATTTACGTGATTCTTTTTTTGTTCGACGCGAAATAGCTGCCATTTGGTCCCCTAAAAATTTGACATAGTTTGGCCCAGTAGTTTTCATTTTATGAACATTTTTTATGAAAAATTTTCCATTCCGTTCCACATGTACACCGATTACGCTGAGATTTATGATCCGATTTACGTGATTCTTATTTAGTTTGATGCGGAATAGTTGCCATTTGGTCCTCTAAAAATTGACCATAGTTTGGCCCAGTAGTTTTCATTTTACGAACATTTTTTTGTTCCCGTTTCTTGGGACCTATATTTTTTAAGGAGCGCGGCACCTTTCGTAGGTCTACCCATACATAGCTAGACACTAAAAAGTAACAAATAAAATAAAAAAACTTCGTTTAAAAAAACTGACTTCAAACTTAGTAATTTTCATAATATAGTAATTTTTATGTTTTACTTTGCACCGACTTTAAGATGTTTTAGATAATATGTATTAATAATAATAGCTTTAGAAATAAATTATTTTATACTTTTTAGTTTTTGAAGTCGGTTTTTTTAAACAAACTTTTTTTATTTTATGAATTATCTTAACGTTGTATAAAGGAATAAAGTCGCTTTCCGTATCTTACTGTCTGTCTGTATTTTTTTATATTTTTTATTATTACATGAGTTCAGGAGACGGTTCACCTGATGGAAAGCGGTTACTGTCACTTATGGACGTTTGTAACACCAAATGTGCCACCGCTTTCTAAAGCGAACTTATGGTTGTTATGGCGGCATACTCTATACCAGGGATGGTAGCCATCCCGAACGGCAAGTACCTTACATAGCTGTGTGTTGATTTGTCACCTCTTACGACAGGGTTTTTTTTATTGCAGGAGATCAGCAGACAGGCAGATGGAAAGCGGTTACCATCGCCTATGGACATTTGCAGCACCAAAGTTGCTACAAATGCGCTGCTGCTCTCTTAATGGAGACTGGAACCTGGTCACTAATGCTGGAACACAACTCAAGGCTGTTATGGCGACATACTTTAGACTAGGGGTGATCGCTATCCAGTCGGGCAAATCCCCTACCACCTGGCTGTGGGTTGTTAAGTCGCCTCTTACGAAGGGCGCCCGGCCGCAGGAAATTGTATTCTTTCTCCGTTCCTGCACGGATGACTGTACTGTACTGGATCTCCGCTAACTCCTCCTAAACTACTCCAGGTCCTAAACCACTTAAGGGATTTTTAAGCGATTTTCAATGTAATTATTTACCGAAGGTTTATGTATGTAAAACTCCTGATTAAGTTTTTATTTCATTAAAATAGGACCACATCACAGGGCTTGAGATGCGACTCCTTCGCGAGGTAAATGTAGTTTGCTACAAATAAAAAGTCGTGGTAGATTATTGGTTAGCACACTCGCGTTTCAAACTCAATGAGTGCGGGTTGGAATTGTGGCAGGTAAGCATGTATTACTTAGGCAACTTTCTGACACAAGTGCATCTCTATACTAATATTATAAAGCTGAAGAGTTTGTTTGTTTAAACGCGCTAATCCCAGGAACCGCTGGTCCGATTTGAAAAATTCTTTCCGTGTTGAATAGTACGTTTATCGAGGAAGGCTATAGGCTATATTATATTTTCAAAAGAATTAGGGCTCATTACTAAAAGTCCAATAATGTAACCCAAGGTGCAAAAAAATGACCCGAAAAAATCTTTACACGGCGTGCGCTGCGAAAACTATTGATTATAGAACAAAACAATATACTACCACTTTGTAGAACATATAATTATCTACAAAAAATATCTCGTAACCATATGTCTAACTATTGTAATTATCGCACAATAAGTGTTTGCTTTTATTTTTTAAAATAATTAAAATGCCGTCGCTTCAAAAACTCTTTATTTTGTACCTTGGTATTAATCCTTATTAAAATAAATTACTCCATATTCAAGACGAATTCAATACCTTTCTAGAGTTTTTTGAATTATTCAATTCGGACGTTTCATTCAAAAGATATCGCGATAATTAAAATGTAAGTATTAGTGTTGTAGCCAAATATACTACACGCTAATCTCAGGAACTACTGGTCTGATTTGAAAAATTCTTTCAGTGTTGGATAGCCCATTTATCGAGGAAGGCTATAGGCTATATATCATCACGCTAAGACCAATAGGAGCGGAGCGCCTATGAAGAATGTTTCAAAATCGGAGGTATTTTATAGGTAAATATTTTTTTTATTAAATCTTTTCAAAGTGCTCTCCACCAGAATCTACACAAAGTCTCATGCGTCTGAACCAGTTTTTGAAACACTTTTTCTAGTCCGCCGCAGACACCTCGTTTACAGCTTGCTCGAACGCTGACAGCGCATCTGTCGGCGACGAAAATTGTATCCCTTTGAGCTGATTTCGTATTTTCGAGAATAAATTCGTTGTACCAACGATACACGGTTGCCTTCGTAGGGCCTTCATCCATGAACGCCATTTGAAGTCTATCGGACGATTCGTTCGGTTTCAGGCGATACTTGTAATCGTAAAAAATCATATCGCGAAAATGTTCCCGGCGCAGATCCATTTTACAAGCTTTTATTTAACTTGCAATGGATGTACCTATGTAGGTTCGGGTGGAATCTTGCAAGTTAAATTTGACCAACTTCCCGGTTTCCAACTGAGCTGAAAATTTTCACACATATGTATATCGCGTGACAATGCAATAATATGTAGCTGATCTGATGATGGAGTCGGGAGGTGGCCATAGGAACTCCTGTACTAAACAAGATAGACCCGTCGTGTTTGGGCTCGTTTCACTTGTCTTGGCTAGCACTTTGCTGCTACATGATATCCAGGATCTCAAAAGCTTGTATTCAAAAACCTTTTTAAAAAAGCTTATTTAAATGAGACAAGATAATTCAAATTAGCTCGCAAACAATGTGAAAAAATCGTTGGTCTGAAAAAGAGTGTCGGGGTGAAGGTAAGGAAAGGAATGCTACGGTGGTTCGGGCATGTGGGAAGAATGCATGATGAAGGAATGACTAAACAGATATACAATGCGAAAGTGGATGGATGCAGAAGTCGTGGAAGGCCACGACAAACCTTCCATGATGAAATTGATCGTGTACTAGCAGAAGGTGATATCAGGAGCCTGAAGAACAGACGAGCGTGCATGACAAGAGTTATGAATGTCAAAGAAGCAAGTGAGGTGTGTAAAAATAAGCCTGAATGGCGCTCTGTTGCTCGTGCCTACCCTGCAAGGGAACTGGCGTGAAGTTATGTATGTATGTATGTAAAAGAGACAATTGTATATTAAATATTTGTTGTAATTTTAACTAAGATCGTCATAATCAGTCAATAATATAATCATAAAATCTATGTAGTCATAAGGACAACAAACGGCTTGTAACCGAAACTACAAAAGTTTGTATGCTTGTCAAGGCGAAACATGTAACTCGAGACTTAGCATAACATCTGCAAATGTCCAAATTTCAAACAAAAGTGAAATGGTTTAAATACGCTTTATAACACAATCAGTATTTTATAGGTTATGAAGTAAAATGTCATTTGTTGCCTCATGCCAGTGACGTGGCACACGGAATGTGGTAATTAACACTCGGCAAGCATTAGCGAATTGTATTCGAATAAATGATACGATACAAGTTGATACACGAGTATTTATTTTAATTTTGTAGCAACGTATTTATTGTTGGTTTTTTATTAAAATTTATTTATTTGTTTTTTCACAATTTAAATATTATATAAGTAGAATTAGTTTTTATTAAATATTATTCTCATTTATTATTTAATTAATAAAACTGGGTCATTTTGGTCTTACACCTAAAGGAAGGTTTGCACTGAAAATCAGCGTTGTGTCGGATATTATTCCGACACAGCAATATGCTGAGTGCAAACCTTGTTTGCTGAAAATGCGGCGTACAAATTCTCAAAATATGCTATGTGTATAAAAATGTATAAGGAATGTAATTGCGTCGCAATTTCTTCAAATAAAGTTTTTCTTTCTTTTCTTTCTTTATTGCAGGAACTTTGAGAATTTTGCTTCGAACCAATTAGATGATAGTTATTAGAAACGAGAGAGTTGGTCTGAAAGAGAGTGTCGGGGTGAAGGTAAGGAAAGGAATGCTCCGGTTCGGGCATGTGGAAAGAATGCATGATGAAAGAATGACTAAACAGATATACAATGCAAAAGTGGATCGATGCAGAAGTCGTGGAAGTCCACGACACACCTTCCATGATCAAATTGATCGTGTACTAGCGGAGGGTGATGTCAGGAGCCTTAAGAACAGACGAGTGTGCATGACAAGAGTTATGAATGTCAAAGAAGCAAGTGAGGTGTGTAAGAATGGGCCTAAATGGCGCTCTGTTGTTCGTGCCTACCCCGCAAGGGAACTGGCGTGAAGTTATGTATGTATGTATTAGAAACGATTTGGCTTCCGAAATATTAATCGAGACATCGAGACAGGGAATTCAATTTTATTTAAAAATAAACTAAATCTATATATATAAAGGAAAGCCGTGTTAGTAACACTATTTATAACTCAAGAACGGCTGTACCGATGTGCCTGATAATTGGCGGGTCTTTACTACTTAATTTCTATGAAAATTTTAAGAGTCCATACACGCTTATTGTTTATTTTTGTTAGTGTGTGACTTAATTTAGTGATTTATATGTTACGGTGTACCTTAAGATTAACTTATTATATTAATTTATCCTATTTTTAATACTAAACGTATACTAATGTAGAGTGTATCTGTTACATGCTGGTGTTGTGAGGAAGTGCATGTGCAGTGTGGGCCTTATATCTATACTTATATATAGTCGTATCTAGTGCCATGTGTGTTGGTTTTTTCTTTTCTGTGTCTGGATTATTAATTTTTAGGCTCTTTGTGTGTCTTGGTTTGTTTGTGGAGTGTGCGTGTAATGCAATGCGATGGTAGTGCGCGTTGGTTTGAGTATGTGTATAAGTTTTATTGTTAATAGTAAAAGTTTTATTGTGTTGGGGAGGTAGCTTAGAATCAGGAAACGGATATAGGATCCTTTTTATCCCGTTGGAATCGGGTTCTAGAATCCTCCTAATCACCTGGAGCGATTTTGGTGATTTTTTTTTTGTGTTTGAGTGGTTTCCCGGATGGTTTAGATTCGCAATTAGAACCGGTAGGTGGAGCTGAGATCAGGTTCTAGAATCCTCCTAATCACCTGGACCGATTTTGGTGACTTTGTTTTTGTGTGTTTGAGTGGGTTCCCGGATGGCTTAGATTCGCAATTAGAACTGGTAGGTGGAGCTGAGATCGGGTTCTAGAATCCTCCTAATCACCGGGACTGATTTTGGTGATTTTGTTTTTGTGTGTTTGAGTGGGTTACTGGATGGCTTAGATTCGCAATTAGAACTGATAGGTGGAGCTGAGATCGGGTTCTAGAATCCTCCTAATCACCTGGACCAATTTTGGTGATTTTGTTTTTGTGTGTTTCAGTGGGTCCCCGGATGGTTTAAATCCACAATTGGAACCGGTAGGTGGCGCTGGGATCGGGTCCTAGATTTTTATTTTTTCAGAGCAGGACAACGTCTGTCGGGGCCGCTAGTTATAAATAAATTAAACTATGCAATAAGATAAACTATATATCCAAACTAAAATTAAACTATAAAATCTAGTACCAGGCTGCTGTCAGTCGGAAACGTGCCCAAAAGACTGGCCACATTGCCTCGCTGAATAGCAACGCTAATGCGTTGCCCGAGGTATAAACCAGTTTTTTGGTCACGTGAGACATCCACCAGGATACGTCTCGATAAAGCTTGTGCGCATCAGGCCCCCATGGTCCCAGGGTCTCAACCCCAAAAGCTCGACGCTTTCCTATGTTCAGGATTGGGGTGTACGCAACAAACTTAGATTCGCTCCCAGTAAGACGAAAGCTGTGACTTTCACGCGTAAACTAAAGTACGACACACCAAGACTGAGCATGGGAGGCGTCAGCATTGAGATGGCGTCGGAGATTAAGATCCTGGGTTTGACCATCGACAGGAGACTCACTTTCAATTCGCATGTGCAAAATGTTTGCGCAAAAGCTGTTAAGTTCTACCAACAACTTTCGCGTACTGCGAAGGTCACCTGGGGTCTTAACCCCGACATCATCCGGATAATGTATACAGCGGTGCTGGAGCCAGTAGTCCTATACGCAGCGAGCGTCTGGGCGCCTTCGACTACTAAGTTGGGCGTGCGTAAGCAACTAAACACCGTCCAACGTGGATTCGCACAGAAAATGTGTCGTGCGTATAAAACCGTCTCCCTAAACTCCGCAATGGCGCTGGCGGGTGTACTCCCCCTTGATCTTCGTGTCAGGGAAGTAGCTTCCCTGTACGAGGCCAAGAGGGGGGTACACCAGCCAATGCTTGAGGATAGGGAGATGGAAACGCGAGTTGCTTACGCAAACACAAGTCACCCGGCCTCGCGAGTCGAGTTACAGTTTACCTGCCTGATGGACCAGGAGCAGGTGGATGCGCAACGCCACCAGGCGGTGCGCATCTTCACGGACGGAAGCTTGATTGACGGGCAAGTCGGAGCCTCATTATCCGTATGGAATAATGAGGCCGAGACTAGGTGCCGGAAGATCAAGCTAGCGTCCTACTGCACGGTGTATCAGGCAGAGATGCTGGCGATACGCGAGGCTACGGCGTTAGTCCGGAGGCACCCAGAAGAAAGCTTTGGCATTTATAGTGACTCCAGATCGGCATTGCAGGCGCTGTGCAACTGGAGCTCCATAAATCCGCTAGCACACGAGATCAGGAACAACATCCTGCAGTGTAGGTCGCTTGGAAAGCGTATTGAGTTATTTTGGGTGAAGGCCCACGCTGACATACAGGAAAATGAGCGGGCGGACGAGTTGGCGAAAGCGGCGGCACTTTCCTTGAATGTGAGGCCGCTTTATGACAAGTGTCCGGTTTCATTCGTTAAACGGCAGTTCCGCATGGGAACGGTTGACGAATGGAACCGGAGATACTGTCAAGAGTCAACTGCGTCCGTCACGAAACTCTTCTTCCCGGATGTCACGCGGGCCTATAAGGTAGTTAGGCAGGTCGGCCTCACCGGCCTGCACACCCAGCTCTTCACGGGGCACGGGGGATTCTCCGAGTACCTGAACCGCTTCGGGTGCAAGGAGAGTCCCTCGTGCATCTGTGATGAGCACGAAAGTGAAGATGTACCGCATCTAATCTTCCGGTGTCCTGTTTATTCCCGGGAGAGACATGACACAGAGTCCAAATTAGGCACAGAAATTAAATATAAAAACATAAATGAGTTAATGTCAAAACGCACTTTCGAAGATTTTATCAAATTTTGCATAAATATAGTTAAAAAGGTTGTAAATAAAAACAAGACAGTTACATAAATGTACATTAATACGTATATTTAAGTATATATAGAAGTAATGTACGAGATAGAAAATATAGATATAAAAATAGAATTAAGAAAGTGTAATAGTAAGATAGACAATAAATAAATAAATAGGAAAATATATAAAAGATATCATAGATAATAAAACCGTAAATTTAAGAATAACATAAGATGTAATAACATGAAAGTATAAGACTCTAACATTGTAGTAGTATTAAGGACCATGTAATATTTTCTTTTCTTTTTAAAATAAAGCATAACCAGTAAAAAAATAAATAAAAATAGTGAACAGCCCGGACAATCTAGCTCGTCCGGAGAGAGGGGACTCATTTAAGAGAGCAGCAGCGCATGTGTAGCACCTTTGGTGTTGTAAATGTCCATAGGCGATGGTATCCACTTTCCATCCAGTGGGCCGTCTGCCTGTTATACCAGGCCGCATGTGTACATATAATATCAAAGGCCGCAAGAGGCAGACAAGCCAGAAGATTTGCTGCAAGGCTCACGACTTGGTGATCAGCACGCATAGTTAGTGTAGCCCAGAGGCACGCAGGTTAGTCTCCCTTCTCTCCATACCAGCAATTCTACCATCGCATTTGGATACGCTTTAGTTCCTAACACTGCGCTGTCTGTTAACAACGTTAATTGACATATATGGTACAAGCAAGCTACTTGATAATTTACTTGTTTACTGTGAAACAAGCCCTAAATATCGTCCCCCAGTAATACCAGAGTCACTCCGTATGCTATTTGCCAACATATTGTTACGAGCTACACAGGAGTTACTATAGAGTTTATTAGAACTGTACAAACATGTATAAAACAGGTACAAATATACTGGATACAACCAGTAACACTGCACGATTCAATAACACGCGCAAAATCCGTCACTATATCGCTAATCGAAAGTACTACACACGTCTTGCTAGTATCGTAATCGTCGTTTGACTGCCCCACCCCTCCGTTCGGGCATTGTTCTATAGTAAACTGTATAATACACAATCGATTGCATGGGCCTGGCTTCTTACAAGAAAATGTAATTTGCACACCTGCGAACGGCCAACAAAGTCGAAAACAATAAAAATAAAGATTAGTTCGGCACTAATGACAGCCATAAAACAAGTACGATAACAATGTTTTTCTTAATTGCAATTTTTAAACGCGAAGTATACAAAAGAACTCCGAATGCAGGAAAGGTAATAACTGCGTTTTACGACAGGCAGGTGTGCGCATTCCTTTGATGGCATGTAACAATATGTACCGTAGAGAACTTACTCCTATATAAAAAATAATGCATGAACAGCTTTGCCTTTGATGTTCTGTTATCCCGAACTTGTTGATAGGTTACTTGGCTAGTCGCAAACATGTTTATTTATGGCCGCATTTACTTCCTCACATAAACAAACTCAATTACGAGCCAAAGGAATACCTTTTGCTGGCCGGAAATTCCTCTTTGCTCACACGCTGCTAACTGAACCATAAAATTCGGTTCTTTGCCATAACAGTTGCGGATAATGTTGCAAGGTAAAGAAAACATATAATGTATGAATGGAATTTACATATTTACTGAGGTTTTATTCGTGATTAATTTCATGTGGCAAATAGGTATTTTTTTATTGCATGAGTATAAACAGAATTGAAAATCAGCAGAATCAAAACCTAATACCTGATTTGCGACTTCGGCTGGACCTCTAAAGTAAAGTAAAGTAAGTAATTTATTTGTTTGAAACTTGGACATTTGCAGATGTTATGCTAAGTCTCGAGTTACATGTTTCGCCTTGACAGGCATACAAACGTTTTGTAGTTTCGGTTCCAAGCCGTTTGTTGTCCTTATGTCTACATAGATTTTATGACTATATTATTGATTATATAACTGATTATGATGATCTTAGTTAAAATTACAACAAATATTTAATATACAATTATGTCTCTTTTACACACATACATACATAACTTCACGCCAGTTCCCTTGCAGGGTAGGCACGAACAACAGAGCGCCATTCAGGCTTATTCTTAGACACCTCACTTACTTCTTTGAGATTCATAGCTCTTGTCATGCATGCTCGTCTGTTCTTAAGGCTCCTGATATCACCTTCTGCTAGGCAGAACCAAAACCGAATACCTGTTTTGCGACTTCGGCTGGACCTCTAGTGCTGTGCCTCTTAAACTACAATCAGCCACAATACCATGTAAGCCCGAATTCAGATACCTTGGTGCACTGCTGCAGAGTAATTGTGATATAGAGAAGGATGTAAGAAGATTTTTTTTTATTGCAGGAGATCAGCAGACAGGCAGACGGCCCACTTGATAGAAAGCGGATACCATCGCCTATGGACATTTGCAACACCAAAGTTGCTACAAATGCGCTGCTGCTCTCTTAAGGGAGAATAATAAATGTAGTATGTAGCAAATATAAATCTGTCATACGACCAGTCATGCTATATGAGACCGAATGTTGGGCCACTAAAGTGATAAACCACAAACGTCTCTACTCAGCTGAGATAAGAATGTTGAGATGGGTGTGTGAGTGCCGACCCCAATTAATTGGGATATGGTTAAAGAAAAGAGAGAGCAGATAAGCAGACGGCTGACCTGGTGTAGAGCGGTTACCATCGCCTATAGACATTTGAAACACTAAGGGCCCGCTTCTCCTAACCAATGCTGCTTACCATCACGTCAAAATCGCAGGACACTATCGTCTCAATCGTAGGCTTGCCTGATTGCCGTATTTTGTTATAGCAATGGCGTGTCCGAAGCCTGCTACTCTATCTTTGTAAATATTTTTAAGCTAAAAATCGCGATATGTTTGTATGGTTCAACGTACAGCGTTTTGCTAACACTGCGGCCTTTTTTAGGCTAATTTAATATTATAATATTAGTATAAATAATGATCACAAATACTTTGTGATTGAGTTGCTATCAAGTCGCTACGAGTTGCTATTAGTCGTATTTAAGCAAGAATGGAGAAAGAATAAAATTTTCTGCGGCCGGGCGGCCTGTCGTAAGGGCATTTGCCCGACTGGATGGCTACCACCCCTGGTCTAAAGTATGTCGCCATAATAACCTAGAATTGTGTTCCGTCATTAGTGACCAGGTTCCAGTCTCCCTTAAGAGAGCAACAGCGCATTTGTAGCAACTTTGATGTTGCAAATGTCCATAGGCGATGGTAACCGCTTTGCATCGAGTGCGCCGTCTGCCTGTCTGCTGATCTTTTGCAATAAAAAAAAACATACGACTTCAACTACCACTAAGTTGAACCCAGGGATCAGCATCCAAGCTCAACTAGTACAAGAATAAATCCCTGTAAGTAGCAACAAGGTGTATTTTCTTCACTCTACTATAAGGAATCACCAGCACCCCACCAACTACTGCCAGCATCCACAACTACAAGCAAGAGCATGTGTACAAACTGTACAATGTTTGTTTGTTGTTTGTTTAAAATTTTTGGTAACTTTTTAATATTCATTACGGCTAACGCTTTTTCGCTGATGGCAATACCAATTTTTTTCTACTATTTTTTTGCTGCGATGATATCGAGAAGATATTGTGGATTTAGTAGAATACGAATTTATGACACTATCGCAATGGAATTATAATTTGAATATCTTCACAACGCCAAGATGTTGAATTAGCAGAATTGGGCCCTAGAAGTACTAAGAATGTGCTGGGCCCTCTAAAAGGAGACTCGAGCCTGGTCAGTAATGCAGGAACACAACTCAAGATAATATTTTCTTAAGTTTTCGCGATTATTATACATAATAAAACCATGTTTTAACGATTTCAAGCGCGGTATTTTATTTCAGTTTTATTCCGACGTTTCGGCCACTTCTCAGTAGCCGTGATCACGGAAGACAAAGATGTCAAGTATCAGTTAGTATTGTAAAAGTTTTATTTAGCCTACCGCCAACTTGTTCATTTTAATTTTGTTTATGGTTATTATTTACTCTATGGGAGCCTAATCTAATTTACTCCCGCTTCGCAACATATTGTGGCTTGAAGAGAAGAAGCGGCGCAAGAGACGAAAGTAAATTAAATTAAGCTCCCATAGAGTAAATAATAACCATAAACAAAATTAAAACTAAATAATTAAAATTAATAAGTTGGCGGTAGGCTAAATAAAACTTTAACAATACTCGTTGACACTTGACATCTTTGTCTTCCGCGCTCACAACTACTGACGTAGCCGAAACGTCGGAACAAAAATTAACTAAAATACCGCGTTTAAAACCGTTAAAACGTGATTTTATTACAAGTCAAGATTATTATGGCGGTATACTCTAGACCAGGGATGTTAGCCATTTGGGTGAGCAGATTACCCTACCATCCGGCTGTGGACTGTTTTATCGCCTCTTACAAGAGGCCGCCCAGCCACAGGAATTAATAATTCGTCTCTAAAAAAATCATTATATATAAAGGAAATTTCATGAAAATGGGTTCAACAAAACGTTCAGTGTGGAACAAAGAAACATATAAAGATACTTACTTTTACATTTCTATATTAGAATGGATTTAATTTCATAAATATTGTTACGAGTCGCGGGACTCGAATTAAAAATGCCGTTGGAATTACTATGGAATTTATTAGAACTATACAAACACGTATAACACAGGTACAAATATAACTGAACACAATCAGTGCAAACGTAATGCGCGATTCAATAACACGCACAAAGTCCGTCACTATATAGATTATCGAATGTACACGTCTGGTCTCGTTTGCGATTATCGCTTGACTGCCGATCTCTCCATTGGGCCATTGCTTTATGCTGCACCGATACAATATGGCTGCCCGACCGCGTAGATTAAATTTCTCAGAATCAGTTCGGCACACCTGGCTAATGACTGCCATAAAAGATTTATAATAAAATTCATAATTCAAAAGTTTTTATTCAAAATAAGTTCCACTGGAGAACACTTTTTGAAGGTCATACATGCAAGTTAAAATTTAATTTTTACTTCCTATTCTATGTATACCGCTTCGCAACGTATTGATGCTGTAAAGTAGAAGAAGCGGCAAGAAACTCCCCAGCAACATGTCTAGCTAAATATTGTTTTTCTTTATATTTCATATTCTATTTATATCTCAAATTCTTTTTTATAAGTTTTGTACAGAAGTATGTTACAGAATTACTTTTTGAAGAATTAATACACAATGGGCCGCCCCCTCTAATTAAAAATTTTAAACACAAAGTAAACAAAAGAAATCCGAATGCAGGAAGGTAATAGACTGCAGGTGTGGATTGGTCTTTGTCGGTCGTAACAATATCATCACTTTTTGAAAAACTAGTCCCAATGATTTTGCACTCAAAGAATAGAAATTCGTCCGTCACTAGAACCCTTAGATTTTTGTAAAAATGTTTATTCTATAATGTAGTTATATGTCAAAATAAGTTTATATTATACTAGCTGTGCCCGCGACGTCGTCCGCGTGGAATTTGCTTTCAAAACCCTCCGATTTTGAAACATTCTTCATTGATGCTCCGCTCCTATTGTTCTTAGCGTGATGATATATAGCCTATAGCCTTCCTCGATAAATGAGCTATCCAACAGTGAAAGAATTTTTCAAATCAGACCAGTAGTTCCTGAGATTAGCGCGTTCAATCAAACAATATTAGTATATTTGGCTACAACACTAATACTTACATTTTAAATATCACGATATCTTTTGAATGAAACGTCCGAATTGAATATTTCAAAACGTTCTAGAAAGGTATTGAATTCGTCTTGAATATGGAGTAATTTATTTTGATAAGCGTTTAAACCAAGGTACAAAATAAAGAGTTTTTGAAACGACGGCATTTTAATTATTTAAAAAATTTAAAATACACTTATTGTGAGATAACTACAATAGTTAAACATATAGTTACGGATATTTTTTGTAGACAATTATATGTTCTGCAAAGTGGTAGTACATTGTTTTGTTCTATAATCAATAGTTTTCGCAGCGCACGCCGTGTAAGGATTTTTTCGGGTCATTTTTTTACACCTTGGGTTACATTATTGGACTTTTAGTAAGGATCCCTAATTTTTTTGAAAATATAATATAGCCTATAGCCTCGATAAATGTACTATTTAATATTGAAAGATCTTTTCAAATCGGACCAGCGGTTCCTGAGATTAGCGCGTTTAAACAAACAAACAAACTCTTCAGCTTTATAATATTAGTATATATTCAGCAATTTAGTAACAAATTTACGAACCACCTACATCAGCAGATTAGCTAACAAGATCTTGTAAATTAGGTTGCTTAGAAAGATTGCTTTAGGCCATTACTTTGCCTGAAATAAGAATATTGAAACTGTTATTTTGATGAGCAACAAATTATTTTACTAAAGTCCTATCTGTCTTTAAATAAATATGTCTAATATATTAAATTTTACTACATTTACTTGTGGAAAGAATGCATGATGAAAGAATGACTAAACAGATATACAATGCAAAAGTGGATGGATGCAGAAGTCGTGGAAGGCCACGACACACTTTCCATGATCAAATTGATCGTGTACTAGCAGAAGGTGATGTTAGGAGCCTTAAGAACAGACGAGCGTGCATGACAAGAGTTATGAATGTCAAAGAGGCAAGTGAGGTGTGTAAGAATAAGCCTAAATGGCACTCTGTTGTTCGTGCCTACCCCGCAAGGGAACTGGCGTGAAGTTATGTATGTATGTACATTTACTTATATATCTATTGTAATATGTGTTAATATAAATTGCTTGTCACATATAATGTTAACAAATATATTTATTTAGATTATTTTTTATTTATGTATATGACGAAGGAGAGACCTTAGCAATGCTGACGTCACGATTGTTGGCTTCTTGGTGACGATCCATATTTGAGTCCTCGAAAGAGAATTTCAAGAGTACTCGGTGTCGTATATTTCAAGAGCGTTACGACTTCCCAGAGAGGTCCGTCCTGTTCGGCGGTTCGAGCAATAATGACCGAGTGTTTTTTTTTTTTTGGAGCTGGACCCAGCTGAATAGCCGCAGATGACTTTGGGGGCTTCGCGACTCCGTGGGAGCGGAGGCGTTCAGCCGGGAAGCAGCGCGCTCGAGGAGGCACCTGCTGTGAGGTTCGACCTCGGCTCGACCGCTGCGGGGGATTGATTCTATATTGAGATTTAGCCGTAAAGGCTGAATGAGCTAAGCCAACAGGCTGAAGTGATTATTTGGGGACGAATTATCGACTCCGCCGGCGGAGCCGATCTTAGTCTATCATTACTACCGCTTCGCAACGTGTTATAGCTGGAGGAGAAGAAGCGGCGGAAGAAGCTCTCCAGCAACACGCCTAAGCTAATCTTGTATGACTACTAGTGTCTGTAGTGAGTGAGTGTGATTGGTGGGTCTTACCTTTGTGTAAGAGGATCCGAGCCGGGGGCTCTCCGGCGTCTGTTTTGTCTGCATCTGTTACGCCAGGCTGATGTTCTCAGCCTCGGGGGGTTCATAGTCGCGAGGAGACGGGTGATTTCATCGGGTTCGTCAATGAGTACATTGCGAGGTCGACGATTTCTCGTGGGAGCGTTCGGTGTGGGTTTGTAGTTGACCGTTTCCGTCACCAGAGGGTTCGGGTGATGGGGGGCACGGTCAAAGAATCAAATGACCGAGTGTCGATAGTGCGGCCGTATTTATAAGGCTCAGTGAACGTGATCACAAATTTTTAGGTTAAGTATTGAAATAAAATAAGATCTTGTTGTTTTACGTTAATTTCACATTGCAATAAAGTGGTAGTAATTAAATATATTATTATTGTTTTTGTAATACGTTAATTGTAGTATTTGCGCCGACATATATATATTACTATACTGTTATATTTATGTATGTATTAAATTTATAAATTAGTGTAAGTATGTATATTTAAATCGTACAGTCCTATCTTTTCTCTGCTCCACCTACATCGCTAGATTAGTGAAGAATTTGTTTTAAGCTAGGTTGCCTGGAATAGATCGCTTTTAGTGATAAAGCCGCCCGTTGTTTTGCCAAGAAGTATTGTAATTATGCTATTTGTTTATTTCGGTGAGCAATAAAGTGTTATCTATTTTCTATCTATATAAACATGATTAATTATTACCTTTAAAAATGATTTAAACGTAATAAGATAAATAATTCAAGTAAATTTGTTTTTTTCTCCTGACAACACAAAAAGGAATACGGTATCCCAACCAAAATATGAGCAGAACAGCGCCTGTTATTTTCCAGAGCAGTTTAGATAACTATCTGAATTTATTCGGCTTACCGCTTCACTTGCCCGTAGCCCGATCGCCTTTGCATCCCGTGGCTGGATAACAATCACAGGAAAACCAAATAAAACGGAAATCGTAACTTTTCCCCTTTAGATTGGTAAATGTGCCATTTTCTTATAACAATCAACTGTCAAAGTTGCCAAACTGTCAAAGCTGTCAAACTGTCAAAGTTGTCAAACTGTCAAAGTTTTTATTTTATGGGAACAAAAAACAGCTACTTTAGTAAGATTAAACATAAAGCTACAACTTCAAATGTGACTACGTGTAATCATACATACATACATACATAACTTCACGCCAGTTCCCTTGCGGGGTAGGCATGAAAAACACAGTGCCATTCAGGCTTATTCTTACACACCTCACTTGCTTCCTTGACATTCATAGCTCTTGTCATGCACGCTCGTCTGTTTTTAAGGCTCCTGGCATCACCTTCTGCTAATACACGATCAATTTGATCATGGAAGGTGTGTCGTGGTCTTCCACGACTTCTGCATCCGTCCACTTTTGCATTGTATATCTGTTTAGTCATTCTTTCATCATGCATTCTTTCCACACGCCCGAACCACCGAAACATTCCTTTCCTTACCTTCACCCCGACTTCACTCACGTGTAATCGCTAGGCTTAATATTAAATATATATTTATAGATGGAAGGAAAAGAAAATTAGTAAAGAAATAGAAGAGCAACGAGAAGATATAAATAAAATTAAGCAGGAGTTTTGTGAAGCAGGAATTTGAATTTGGAAAATGAGTTGGCAAATATGTCTTACGTGTTTTTTTTTTCTTGTGTATTTTTGCCCAAAATCTGCGGAGTGACGCTCGCGGACCGCGTTCGTAATACCGAAGTAAGAAACAGAGTTGGTCTGAAATAGAGTGTCGAAGTGAAGGTAAAGAAAGGAATGCTCCGGTGGTTCGGGCATGTGGAAAGAATGCATGATGAAAGAATGACTAAACAGATATACAATGCAAAAGTGGATGGATGCAGAAGTCGTGGAAGGCCACGACACACCTTCCATGATCATATTGATCGTGTACTAGCGGAGGGTGATGTCAGGAGCCTTAAGAACAGACGAGTGTGCATGACAAGAGTTATGAATGTCAAAGAAGCAAGTGAGGTGTGTAAGAATAGGCCTAAATGGCGCTCTGTTGTTCGTGCCTACCCCGCAAGGGAACTGGCGTGAAGTTATGTATGTATGTTTTTTTTTAACAACTACAGACTCTAGTTCCGTACCCTTTTTCACAACTTAATTTCTATGAAAGTTTTTAGCGTACATACACGCTTATTGTTTATTTTTGTTACTGTGTGTTGTGGTGTACCTTAAGAATAACTTATTATATTAATTTATTCTAATTTTAATACTAAACTTATACTAATGTAGTGTATCTGTTACATGCTGGTGTTGTGAGGAAGTGCATGTGCAGTGTTGGCTTTATATCTATACTTATATATAGTCCTATCTAGTGCCATGTGTGTTGTTTTTTTCTTTTCTGTGCCTGGGTTATTAATTTTTAGGCTCTTTGTGTGTCTTGGTTTGTTTGTGAAGTGTGCGTGTAATGCAATACGGTGGTAGTGCATGACCTATGTGTTCAAACAGTTTATTATGGGTGTCGACCATACGTGTGACAGGAGAACGAAGGCCAGAATTTGTACTTTTCAAATTGTCAAAATATTAAAATAGGCCATTTTTTTTTATTGCAGGAGATCAGCAGACAGGCAGACGGCCCACTTGATAGAAAGCGGTTACCATCGCCTATGGACATTTGCAACACCAAAGGTGCTACAAATGCGCTGCTACTCTCTTGAGGGAGACTGGAACCTGGTCACTAATGCCGGAACACAACAGAATTCATATTAACATGTCATCTATGAATAAACTGCTAACGATTTATCCATGCATATATTATATTGTTACAACTCGGGTCCCGACAAAAACAAAATCCACCTGCATATTTGAAACAAAAAACATTTATTACCCGTCGGCATTTGAACTAATAACATTTAAATTCTTTTATGGTCGTCTTCTTTTGTTTACTTATTGGCATACGGCCTACTGTTGTATTGTGATCATTAGCCAGGTGTTACGGATTTAAAGTACAACCTGATTCTAGGAAATTCGGTCCACGCGGCCGGGCGGGCATATTGCATCTGTGCAGTATAAAGCAATGGCCCGATTGAGGGAGCAGTTAGTCGAGCGATAACCACGACCGAAGCGAGACGTGTGTACTACAATCGGGAATCTAATGAGTGACGTACTTTGCGCCTTCTATTGAATTACGACCTTCTGCGTTACGTTTGGACTTGTTATGTTCGGTTATATTTGTACCTGTGTTATACGTGTTTGTATAGGTTTAATAAACTCTCAATATGTACCAACATAAATTACTTACAACTATTTTTCTGTACATTTTTAGCTATGATCAAATTGATCATGTACTAGCAGAAGGTGATATCAGGAGCCTTAAGAACAGACGAGCTTGCATGACAAGAGTTATGAATGTCAAAGAGGCAAGTGAGGTGTGTAAGAATAAGCCTAAATGGCACTCTGTTGTTCGTGCCTACCCCGCAAGGGAACTGGCGTGAAGTTATGTATGTATGTACTATCATATAGTACTACCTATATAGTATATTAAAAAAAGGCACTTAGAATTAAACAAAGAGCTAAAAATGCCCATTTTTCAGCGTTTCTCTTTCATAAGTAATTAACTTCTGATTAATTAATTATAACAATTGGTTTTAATTAAATTTAAAATGCTTACCACAAATTATAATTAATGAAAACGTGTAAGTATTTATTAAACTGAAGAGCATGTAGACTTATATGTATATGTATATATGTATGTAGAATTTATAAAAAGCAAATATATCAACATTTTAATTTTTTAAAGGTCTGTTGATATAAATTATCAAAAACTTTTAGAGCGTTTTAGTATAATATAGTTATGAATGTCAAAGAGGCAAGTGAGGTGTGTAAGAATAAGCCTAAATGGCGCTCTGTTGTTCGTGCCTACCCCGCAAGGGAACTGGCGTGAAGTTATGTATGTATGTATGCTATTATGAATATTTTTAAACTATTGCATAGATACATTTTTAAATGAGTGAATAATGAAATTTATAAACTTAGCAAACTCTATAATGAGACCGCTACTGTCTGACTCTAACAACAAAGCGTAGATAGAAAACCGACTTCAAAAACTAAAAAACTAAAAAGTATAAAATAACTTATTTCTAAAGCTATTATTATTAATATATATTCTATCCGTGCAGGAACGGAGAAAGAATACAATTTCCTGCGTTGGGGCGGCCTGTCGTAAGAGGCGACAAAACAACCCGTTTGCCCGACTCGATGGCTACCACCCCTGGTCTAAAGTATGTCGCCATAACAACCTTGAGTTGTGTTCCGGCATTAGTGACCAGGTTCCAGTCTCCCTTAAGAGAGCAGCAGCGCATTTGTAGCACCTTTGGTGTTGCAAATGTCTATAGGCGATGGTAACCGCTTTCAATCAAGTGGGCCGTCTGCCTGTCAGTTGAACTCCTGAAATAAAAAAAAATAAAAAAATCTAAAACATCTTAAAGTCGGTGATTAGTAATTTTCAAAAAAATATAGTAATTTTTATGTTTTACTTTGCACCGACTTCAAGATGTTTTAGATAATATATATTAATAATAATAGCTTTAGAAATAAGTTATTTTATACTTCTTAGTTTTTTGGTTTCTTGAAGTCGGTTTTTTTGAACGAAGTTTTTTAATTTTAATTGTTACTTTTTAGTGTCTAGCTATGTATGGGTAGACCTACGAAAGGTGCCGCGCTCCTTAAAAAATATAGGTCCCAAGAAACGGGAAGAAAAAAATGTTCGTAAAATGAAAACTACTGGGCCAAACTATGTTAAATTTTTTGGGAACCAAATGGCAACTATTCCGCATCAAACTAAACAAGAATCACGTAAATCGGATCATAAATCTCAGCGTAATCGGTGTACATATGGAACGGAATGGAAATTTTTTCATAAAAAATGTTCATAAAATGAAAACTACTGGGCCAAACTATGTAAATCGGACCATAAATCTCGGAGTAATCGGTGAACATACATAAAAAAAACAAAAAAAAAGATCCCGAAGAATTGAGAACCTGCTCCTTTTTTTTTGAAATCGCTTAAAAAGCAAAAATATCCACATTCTACTTTTTAAAAATCTATTAATATAAATTATCAAAGACTTTTAGAACGTTTTAGATGTAATATGCTATTATGAATAACATTTTTTTAAACTATTTAATAGATAAATTTTTAAATGAGTGAACGATGAAATTTATGAAGTTTATAAACTTAGCATAACTTTATAATAACACCGCTATTGTCCGACTCTGTAACAACAAAGCGTAGATAGATAAGTACCACAAATAAAGACAATGGTAGCCGTCTGGAAACGTCTGGAAACGCCAGACGCTTCAATCCCTTAATAGACGCGATTTAACGTTGAAAACGGCAAAAAACGAACGTTGCAGCGTAATTTGGAGCCGGTCCTGTAATTAAGCGTAACCCCACATAATCCAGCTAATTCTAATATAACACCGGGATTCCCGGTACTCCCCGTACCGTCCAACACGGTAGCGTTTTGTAAATTAATTTTAATTCTTTCGATGGGAAATTTTATTAATTTAATTTAATATGGACGGGAACTGAGTAGACGCGTCTAAAGTTGTGACAATTCGGGACACACGAAGAGCCTAAAAATTAATAACACACATGGCACTAGATAGGACTATATATAAGTATAGATATAAGGCCAACACTGCACATGCACTTCCTCACAACACCAGCATGTAACAGATACACTCTACATTAGTATAAGTTTAGTATTAAAACTAGAATAAATTAATATAATAAGTTATTCGTAAGATACATACACCTTAACACAAACATCAATAAATTAATGTTACACACGCGAACCAAAATAACTAATAAGCGTGTTAAATTCAAAAAATTAAATCTTTTTTTTTTTTTTTATTGCAGGAGATCAGCAGACAGGCAGACGGCTCACTTGATGGAAAGCAGTTACCATCGCCTATGGACATTAGCAACACCAAAGTTGCTACAAATGCGCTGCTGCTCTCTTAAAGGAAACTGGAACCTGGTCACTAATGCCGGAACACAACTCAAGGTTGTTATGGCGGCATGCTCTTGACCAAGGGTGGTAGCCATCCAGACGGGCAAATGCCCTACCACCTGGCTGTGGGTTATTAAGTCGCCTCTTACGACAGGCCGCCCGGCCGCAGGAAATTGTATTCTTTCTCCGTTCCTGCACGGATAAAATCTAGAAATTAAGTTGTAGAAAAGGGTACGGAACTCGAGTCCGTAGAGTTGTTCATAATAAAAAAAAAAGTCATGACAATTTACAATTATTATAAGGTTCCAATGGATGCCTTATTAATTCGTCGTCATCCTTTATTACCAATTTGAAAAATGATGACGATGTTTTAAGCCAATATGGGGCGAGATATTCGTAAAGTGTCTTCTCTCTAAATTTTCTACTATGAGGTGAAATTTTGAAAAATTTAAGCTAGTAGCAGTATGGCGATCCAGCGAGGAAACGTAGCCAGCCTTCTGGGTACCTTACCCATAGAAGACGGTGATCTAGGCTCAGTATTCTACTTATAGTCTTGAGGGACTTTTCTTGCATTGCATTCGATTATATGTAATTTTTAATTAAATAAGGTTGAATGTTAAAAAAAAGCTAGTAGCACTTAAAAGACTTTCAAATTACTTTTTTTTTATTGCAGAAGTTCAGCGGACAGGCAGACGGCCCACTTGATGGAAAGCGGTTACTATCACCTATGGACATTTGCAACACCAAAGGTGCTACAAATGCGCTGCTGCTCTCTTAAGGGAGACTGGAACCTGGTCAATAATGCCGCACAACTCAAGGTTGTTATGGCGATACTTTAGACCAGGGGTGATGGCCATCTAGTCGGGCAAATGCCCTACCACCCGGCTATGGGTTGTTTTGTCGCCTCTTACGACAGGCCGCCCCAACGCAGGAATTTGTATTCTTTCTCCGTTCCTGCACGGATGATACTTACAAATTTGACTAAAACAAGCCTTGTGTGTGGACTGTTAAGCACTTAATTGAAATTTAATTAAGGAGGCATAACACAACAAGTTGGGATGGCTTCGTTTTAATTAATTCCCACCGGAATTTGATTAATAATCACTTTTTATGAGCCGAATTAATTTATTTTCGGAAATTAAGTTTTCCAATAATAATAACAACCCATGAACGTTCCACTCAACTCATTTATTCCATTTTCTTTTTTTTTGTTTTGAGGCGAGGGAAAATGCTTAACCGATTTACGCACAAACTGGGTCGTTGCTAGGGGAACGACACGCGTCGGTCGGGGGCGATAACACTGCAGCAATAGTATGCCCTTGGTGGTGCTCCGTCCGCGATCGACGTCACAGAATAGTGTGGAAGACTCCGAGCGTTGCTGCACGAGCGAGCAACCCCAATATCCACTAAAAACCCCCTCCTCCCTGACGACCCTGCGCTTTGTATGTGTTGGAAAGGCTGAGATTTAGAACATAGTTACGCCCAGCCGAACAACTCATTTATTCTTACACCAGGTTTGTCTAAGGCGGATTTGCGGTTTTAACACGTAGGTTATCTTCTATTCGTGCAGGAACGGAGAAAGAATACAATTCCTTGCGGCCGGGTGGCCTGTCGTAAGAGGCGACAAAACAACCCACAGCCAGGTGATTGGGTATTTGCCCGACTGGATGGCTATCACCCCTGGTCTAAAGTATGTTGCCATAACAACCTTGAGTTGTGTTCCGGCATTAGTGACCAGGTTCCAGTCTCCCTTAAGAGAGCAGCAGCGCATTTGTAGCAACTTTGGTGTTGCAAATGTCCATAGGTGATAGTAACCGCTTTCCATAAAGTGGGCCGTCTGCCTGTCCGCTGAACTCCTGCAATAAAAAAATAATAATTTGAAAGTCTTTTAAGTTATGTATGTATGTGTGTATTTCAGTAGTAACATTCGCCAGGTGGTGGGGTATTTGCCCGACTGGATGGCTACCACCCCTGACCTAAAGCCATATGTGAGCAAGCTGTGGAATGAGCTGTCTCCCGCGGTTTTCCCAGAGTGCTAGAATATGGGGCTCTTCAAAAAGCGCGTAAACAGATTTTTAAAGTCTCAACCGAGGTAGGCAACGAATCGGCTCCCTTAGTGTTGCAGATGTCCATGGGCGACGGTAGCCATACGCAAACATAAAAAAAAGTATGTCGCCATAACAACCTTGAGTTGTGTTCCGGCATTAGTGACCAGGTTCCAGTCTCCCTTAAGAGAGAAGCAGCGCATTTGTAGCACCTTTGGTGTTGCAAATGTCCATAGGTGATGGTAACCGCTTTCACCTTCCTTGGCCACTCAGGTCTGGTTGCCCCTCGTCAAGCTCCTACGGCATTTTTAGGGGCCCATGCAGTGAGTGGCGAGTCACCGTCTGCCAATTTCCCCGAACATTGCGACGGGCAGACACCATAGTCCCCATAATCCTAGATATTCAGTTCCACTAGAAGTTCACCTCAACCTCGCCCGGTCTTCTGTTCTCATTTCCTACATTGATATGCATGTTTAGAATTTTATAATAATCATTATGAAATTGTAAATATGCCGTGTCTGTACATTGAAGCCATTTAAAAACAACAACTGAAATAGACTATATAAATGATGGAGAACATGATGCATTTTATTTTAGATTTCTTGTCTGTTTGTTCGGGATTGACGTAACAACTACTGGGCCGATTTCCATGCGGTTTTCGCTGATCGACAGCAAATTTTATGTAATAAAATGCGTGATATTTTTTATCTCGGGAACCCTGCGAGAATTTTCCCGGGTGGTTTGTAGTAGCATAAAATTAGCTTATTTTTATTAGTTTTCACTAACACCCTTATTCATAAAGTAAATTATAGTAAGAACGCAAAATGATAGTTTGCAGTTTTTTTTAATGCTGCGATACTTTATGTCCCGGGAATTTTAAGTCAAGTAAATTTATATATTGTTACATACCGACAAAGAAATGTGCACACCTGGCTGTCGTAAAACGCAGTTTATTGCCTTCCCGGATTTAGGAATTCTTTTGTATACTTTGTGTTTAGATTTTTAGTTCAGCAGACAAGCAGACGGCCCACTTGATGGAAAGCGGTTACCATCGCCTATAGACATTTGCAACACCAAAGGTGCTACAAATGCGCTGTTGCTCACTTAAGGGAGACTGGAATCTGGTCACTAATGCCGGAGTACAACACAAGGTTGTTATGGCGGCATACTCTAGACCAGGGGTGGTCGCCATGCAGTCAAGCAAATACCCTACCACCTTTCTGTGGGTTGTTTAGTCGCCTCTTACAACAGGCCGCCAGGCAGCAGGAAATTGTATTCTTTCTCCGTTCCTGCACGGATAAAAAATTTGTAATTAAGAAAAACATCCTATTGTTATCGTACTTGTTTTATGGCCGTCATTAGTGTCGAACTAATCCACGTTGTTACTGCATTGCGTCGAAGCTTGCCAGATGTGCGGATTAACTCAGTGAACGCGGGCCTTTGTCGGTATTATACAGTTTAGTATAAAATAATGCCCGAACGGACGGGTGGGGCAGTCGAGCGAGGATTACGATACGAGTAAGACGTACATTCGACAAGCGATATAGTGACGGACTTTGCGCGTGTTATTAAATCGTGCAGTTTGTACTAGTAGTGTCTAGTTATATTTGTACCTATGTTATACGTGTTTGTATAGTTCTAATAAATTCTATAGTGATTCCAACGGCATTTTAATTCGAGTCCTGTGTAGCTCGTAACAATATATTACAAGTAACATATTGGAGATGGGATAGTTTGCGATATAAAATGAAGTAAGTCTTCCGAGGGCAAATATCACCAACATATAAATATAATACAATGTAAGCTGTATTAGTGTATTATAGCACCTGCTCTTTAAACAAGAGGTACGCACTAGAGTTTGACTTTAGATAGATAGATAGATAGAAAGAAAGAAAAGATTTATTGACTAAAAAAATAAAATAATAAATACGACGCTATACATAAAAAACAAATAATACATTCACAACATTTTTACATAAAACACAAAAACATGTATGTAATTAATAAATAAATATCTAAGGCTTGTACGTCGAGATTTTTAGTCAACGAGGTTGACAACTCAGCATTGTGCTGTATCGAAATTTTTTTAAAATCCCGATATAGCGCTGATTTTCAGTGCCAACCTCCATAGATAACACTTTATTGTACACCATTACAGAAAAACTTACGAACTAGTATTAGTTTAGTTGGATAAAAAGGACGGTCTTATCACTAAAAAGCGATCTCTTCCAGACAACCTGCGGCAAGAATATTGCTGATTAGGAGTAGCGACTTACATTTTAATAATAAATATATATATACATACATACATAACTTCACGCCAGTTCCCTTGCGGGGTAGGCACGAACAACAAAGCGCCATTTAGGCTTATTCTTACACACCTCACTTGCTTCTTTGACATTCATAACTCTTGTCATGCACATTTGTTTGTTCTTAAGGCTCCTGACATCACCTTCTGCTAGTACACGATCAATTTGATCATGGAAGGTGTGTCGTGGCCTTCCACGACTTCTGCATCCATCCACTTTTGCATTGTATATCTGTTTAGTCATTCTTTCATCATGCATTCTTTCCACATGCCTATATATACAAATATACACATAAGTTATATACGAGATATGGTGATAATATGCAACTATTTAAACATAATAAACTTATAACTATATGCAATATAATATCTACTAATTATATAAAATTACATATCATTATATTGCAGATAGAATTTCCTGAATTAGTTCTGACATTATGGGTGTGATGAACTCTAGTGTTATTATACATGTAAAATAGTAGTTATTTTCTTTTCAAAATGAACACAGCAACACAATGTTCGTCAAAAGCATTTGTGCAACCTGTTACCATGTTACAAATAACACGTTGAACACTGTTTTTCGTTGAAAGCGCGTCGCGTAGTGCCACTTGGCCGCGCGAAACCGTGTACAAAGTCGTGTCAAAAATGTCAAAAGCATGAGCTCCCCTTTGCGTACTGTTTTAACACTTCTCGTGCTAATGAATTAATGAGTAGTTCTTTATGAAGACTTCATTGTGGTATTTTATAAGGTTAGTGTTGCAGAAATATCCAGTAAATGTTGAAGGCGGAAAGGCGTTTATTTTAATATTAGGTTGGGGAATAAGTTTCTTTGCATTTTATATAAAAAATCAAGTTTATTTACATTTGACTAAAGTATGTAGGTGCCATTTTGTTGGATAACTTTTTGCCATCTTGTACGTAGGGACGTGATCTCATTGTTATAAAATTTTTGGGGCTTCTGATCAAAAAACTGCGACAAGTGGTTTTGGCAGTCCTCTTTTAATGTAAACCTGACACTGCCTAAGGAATTCTGCAGAGACCGAAATAAGTGAAAATCTGAAGGTGCAAGGTCAGGACTATACGGCGGATGCATTAACACCTCCCAGCCAAATTTTCGTAATTTTTGCTGAGTGGCTAAAGATGTGTGAGGTCTAGCGTTATCGTGGTGAAAAAATACACACCTTCTGTTGATTAATTCCGGCCGCTTTCTCTCAACTTTTTGCTTTAATCTCATCAGTTGTTCGCAGTACAGTTTAGAATCGATGGTCCTGCCTGGCGGTAACAGCTCATAATGAATAATGCCCTTCCAATCCCACCATACACACAGCATCACCTTGTTGCGAGTTAACCCGGGTTTCGTCACAGTCTGTGAAACCTGACCGGCCATTGACCACGATTTTTTTCGCACGTTCTTGTCGTACGTGATCCACTTTTCATCATCAGTTATCAGCCTCTTCAAAAATAGTTCGGTTTCATTACGTCGTAATAAAGAATCACAAATGACTACACGGTTCATTAGGTTTCTTTCAGTGAGCTCATGAGGCACCCAAATATCGAGCTTTTTTGTGTACCCAGCTTTTTTCAAATAGGCCAAAACCGTTTCGTAGTCAATTCCCATTTCTGCAGCTACATCGTAACTACAAATATGCCGCCGATCTTGCTCCACTTTTTCAAAAATAGCATCAATTATGTCCGTAACAGGGCGACCAAATCGACGTGAACGCTTAAACCAAATTTTCGCTACTCTCACAGATACTGCATTAGGTCCATAAACATCACAATGTTTTTTTGCGGCTTGTGTTGCATTTTTACCTTTTTTGTAGTAAAATTTTAAAATGTATCGAATTTCTTCATTAGAGTCACTCATTTTAACAATAAGAAAAACAAATGAAAATCACACATTTTCCTAATTTGAATTTGAAATTGTCTTCTTTAAAATTAAAACTTTTTAATGATACCAAAACCAGCCAGATACAAATGGTATAGCCAAAGAGATCTTATTACAAGTTCATACATACTATATGCGAAAAGACTTTTTCCCCAACCTATTATATTTTTTCAGTCATAATTAAAATTGTGTCATATTAGTCATACCTAACAGCTGTAAATCTTTAGTAAAAATATTTAATTATTGTGATGGACATAAGTGAATCCTTCCCACAAAAGAGCAATAGAACACGTTGCTGACATGAATCATACAAGGTCTACGAAGTCTGCGATCAGTGAACACACGCTGGATAAACCCAACCCCTACATCAGATTCGATAAGCCACAAATCCTCGCAAAAGAAGATCGTTTCATACCTAGAATGATGAGTGAGAGTATTGAAATCTAAAAACACCCAAATTTCAATGGAGGAGATGGTTGACAAGTACCACCTGTTTGGGAGTCGATCATCAAAACTATTAAGACCCAAACCCAGCAAAACCCAACTGCCAGACCTCAAGACACTGTGAGCTCTTTTTGCGTGCAACGGAACACAAACCTACTTGATTGACAATTTCTTTTTATTTTACTCTCACCCATTTTAATTTATATACTAATGACGTTGTAGGGGGTAATCTTTGGATCTACTAAACCGATTTTAAAAATTCTTTTACTGTTGAAAAACTACGTTAACAGGGAGTGTCATAGGCTATATAACATGACGCTATATACCACGGGAGCGGTACAGAGCGCGGGTGAAACCGCGCCGGGCCGCTAGTTTTATATAAAATTATTAGAGCTAGGCATGTTTGCTAAAAAGTTTCTTGCGCCGCTTCTTCTCTTCAAGCCACTATGTTGCGAAGCGGTGGTAAATTAGATTAGGCTCCCATAGAGTAAATAATAACCATAAAATTAAAACTAAATAATTAAAATGAACAAGTTGGCGGTAGGCTAAATAAAACTTTAACAATACTCATTGACACTTGACATCTTTGTCTTCCGTGATCACAGCTACTAAAAAGTGGCCAAAACGAAATCAAATAAATTACCACGCTTAAAACCGTTAAAACGTAGTTTTATTATGTATTCCAGTTGCTTTTTTTAAACAGCTTCAATGTACTAACACTGCATTTTTAGAATGTTATAATATTATAGATAAAACGATAAGGCTGATATTTACTAGGTGGTAGGGCATTTGCCCGACTGGATGGCTACCACCCCTGGTCTAAAGTATGTCGCCATAACAACCTTCGAGTTGTGTTCCGGCATTAGTGACCAGGTTCCAGTTTCCCTTAAGAGAGCAGCAGCGCATTTGTAGCACCTCTGGTGTTGCAAATGTTCATAAGCGATGGTACCTGCCTGTCTGCTGATCTCCTGCAATAAAAAAAAAATATCTTAAATATTCGCGACTTGTATACATAATAAAACTACGGAACACAAACCAACTTGACTGGTAATTACTTTTATTTTTCCTTCCACCCATTTTAATATTATATAAAATTATTAGAGCTAGGCATGTTTGTTGAAGAGTTTCTTGCGCCGCTTCTTCTCTTCAAGCCATAACATGTTGCGAAGCGGTAGTAAATTAGATTAGGCTCCCATAGAGTAAATAATAACCATAAACAAAATTAAAATTAACAAGTTGGCGGTAGGCTAAATAAAACTTTGACAATACTCGTTGACACTTGACATCTTTGTCTTCCGTGATCACGAAACGAAACGTCGGAAAAACCAAAATCAAATAAAATTACTGCGCTTAAAACCGTTAAAACGTAGTTTTATTGCGATAAGGCTGTTTTAACAGAAATAAGAAAAGAAACGTAGTGTTCTGTAGCTATTAGATAAATATTAATAGTGCCGGCGTGGTGCATTTATTTCGCGGAGTGAAGTGGGGGTGTGAGGAGAGAGGGGCGGCCTCTTTGAATGTCCGCACCCTAATGGGATTTATTATGAGCCTCCGCCAGATTAATGGCCTCCATTTCATTGTTAGCACTTGCCTCGAGAGTAAAATAGAATTGTACGGTAAATACAAGCGCTCGTCTATCTCGTTAGAATTTTTAAACTATCTACTTTCGCAAATTATGCTTGTCGGGTTCACGCCGGGAGCGAACGAATGACGCTCCGAGAATAACACAATAATAATCTGAAATATTATAATCAAAGTTTATTAGACTAGAATTATTACATAGTATTTTCTTAAGTTTTCGCGACTTGTATACATAATAAAACTACGTTTTAACGGTTTTAAGCGCGGTAATTTTATTTGATTTTGGTTTTTTCCGACGTTTCGGCCACTTTTCAGTGGCCGTGATCACGGAAGACAAAGATGTCAAGTGTCAACGAGTATTGTTAAAGTTTTATTTAGCCTACCGCCAACTTATTAATTTTAATTATTTAATTTTTAATTTTGTTTATGGTTATTATTTAATCTATGGGAGCCTAATCTAATTTACTACCGCTTCGCAACATGTTATGGCTTGAAGAGAAGAAGCGGCGCAAGAAACTCTTCAGCAAACATGCCTAGCTCTAATAATTTTATATAATATTAAAATGGGTGGAAGGAAAAATAAAAGTAATTATCAGTCAAGTTGGTTTGTGTTCCGTTGTACGCAGAAAGAGACCACATAACCACATAGCTGGAGAGCTTCAGCATGTCAAGCGAGTTCTACAACGCAATCAGCTGAAGACTCCACACCAACGTCACAAAGGCCCCAAACCACCTTCAGTTGAGCGGTGCCCTGCTACCCTACCCTACATCAAGGGGGTCACAGACAGAATTGGTCACATCCTCAGGCGAGCTTCAATCAAAACATATTTCAAGCCGCAGAAAAAGATTACCCAATTTCTGAGACCTGTGAAATGCAATATCCCACTCCAGGATGCAGGGGTTTACAAGCTTGATTGTGAGTGTGGATTGTCATACATTGGGCAAACAAAGAGGAGCATAAAAACACGAGTAAAAGAACACATTGCTGAAATGAAACACACAAGGTCTACGAAGTCTGCCATCAGTGAACACACGCTGGATAAACCCAACCACTACATCAGATTCGATAACCCACAAATCCTCGCGAAAGAGAATCGTTTCATACCTAGAATGATGCGTGAGGCTATTGAAATCAAAAAACACCCAAATTTCAATAGAGAAGATGGTTGGCAAGTACCACCTGTTTGGGATCCAATTATCAAAACTATTAAGACCCAAACCCAGCAAAAACCACCTGCCAGACCTCAAGACACTGTGAGCTCTTTCTGCGTACAACGGAACACAAACCAACTTGACTGATAATTACTTTTATTTTTCCTTCCACCCATTTTAATATTATATAAAATTATTAGAGCTAGGCATGTTTGCTGAAGAGTTTCTTGCGCCGCTTCTTCTCTTCAAGCCATAACATGTTGCGAAGCGGTAGTAAATTAGATTAAGCTCCCATAGATTAAATAATAACCATAAACAAAATTAAAAATTAAATAATTAAAATTAATAAGTTGGCGGTAGGCTAAATAAAACTTTAACAATACTCGTTGACACTTGACATCTTTGTCTTCCGTGATCACGGCCACTGAAAAGTGGCCGAAACGTCGGAAAAAACCAAAATCAAATAAAATTACCGCGCTTAAAACCGTTAAAACGTAGTTTTATTAGAATTATTACAATTACGATATTAATATTGCACACTAATACACAGAAATATAAGGTCAACTCCAAGAGTCGCATCCACGCTTGTCAGGTGTCGAGCAGCAATTTGCCCTCCAAGAATACTGCTATTATCAAGCAGTAATTATCGACCACATCATATTATGTGCTCCTCGTCCAAGACTGTCATTGTAGACAGTCGTGTAGATCGTCGTTGTGGACTACTTGTTGTAGACTGCCGGTTCAAGACTGCCGATTGAAGACTGCCCCTCCTCTGCCCGAACACCCAGTATTTATAAGGTCCTCGTAGCGCGCCGCAGTGACACCATCCGGTAATGCTGTGGCGCCACTTCAGTCACACTTCCTTCATAAAACCAAGTTCCGCCATACGTATTAACTTCCAACATCCGGTTACTCCACTTCCGATATCAGTTTGCTTAATAATAAATGCTTCTACGTTGACATCCGGTTATACGACTTTCAATTACTACGTGAAAGAATACTCTATCCGGTTATTGACTACTTCCGTCATATGGTTATTTTATAATAACAATGTACGATTCCTACATACTTAAATATACAGCTATTATGTTTTCTACAAACATTCTCCAGGTGATAGGGTATTTGCCCGACTGGTTGGCTACCCAGATCTAAAGTATGTCGCCATAACACCCTTGAGTTGTGTTCCGGCGTTAGTGGCCAGGTTCCAGTCTACCTTAAAAGAGCAGCAGCGCATTTGTAGCACCTTTGGTGTTGCAAATGTCCATAGGCGATGGTAACCGCTTTCCATCATCCGTCTGTCTGTCTGTTGATCTCTTGCAATAAAAAAAATACTAATATTATAAAGAGAAGAGATTTTTGTATGTTTGTAATGAATAAACTAAAAAACAACTGAACCGATTTCAAAAATTTGTCATCATTAGAATAATATATATTTCCTGTTGAAGGAAGACGGTTAAAAAAGTATAGAATCGTGAAAATTGTTTGTCTGTAAAGCCAAGTTAATCGTATTCTTAAAATAACGCAGACGAGAGGTTCAAACGACTTAAACAGTAATTATCTTTTGGTAAAATATCTTATTCATTAAAATAACTTAAGTTTTATCATTAATTTCAACATAAATGCAAATTTCAAAATGGCCAAAGTGCGATGAACCTTAAAGAGCAAGATGCCGTGTTATTTTGTTTCAGGGCAGTGAACCCCAACAATTATATGTGTTTAATTTTGCTATATATTTTAAAGGGTTTTTTTTTTTGAGTTTTAAAAACAGATTTTCTACAATGTCAACCCGAGGCTGTTACTGACTTACTAACTGTTAATAATACTTGTTATAAGTAATACCAGCTACTATTGTAATAATTGCGGGTAGTTGTGTTTATTAATCTACACTAATAATATTATAAAGCTGAAGAGTTTGTTTGTTTAAACGCGCTAATCTGAGGAACCCTTTGGTCCGATTTGAAAAGTTCTTTCAGTGTTGAATGGTATATTTATCGAGGAAGGCTATAGGCTATATTATGTTTTCAAAAAAATTATGGATCCTTACTAAAAGTCCAATAATGTAACCCAAGGTGTAAAAAAATGACCCGAAAAAATCCTTACACGGCGTGCGCTGCGAAAACTATTGATTATAGAACAAAACAATGTACTACCACTTTGCAGAAAATATAATTGTCTACAAAAAATATTGCGTAACCATATGTCTAACTATTGTAGTTATCTCACAATAAGTGTTTTCTTTTATTTTTTTAAATAATTAAAATGCCGTCGCTTCGATAACTCTTTATTTTGTACCTTGGTATTAATCCTTATCAAAATAAATTACTCCATATTCAAGACGAATTCAATACCTTTCTAGAACTTTTTGAATTATTCAATTCGGACGTTTCATTCAAAAGATATCGCGATATTTAAAATGTAAGTATTAGTGTTGTAGCCAAATATACTACGCGCTAATCTCAGGAACTACTGGTCTGATTTGAAAAATTCTTTCAGTGTTGGATAGCCCATGTATCGAGGAAGGCTATAGGCTATATATCATCACGCTAAGACCAATAGGAACGAAGCACCAATGAAGAATGTTTCAAAATCGGAGGGTTTTGAAAGCAAATTCCACGCGGAGCTAGTCAGGTATAAAACGGAGCGCGTGTGGTGATGAAATATCATTCTCACTACGACGTTGATCGGATGCACGTTTCATATTAATGCTCTAGAGTAGCTAATTATTGTACGAGAATCATAACTTGTTATCAATTATAATTAAGCTCAGTAGTCTCAAAATTCTACCGTGTTTCCCACTATAATAATAATAATATAAACTTTAATTCAGACCGGGGTCCATATTTCGTTAGTGTGTTAGTTACAATTATCTTCTAAAATAATGTTAGTAGTGTTAGTAATATTTATTTTTCAAGTATTTAAGATTTTTTTTTTTTTTTTTAAGCCACTTATTTTAAGCCGATGACTACCCCTATCCAATGTTCTTGGAAGGGGCAGTCAAATCTGACCGTACTGACTATATACCATCTATAAATCTAAGTACCGTGAAATCTGGCAACTTAACTAATGGTTGTCAATTTTGCCATTATAGGTTTTTGTTCGCAAGATGTCTTTTTTGAGCAAATAACGTCACGTATGAGTCTTATACGCAAAAAAAAACATTTTGTAAGAAGTAATAGTAATCTTGTAAATACATACATACATACATACATAACTTCACGCCAGTTCCCTTGCGGGGTAGGCACGAACAACAGAGCGCCATTTAGGCCCATTCTTACACACCTCACTTGCTTCTTGTAAATGAAAACATATAATGGTAAAATTGACAACCATTGGTTAAGTTGCCAGATTTCACGATAATTAATAAAAATGCAAATGTGAGTCTATTTATTTCTGACGTTTTCACGCCTTAACTAAACAAGCAACAGATTATCATGAAATTTTGGATACACATTGGCAGGAGCATGGAATATTTTAATTTTACCTTGTATACATAATAAAACTACGTTTTAACGGTTTTAAGCGCGGTAATTTTATTTTATTTTGGTTTTTCCTACGTTTCGGCCACTTTTCAGTGGCCGTGATCACGGAAGACGTAGGAAAAACCAAAATCAAATAAAATTACCGCGCTTAAAACCGTTAAAACGTAGTTTTATTATTTACCTTTTATTTTAGAAATTTAGTAACAAATACATCGCGCTGGCAACGACATAGAGAGAATTTGCTCTCGTAGTTACCTCCACTTTCGCTTTGCTATATTGCGTTGCGGGTATTTATCATTAAACACTTTGCAGTGAAATTCAGCTTGATATTTCCAAGTATTATGACTGTTCTGACAGTGCTATTTTTTGTTAATCTATGAAATGTCAAACGTCATTGACATTAATGTCATGTTAGTTAGACAAATGACATTAAAATGCGAATGTTAATCTATTTATTTGTGACGTTTTCATGCCTTAACTACGCAACAGATTATCATAAAATTTTGTATATACATTGGCAGGAGTCTGGAATAGGGCATAGGGTACGTGTCATCCAGAAAAAGTACTGTTCCCGAGGTATAGACCACCAATAATACTCCCACCGAGTATTATTGGCACCACCGTTGAAATTTACTAACAAATCAGTCGCCCCGGCAACGACATAGCGACAATTTGCTCTCGTAGTTACTTCCACTTTCGCTTTGCTATATTGCGTTGCGGGTATTTATCATTAAATACTTTGCAGTGAAATAAAGCTCGACATTTCCAAGTATTATAATTGTTCTGACAGTGCTATTTTTTGTTAATCTATGAAATATCAAACGTCATTGACATTAATGTCGTGTTAGTTAGACAAATGACGTTAAAATGCGAATGTTAATCTATTTATTTGTGACATTTTCATGCCTTAACTACGCAACAGATTATCATAAAATTTTGTATATATTGGTAGGAGTATGGAATAGGACATAGGGTACCTTTCATCGAGAAAAAAAGTATTGTTCCCGAGGGATAGACGAATAAAGCCGAAAAATAACGCTCCCACCGAGTATTATTGGCACCACCGTTGAAATTTACTAACAAATCTGTCGCCCCGGCAACGACATAGCGACAATTTGCTCTCGTAGTTACTTCCACTTTCGCTTTGCTATATTGCGTTGCGGGTATTTATCATTAAATACTTTGCAGTGAAATTCAGCTCGACATTTCCAACTACTATGACTGTTCTAACAGTGCTATTGTTTGTTAATCTATGAAATGTCAAACGTCATTGACATTAATGTCATGTTAGTTAGACAAATGACAATAAAATGCGAATGTTAGTCTATTTATTTGTGACGTTTTCATGCCTTAACTACGTAACAGATTATCATAAAATTTTGTATATATTGGCAGGAGTATGGAATAGGACATAGGGTACCTTTCATCCAGAAAAAAGTATTGTTCCCGAGGGATAGACGAATAAAGCCGAAAAATAACGCTCCCACCGAGTATTATTGGCACCACCGTTGAAATTTACTAACAAATCTGTCGCCTCGGTAACGACATAGCGACAATTTGCTCTCGTAGTTACTTCCACTTTCGCTTTGCTATATTGCGTTGCGGGTATTTATCATTAAATACTTTGTAGTGAAATTCAGCTCGACATTTCCAAGTATTATAACTGTACTAACAGTGGTATTGTTTGTTAATATATGAAATTTCAAACGTCATTGTCATTAATGTCGAGTTAGACAAGTGACAGTTCATCCGTAAAACCTCCTCTTATTCTAATCACTGAACTCACCGAAAGAATACTTGTAAATCTTATACTAATATATAAAGCTGAAGAGTTTGTTTGTTTGTTTTGAAGAGTGTGCTATGATATTATAGTTGTGATGTAAGGCTCTTGAATAAATATAACTCCACTCTTAAACTGACTTTTTATTTTCACTTTTGTACTACTACAAAATGGTCTCACTTAACTGAATTCAAAAAACCGTGTCTCTTTTTACATTTTTGAATTCCCACCAATGAGAGCGAGTTTTATACACATCTCTCATTGGTTAGTCGTATCCTTACGTCCTGGCTAACATAGGCATATAGGCATTGAATAACAATAACAAAAGTAGATCATTATGTAATTGATAAATTTAATTTAATTAAATAAATAAGAAAATTAAAATAGATAGTTATATATAAATTATTTTACGATTAGAAATTATGATTTAAACATGAATGGAAAATATAGCGTAGATCAAAAGAATGTTGTTGCTATGTTTTTCATAAGGTAGTAAAAAGTCAAATGCCAAAGATTGACCTTGAACTTGACCAACTTTTGTTTATGAACATGAATTAGATTAAAATACAAGTTTTATTTATAATACGAAAGTTTCTGATAGAAATGAAATGAAATTCCATAAATGTATAAACAAATAATTGAGTTGGAAAACCGAGCGTGTGGTAACCAGGAGCGTGGCATATTTTAAGCAAATATAATATAAAACTACAACTAAACGTGGTAAGTGTATCCACTAAAGTTTGCTTGAACGCGCTAATCTCAGGAACTACTGGTCTGACTTGAAAAAATCTTTCAGTGTTAGATAGCCCATTTATCGAGGAAGGCTATAGGCTATATATCATCACGCTAAGACCAATAGGAGCGGAGCACCAATTAAGAATGTTTCAAAATCGGGGGGTCTTGAAAACAAATTCCACGCGAACGACGTCGCGGGCACAGCTAGTAAATAATAAGAAGGTAACAATTTGCCGTTTTAATAGAAAGAGGAAATACAAATCTTTCCGCTTCATGACATAGCAAAGCCTAGAAGAAAAGCTAGTAATAGAATAATTTTATTGCTTTATTGATTTTATTTGACGGCCTCTGTGGTTGAACGGGCTAAGCCTTTGCCGGCGTGCCTCACTGCAACGCAGAGGTTCCTGGTTCGATTCCTGGTATAGTAAATTTCGGAAACGTATTTTCTTCGTTATTTACTATGCTCTGGGTGTCTGGGATCGGCCCCAGAGTAGTCCGTTGTATATTACCCATAACACAAGCGTAACTTGCTTAATTTGGGGATATACAATATGTGTGTTTGTCAGCCGATTATTATTATTATAATGTATGTCTTTGTAAACCACGGGCCATAAAAATGGCCCGGACTTTTGGAGGGCTTGCGTGGGGCCATGGGAAGGCCAACACGTAGAGGCCCTTTGACAAATTTAATGTAAATGTGGCGTGACACTGACCGGCGATTATCCCTGTCTACACTATATAGTAATGCACCCAAGGACAAGCCCCGGCCAGTGCAGGACTATTGTGGGAAATGAGGACAAAAAGCACCGGGCTATTGTGGTGAACTGCTAATGGTACTAGGGGTCTGGGAATATGGGGACTATAGCGTCTGCCCGTCGCAATGTTCAGGGAACATGGAAAAATGGGCAGACGGTGACTCGCCACTCCCTGCATGGGCCCCAAAAAATGCCATAAAGACAGAGGCAACATGGGTGTGAGTGGCTAAGGGGTGTCGAGAGGTGGGCTGCAGGTTCACCGAAGCTACTTCCGACGTTAGGCCATTTATCACTTCCACCCCTGGAGCTTGAGTCTTAGCTCTAGCGATCTCCACTCCGTGCCGGCTGGCTAAGGCAAGCACGGAGGCGGGGGCCTTGCCTTGGCCCCCGGAGTCAGGTACGAGGTGTCGCTACTCACCTAAGGCTTCGCCACAAAGCCCCCCTGCGGGATTATTATTATTATTATTATTATTATTGCTTGCCATATGATAAAAATTGTAATAGTGATTTGGTATGAATTGAGTAGATTTAATTAAAGAGGCATTGTGCAGACTCGTAAAGTGGGTGGGTCTGGCAGTTTGGCACCCCGCCAGAACGGCCTGGCACATCCCTTGGCCGATGAACTCTAAATCTTAGCCTTTATTTATAAACGCTGTGAGACGTCTCTGTCGACGACAGATCACGTAATTCCTCAGCAGTTCTAAAGCAGTCGTGAGGTTTGGCTGCCTTAATGTATTCATTTGCTTTAGCTTGTTATTGTTCGTCAAGTTTTATTTACTTATCTGATCTTGAGATAGTTTAGTTAAACAAAATTGTATCAGTTCAGAGAACTGCACGCTAGCTCATGAGTAATTAAATTTTAAAATAATCTTCAGACGAGAATTTGTTATCCTCGTCTCAAAATCGAGATGCAAATATCGTAAGTTCGAATCGAACAAACCTAATGCGCATATGGTTAGAATCACCACGTGCTTGAAGATGCAAAGAAGTGTCGTAAGGCAAGCTTCACATTAAGATAACTGATGGGTCAAACCTACCGATCCACTTTGTAAAAAAACAGCAAAAACTTTGTATTTTTACGAAAATTTCGCGGACGGAGAAGTATGAAATTTCGCACACTTACAATTATTTATATACAGAAGGAGTGTAGAATGCTCATATTTTTTTTTTTAATTATGAGTAAAAAATTGATTAAATCAATAAAAAAAGACATTACACACACTACCATGTATTTGACACACACACGCATATATACTCTTTTGTTTATTGTTCAAGTCAAACTAACAGTGTAGCCTTGGCGAAATCTGTGATTATAGAAGTATAGTCTTTGACAACAGAACCTTAATATTGATCAAACTTATAATTTAAATTAATGATTGTGGTCGAATTTCACTACTATCACTAGTAATATTAAAATTTCAAGAATATGTTTGTATAAAGAATTATTACAACTACGTTTTAAAGCTTTTAAGCGCGGTATTTCATTCAATGTCTATTCCGACTTTTCAGCCACTTTTAAATAACCATGATAACGGCCATGAAAAGTGGCCAGAACGTCGGAATAAAAACCGTTAAAACATAGTTTTATTATGTGTAAGTACTAGTCGCGAAAACTTTGTACAGTAACTCACAATTTAATCATCTTTTGTTTGATAATCTACTATACCTTGAAGCAGCTATGCTTTAGATTTCCAACTTAATTTTTCATACTTTGTGTATACTGCTGTCTTCTGCTGTGACGTGGGGGGAAGAGTCAGTTCCTTCTCCTTGGCCACAGAATAGGTTTAAGTGGGTCAATGAACTATAGAAGATAATTATGGAGCATTTAATGTATTGTTATGAGTGTGGGACTCGAATTAGAATGCCGTTGGAATTACTATAGAATTTATTAGAACTATACAAACATGTATAACACAGGTACTAATATAACTGGATGCAACCAGTACAAACTGCACGATTCAATGACACGCGCAAAGTCCGTCACTATATAGCTTATCGAATGTACACGTCTTGCTTTGATCGTGGTTCTCGCTAGACTGCCCCTCTCTGCATTGGGCCATTGCTTTATAACGCACCGATGCCATATGTCTACCTGGCAAGCGTCGGCGCAATTCCCAGAAAACATAATCTGCACACCTGCGTAATTATGCATGCGAACGGTCATAAACGAGTACAATACACAATAGGCTCTTGTCTACTTACAAAATTTAAACACAAAGAAAACAAAAGAAGATAGTCATAAAACAGTTTCAACGTTATAGCCTGAACACTGCGGCAGGTAATAAATACAGGTATTCAGGTGGTCCAGTATTTAATTTGTTCCGTGACAACCGGTAGACTTCTATGCACAAAAGGGTAGACTGGCCTGTCGAAGTCTTTATCCATACAGGAACGGAGAAAGAATACAATTTCCTGCGGCCGGGTGGCCTGTCGTAAGAGGCGACCAAACAACCCACAGCCAGGTGATAGGGCATTTGCCCGACTGGATGGCTACCACCCCTGATCTAAAGTATGTCGCCATAACAACCTTGAGTTGTGTTCCGGCATTAGTGACCAGGTTCCAGTTTCTCTTAAAAGAGCAGCAGCGCGTTTGTAGCAACTTTGGTGTTGCAAATGTCCATAGGCGATGGTAAGCGCTTTCCATCAAGTGGGCCGTCTGCCTGTCTGCTGAACTCCTGCAATAAAAAAGATTAAAAAAAAGTCTTGGAAGTTCTTCAAGTTAAGTAGTTTCACAGCACTAATATTAGCTAGATCAGTAATTGTCCGCGTCTGGTATATGTTGGCAGGTTTTCTTAGGCAAAGTAAGGGTAGCCTTGGTCCCCAGCGGGAACAGCTAGTTAGTTTAATAAAAATAAAGGAAGTTTTGAAAATATGGGGTAATATTTATAAAATAATTATGAACAGCTGATATTTTTGAATTTCGTGCGAGAGAGAAATTTAACCGCCGTCACAACTTTTTTTTTAACTCTTCACAGTGACATAGTTTGCTAGACATTAGTACTGTCATTGGCTTATGTCTATATTTTTTGAAGTGAAACTTCTATATTGTCTTAGGATTTTTTTGTCACGAAAAAGCGTTACGGCCGCGTGGAGGAGCGGCATAAATTTAGACTACACGTGTTGAGAGACGGCGTAATTTTAGAATAGCCTGTGGATGCGTTTTTTGTTTGATAAAATAAAATATGTTTAAATAAAAAATGCATTAATTAAAATGTACCTTACCTGACCAAATCATAATTTGCAGTAAACCTGCGAAAAATCGAAATGGGTGCTGGGACACATAGTAGAAGTGAAAATTCAACGGACAAGTGGCAAAACGAATCGCAACAAAATTTTAACTTGAAGTTTTACGGGCAGATTGTTAATGTACTTGTCCAATTTGAAAACCTGCCTGTAAAACTTCAAGTTAAAATTTTGTTGCGATTCGTTTTGCCACTTGCCTGTTGCCATTTTTTTTTAAAGATGCAAGTGCAACGTTCCGCTGCAGCGCCGCTTCATAAGTGATTATCTCCTGATTTAGAAATGAAAAAACCCAGTTCTTCGATTCCCGAATCAGCTAAACCTTACTAAAAGATTATAATCGTGTTTTTATTGAAAGACAGTAAAAAGAAACGTTCAAGTTTGGTTAGTTTTTTTTTTATTACAGGAGATCAGCAGACTGGCAGACTGCCCACTTGATGGAAAGCGGTTACAAATGCGCTGCTGCTCTCTTAAGGGAGACTGGAACCTGGTCACTAATGCCGGAACACAACTCAAGGTTGTTATGGCGACATACTTTAGACCAGGGGTGGTAGCCATCCAGTCGGGCAAATGCCCCACCACCTGGCGTAAAGTAAAGCTTAACATGTCTTTTAAAACGATCTAAGAACATCAAAAAGCCGCAGATATTTCCTATAGGTGCAAAATGAAATATAAAACACGATATCTGCGTGATGGTAATACAATTTCTATCGGCGGGGGAATACATCAGAAAACATTGCACAGCAATAAATCATACGTGCTACGAGATCAAATTCCATTGACGAAACAGGCAAAACAGAGTGGATGAAACGCCCCATCCGGTCTTAGTTTATGCGAGCGTTTTATCAAAATTTGGAGGGAGCATCGGCGGTCCCTCGGGCGGAATGGAGCAAACGATAAAGTTCAATCAGTCGGAACGGATCGCTATAAATTGTATGAGTTGTATTGTATGGGGCCATCCATCATTCCGCGTGTACGCCGTGCGCCCGGCTGCTGTCCTCGGGAGCGAGCCGAGGCCCAAGCCACTGTTTTGCGTCGGGCGGATCACACCTCTTCCTACATTTCTTATCTCTACCTACTAATACTTACCTCTACCTACTAAAACTTTTGTAAGAAAGAGAGGTTAGAACGCTCCGGTTCGGGCGGGTGGAAAGAATGCACGATGAAAGAATGACTAAACAGATATACAATGCAAAAGTGGATGGATGCAGAAGTCGTGGAAGGCCACTACACACCTTCCATGATCAAATTGATCGTGTACTAGCAGAAGGTGATGTCAGGAGCCTTGAGAACAGACGAGCGTGCATGACAAGAGTTATGAACGTCAAAGAAGCAAGTGAGGTGTGTAAGAATAACCCTAAATGGCGCTCTGTTGTTCGTGTCTACCCCGCAAGGGAAATGGCGTGAAGTTATGTATGTATGTATGTACTAAAACTTACCTTTTCTTATCAGTACTTACCTCTACCTACTAACACTTATAATTTCCATACCCATAGAAGACGGTGATCTAGGCTCAGTATTCTACTTACTTGAGGGACTATGAGTAGAATACAATACAAATAAGTTAAGTTTTCTTTCTTCTTAAACAAGATCAAAATTATACAATATACCAATACTTACTTCTACCTACCAACACTTACCGTTTTCTAAAACGCAGGGAAATCCCTTTTCTTGCGACACTTCCTTGGGCCCGTGGAGGGGGGGGGGGGGGGGGGGGGATGCACCGAACTTGGAGACGATTTAGAACCTTTAAGTCTCAGAAGAGACGTTGGCGCTCTGAGCGCGTTCTACTGTCTGCACAAAGGGGAGTGTTCTGAGGAGCTGTTTGGTTTGGTACCTACGTCGCCATTTTACCATCGCTTCGACTCCAAAGTCCGTGCCTCTTGTTTAAAGACCAAGCATTAATACAGGTTATATTGTATTAAAACTTTATACATACACAACATTCACGCCAGTTCATAGCTCTTGTCATACACGCTCGTCTGTTCTTAAGGTTCCTGACATCACCTTCTGCTAGTACACGATCAATTTGATCATGGAAGGTGTGTCGTGGCCTTCCACGACTTAAAACTTTATGTTGGTGCTATTTGCCCCGGGAAGATTTACTTCATTTTATATCGCAAACTATCCCATCCCCCGGGATGAAGTAAAGAGTAAAGTATCTATGTCCGTTTTCTTATTACCGAAAATGGAAAACTGTGTATGTAAAAAATTATAGCAAAACCGATATGATCAAAATGGTCAATATGACCAAAATAAGCGAATGACGAATATGCAAATCACAAAACAAAAACACTATCCTGATTTCTGGGATAGCCTTTACATAAAACTGTTCCATTATCCGGGATGAAAAGTATCCCTTGTCCACCCTTGGTATTAAAGTTACATATATACCGAAATTCAGCCAAATAGGTCCAATAGTTTTTCTGTAAAAGTTTAACAGACAGACAGGCGGAGTTGCTTTCATACATACATACATAACTTCACCCCAGTTCCCTTACGGGGTAGGCACGAACAACACAGCGTCATTCAGGCTTATTCTTACACACCTCACTTGCTTCTTTGACATTCATAGCCCTTGCACGCTCGCCTGTTCTTAAGGCTCCTGATATCACCTTCTGCTAGTACACGATCAATTTGATCATGGAAGGTGTGTCGTAGCCTTCCACGACTTCTGCATCCATCCACTTTTGCATTGTATATCTGTTTAGCCATTCTTTCCAGATGCCCGAACCACCGGAGCATTCCTTTCCTTACCTTCACCCCGACACTCTTTCAGAGAGAGTGCCGGAGTGAATGGAGTTGTTATCGCATTTATAATATTAATAAGGATTTTAATGGCCGATGTATTTGGCGCACAACTATGCGTGTTAAGTTTGGCGCTTGGTAGTATTACCGACGTACGTCGTCCTCTAGTTTTCAACCGCATAAATCACCGCTTCTCAGCACTTATGTCGTTATTACATTATTTCAAGCTCCATTAACTCAGTTCGCAAACTCACTACGATATGTGCTAATATTTTTAAACTCAATAAACCTTATTCATCGTACTTCGTGTTTACCTTGAAGGCCTTGAAAGAACCAAACTATAACAGCAGAGCGAGAACCATACAGGGAGTATGTAACCACAACATCTATCAAACTTGCCCACTTCTCTGCTTGCTGCTATGCCTTTCACTAAATTTAAAATTAAATTAAAAAGCATCTTGC